>OY755242.1:27547175-27874524 GCA_963576725.1 Azorinus chamasolen
TGATGTCACACGCCTCCTATTCCTTCAATTTCCATGCTTTCTTCAGTTTTTAAAGACTAACCCTTAATAAACAAGGGGGTCCATATAACCATATATCGCTCAAATTGAACAGTGGACCAGTTTGTTTTCAAAAGAACATTTGACACCTGAACTTTGATAGAGGTAATATACATAGGTAGCGGTAACGAATAATTTTGAAATGTTTATATAATAATACAGGACCCTTCTGAAACGCAAACAGCTGCACGTAGTACTATATATGCATCCATTAACTCCATAATCCGGCAGTTTGTTTTATACCTTCGAAAACAGAATAGACCCAGAACATACAGTTCGTGTGTTTGTTTAGGTTCTACTCTATTTGAGTACCTGTTACATATTTGATTTTCTAATGTATGACAATTTGTTCCGTTGCCTTTTATGTATTGCCCTTTGCCTGCTATGTTCTATTGGTATCTTCTAAATTTATCGTTGATTGTTGACTTTAAATATCTCATATAAGAATTGTCAAATGATTATGACTATAACTCCAAAGAACTTAATGTTTAAAGTGTAAGGAAAGTGATCCTTCTTTAAATAACAAATCAATAAACCACACCACCTCAGAGAAATACAGGAGGAATTGGAAATAACCTATTTCTAATTTGGTAAATATTTTTGTTAATTATTCAAGGGAGATAATTAACAGCTGAATAATATCCATCATTGATGCTAACTTGGTGCTAAAGAGCATGATAAGAAAGGAGTGGCTGTATTGAAAAAACATAAAAAAAATAGTTTTGTTTACGGAAAACAACGGAACGCGTCCGCAATGCACCGGAAATTATTGTAAAATGCAAGTACTCAATGCCAACTATAGCACAACCTACATGACTTTTCATGTTGTGATTTCATTTTTACTGACTCGTATCCGCTAGTGATGTGAATTAGTAACTATTTTTCAGCCACTTTTTCCGCTGATTTCCATAACACTCGACGGAGTTGTCCGCCTACTAATGTCTGATGTATACTGTGGATTAAGCAGTCTGAAACATGCAAGGTCGACTCTCCTGTTACCAATCACGGAAAACGGATTTGCCATGGATGAAACGGTAGACAACCACAATAATTATGACAGGCACTTTGTAAATGCTTTCGATTAAATGATATTTTAATACTTTGGCGACGAATAGACTGTGAATATTTACAATCATTTAGGTGATTCGAAGCGCTCACGTCCACTAGGCAGGATTTTTCATAGGAACGAGATGCTTACCTTGTATTTATATATGTCAGTAAAACAATATTCAGATGTTGATCACAGTTGTCATTTTATGATATTTTGGCAATATTGCAATACATTTCGACTTCTGCCGATTATTGTTATGGATGTAGCAGGATGGTACTAGTGCTTAGTTCTGACTAAGCAACGCACCGTACACCTGTGGTTGAACGTTAACCATATTTTGGAATGTGTTGCTCTCATAATTCTGAAAACCATTCTGTCAAACAGACAACTATTTGTTTGTAGGTAGTTGTCTTAAAGACTATCTTTTTCACAGCGCCGTCACCTGATACAGACAATACTCTAAGCAGAGGAAATGTATGATGGTGCCGTGTACTTTGGTGTGTGGTTCTCCTGTTTTGACTGTTGTTTTCCTTTTCAGTGTAAACTGGATGATCGAATAGCCTTACTACCATCAAATGTAAGTTTAGGTAAAGGTCGGCTGTAAAAATACGAATCCATCTGCAATTGCAGACAGGTTTAACATATCATTAGCATTTCAAGAAACCACATTTATAGCAAAGGTGCTAGGACGAACATGTGGTGGTCTATTCTCCCACATCATATTGGGCGAGTTGTATTGATGATATATGTTCCTCTTATCTGTACTGCTTACATCAGCAGTTTTCTTAAACCTGCCAGGAAGCGACACATATTCATACGATCATGTCATATAAATAACCATAGTGCTGTCAAACATGTCTGGTTTGTATACTGAATGTACAATCAGACTCAATGTTATTAATAACTACGTAACAATACAGTAAAACCTCTCTTTAAACGACTGCCCAAAATAATTATACGAGACTTATACCTTCTTGAGAGAAAGGGGACAAACAAAACTGAAATTTGTAGCAGACGAAATAGCTCGACACTGTTATACCTCTAAACGTTTGCTGGTCCAACCTTCAAATCATTAATTGCCAAGTAGAGCTTAATGAATAATCTGCTATGGATGTTCGTTAAGTATTCCCCTAATCAACATCCGACTGGTGGAGAGAAGTATATCTTGACAAATGGTTATCTTTCTCTACATAGGCTTCTAATGTTACATACTTTATAAGGATGACACATTTCTTCCGTCGCTTTATGCAGCTATGGAGATATACTGTATAACTCATCAGATTGCGCATGACTCCATCCATTGACTTCATCGTCTGAAAATAGTTTTCCCTTAAAACCAGATTCATGGTGGTGGGACAGAAGTGACAGCCAGGTGGTGGCAGGTTGGGAGAGTAATAAAGGTGATGAAAGATCTTAGAGACAGAATAATGTGCATCTTTCTTTGCAAAATGGGACTTGTGAGACCTGGCGTTCGCGTTCTCCTGCTGGAATCAAACTCCTCAAGTCAGCCATATCTATTATAATAACTACTTCTCCGTGCTGATGGCAAAATACTGTCAGAATGACTTCATAATCATTAATTTCGATGTTATTAATTTTGAAAATTGAATACCTCTTAAGTCGATGCTAGAGGACGTGAGTGGTGTTGAATATTTATTAACTGCTCATGAACAGACTCAATAAAACCGAGCTTGCAATGTTCTCTTTTCACATTGCTGCTTTTACTTTCGACGGATCTCCTAATTTCAGAACTTTGCCAGCTGATGATTGGACACGTGACTTCTTCGGAGGTGGTGAGTCACAGTGTTTCCTTTGCTTCGACTAGACACTTGTATCCAGACAATAGTGATGCACCTGTTTCATTCTATGTAATCAACCTGACAAATAATTCCTGCTGATGTCTTGGTACATGGCTAAAATAACCTGGGTTCCTGCTTCTTGGAAGATGTGAACAACCGAACAACCACATCGAGCACATTTCTCATAGGTGATTTATCCACAGAATCCACACTGATCCAGACATCATAGGCTTGTTTGAGACTGTTATGCTACGATCGTCCAAAATGGCATACTCTATTTGTTGGATAGTAGCATCACCAACGGTGGACCGTGGTCGCCAACTTCACCTGTCACCTCATCAAATGACTTTTGTTGTACACCCTTTCAAATAGAGAAACCTGATGACTTCACTCAACTACCTCCATCAGTCGAACGTTCTACAACACTTTAGCAGACGTAAACGAGAAGTAAATTAGACCTCAGACCTACATAATGCCATGTTACCTATAGAAGAATAGTTTAATGTCCGTGTACAACTTCAATAGCCTATCATAACCGGGTGTAGGTCTTGACTTCTGATCAAAGTTTTCAAACGTCTCAACTTAATTCAGTAAAGATTACTAACGTGCTGATAATGTCATTTGCTCAATAACATCAACTCTGTTCGGTGCTGACTATATAGATGAATGCAGTATATAAATTACAAGGTGACGTGATTATTGTTCTTAGACAATAGCTCATGTAATTAAGGATGTTATCTTCCCTGGATAGCTTTAGTTCTTTCCGGAATTATGAAAAATTTGGACTACTTGTATAACCGTGACTTAGGAACTTTGTGTCCGTGATTTGCTTGAACCCATCTTTAGATAAAGACTTTAAAACTCAGCCCGTTATTTGCTTATTTCAAATATCTGTATGTCAAACTGCAAATGGCGGACAAATAAATGCGAGCGGAACGTTCATTTGTTACACTGGTTAACATATCTCTTAGAGGACATCTTTAAAACATGTCATTTATTTTTATACCAATATGCTATTCAATCCTAACTAAAATAATAATAATATCGCGCTTGTGCATTACGTCATACGGCGGTCATTTGTAAAGGAACAGCTGATCAAATAAACATAATTATAGTACATTGTTTCCTTTTTTACAGTATGGAATTGTAAAGAGATATCTGGCATAAGAATTTAATATCGAATTAGGTAGATTGAACCTCGATTCGGTCTAAGATTAATCTCGAGTCAAAAGTGAGTGAAAAACACAGAAGTCTCACAATCATTTATCAAATATATTTAGCGATAAACGATTTTATCGAGCCAATTCAAACATGAACGTATACGAATGACTATATGTGTACGAGTATGTATCATCAAATATTAGCATAATGAGAAAAGTTCTACCGGCACAAAACCTGACCTGCATAGACTTTAGAAAATATATCCTTTTATACAAATATAACATATGAGCCTCGCACAGTTTAATCATTATAACTTGTTTGAGTACAAACTGTTTCAAATGTTACCACATATTAGCCCGTACCATTCTTAATGTAAGCCATTCCTCCCATGAATATCTATATAAGACATAATAACGTCATTAAATTAGTTTTTATTATGACATGTAAACACAGTAACGTTCCCCTCGTCAGAAACTATAAAATTAAATCTATATTGTTCCATACGCAAACATAGCCGACTCCTACAGGAGTCGTTTGATCTGGGTCTGTCCTGGTTTGCAAATGTCCTAATAGTCATCTATATGCGGGAAGGATTAAACATTTCAACGTGTTTACAGTAACACTTTTCACTGCGGAATATTGTAACCATGCCCGGGTAAATAAAGCTGGGCATGAATGATAATGATTAATACAGACGTGACAACTCTCCCGGAACATATCGATGCCCAGCGAAACCAATACTTGTATCAGAACCCATTAATGACGTAGATTGAGCGAATAATTGGCCAACCTTATTCATCAATGTCCAGTATCGAGCCTTAAGCATTGGATGCATTTTCTGCTGATACAAGATAGTGTTGTCTTCCTAATGCATGCCGTACCGCACTGTCTCTAATAAACATCTCTCTCTAAACATCAGTCCTCTTACTGCTTACTTCGCACGGCAATGGGAACTAACGATCAATAAAACAACGAAAATCTAAGAAATATAGTTTAAAATAACATTAGGCGGTATCGTAATGCACCAGGAGCTTTCTGTATTGCTTTCAGTCTGCATTAAGCATCCACATGTGTACAAAATGCAAGTACATGTAATACCCAAGAGTGTTTATTAGCTATAATGCGGGATATGTTTCTTCATATATTTTCACACACTGCCTCAGAGTCAGACAGTTTGGATCCCGATGAGACGCTGCGTTACACACTATTCATACGTGTTATTACTAATATACATACATAGAGTAGTAAGGGATACATGTGATAACCCGAATGAAAACAAGCTTTAATGTTGTATGAGACGGAACTTCTTCGACTATTTGGTATACACTGTTCGGCCTTGGTCTGTAAGAAATTAATATTTAAAATTGAAATTATGGCAGGTGAATTTTATCTTTCTAGTATATAAGAGTAAAAGTTAAATTGTCTGACCTCAGGACAAATTGAACAGACACCATCGACGGAAATGAATTCTATCCATGTCGCTTGTTTGCTTGATCTATTGAACAATTGATGGATGAGTTTATGCTGTCGAGGCAATGACGATGTCATATTGCGCATACTATGCACAGACTATGCTTCTTGGCTAAGCTTATTCTTAACACAGCTATACACGAAACACGTACCAATCTACCATCTAAACCTTTTGTTTTTTTCTTGACAAAATGGACATGTCTAAAAACAGAACAAAAGTCCAAGGACAATCAAGTCCCACAACCCAATCGTGAACATTTAGAAAGGGTAATAGAGCAACCGTGAACATTCAGAAAGGATCACAGAGTCATCGTGAACATTAAGAAAGGATCATAGGGTCATCGTGAACATTAAGAAAGAATCACAGAGTCATAGAGAACATTTAGAAAGGATCATAGAGCCATCGTGAACATTTAGAAAGGATCATAGAGCCATCGTGAACATTTAGAAAGGATCACAGAGTCATCGTGAGCATTCTGAAAGGATCACAGCGCCATCGTGAACATTAAGAAAGGATCACAGAGTCATCATGAAGATTCATAAAGAATCACAGAGTCATAGTGAACATTTAGACAGGATCACAGATTCATCATGAAGATTCAGAAAGGATCACAGAGCCATCGTGAACATTTAGAAAGGCTCATAGAGCCATCAAGAACATTTAGAAAGGATCATAGGGCCATCGTGAACATTTAGAAAGGATCATAGAGCCATCGTGAACATTTAGAAAGGATCATAGAGCCATCAAGAACATTTAGAAAGAATCATAGAGCCATCGTGAACATTTAGAAAGGATCATAGAGCCATCGTGAACATTTAGAAAGGATCACAGAGTCATCAAGAACATTCAGAAAGGTTCCCAGACCCATTGTGAACATTCTGAAAAGATCACAGAGCCATCTTGAACATTTAGAAAGGATCACAGAGCCATCGTGAACATTAAGAAAGGATCACAGAGCTAGCCAAGGTGTATATCCCGTTAACGCTCTCTACACTGAACTTACAAAAGCACAATTAAAATAAAAGTCAAACAGGTCAAGCTCACCGGAAATACTCAGATATGTGTAAAAGGGATAGTGTAAAATGCGAAACAGTGCAAACCCTTACGAGAGGGTTCCTCAATAAGCCTTCTCATCTGGGTCTACACTGTTTGCAAAAGAATAAATGACTAATTTCCCATATTGAAAGGGTCAAACATTACTTATCGTATACAGGTATCGTCCTTGAATAGAGTTGATCCGGTTTATGAAACGTAATATATGCCCGTTGAATCACCTGCGGACGTGTTGATTTATATCTACCACGCGTCTGTCAAATGCCAATCCAACCATTCCAATCGTATTGGCAGAATACACGAAATAACACTTATCATGTTCAGTGAAACTTGAATTTCAAACAGTTTGAATCTAGATGAGGCGCCGAGTAACTCAGTGGCAACTCACTATGTTTCAAGGTGAGTAGATGAAAAGTAACGAAAACTTAGTCCAGGCCTGAGTTTGAGCAAGTATCAAGGCTTAAGCGATCATTCAAATCAATCTCTTGAGGAGAATGTCAATAAGTGCACAGGTCATTTAGAAAGCAAATATGCATATGGTCCGATCCATTAGGGAATAAGATTATCTACACTGACAGACATGGGGCTATTAAATAGAGTGATTAGTTTCACCAGTTCTAATCAGTAGCTGATTGTAGTAATCTGAGAAAACAAAAAACATAAGAAAATACACTGGAGGGCAACGTGCTATAACATATATAATATATACAACATTCCATATTCTATGATTATCAGAATAGGGCATGTATTCTTGGTAGATAGTACACTTTGTCATTCGTCTAGGCATCATTTGTAGGTAGCAACTCAATACACAAGCGCTACCGGGAAACATGTGTAACGACATCTAGAACAATATATATGTTATGCTACAGATGTAACATATATAATTAAGAACTACAACAAATGTAACAAGGAACCATAAGAGATGTAACAAGGAATTGTAACAGAATTAACAAGAAATTACAAAGGATGTAGCAAGGCACAAAGACATAATAATACAGCCAGGTACTGCAACATCTGTAACATTGAATTAAATCAAATGTCACAAGGAACTGCAACAGATGCAACATATGTAATAAGGAACAGCAACAGATGTAACATATGTAATAAGGAACAGCAGCAGATGTAACTGGGAACTGCAACAGATGTAACAAGAAAAAAACCCAGATGTGACATAGAACTACAACAGATATAACAATGAACCGCAACCGATGTAACAAGAAACAACTACAGATGTAACAAGGAACTCCAACCGATGTAACAAGGAACAACAACAGATGTAACACAGAACTAACTACAACATATGTATTAAGGAACTGCAACAAATGCAGTGGATTTTAAATGGAACTACAACAGATATAACAGGGAACTGATAAAACAATGAACATCAACAGATGTTATATGGAACTACAACTGACGTAACAAAGAACGGTAAAACTGTCAATGATTTGATATGGTCAACAAGCTGTAATTGTCTTATTAAATATAGATATTCCTAACATTTATAACGAATAGTAAGAAACACATTAGAATATTTATTTTTATAGCACAGGTTTCACATAAATGCGTTTCTTTTATAAGCAAAATTTAAACTAAAAGGATAGCAAGTGCATCAGTATTTGAAGTTACCTTGTCTAACCTGGGAATCTGCTAAAGCAGATAGGAGATTGGAACCAGTATCATGTTATATAAATTGATGTCGGCTCTAAATCTTATCTCAAACATTTGTTTGAAATTCTCTCGATGCGTTTTGGGTAAGTTCTGACTGAGTGTCAAATAGCCTGGTGTTTGATAAAATACTTAGTTATTTGTCATCTCATCTTGATCAAAACTGTTTGCAAAATGTCACTCAGGTCATAGTTTGCAAGATAAGGGTTACATACGTATTTAGGAAGATATATTTGCATAGGTGTTTATATTTATAAGTTGTGTGTAAACAGCGTGTGGACGATGTTATATGAGGACGTGTATGTTTAACCCTTTCGCTGCCAATGCCGGATCTGTGATTACCTATGCAAACAGTTTGGATCCAGATGAGACGCCGAGTAACTCGGCGTCTCATCAGGATCCAAACTGGTTGTTACTGTTACTATGTGTTTGAAACAAAAGTGAAGAAAATCAAACAATTGAAAATTTGTAGCAGACGACAAAGTTAGCAGACGACATAATTTTGCAGCGAAGGGTTTAACATTCAAGTGCGGGAATCGAGTACAGACATTTGCAGTGTAGACGATTCTGTTATGTAAAGAAACTTAACATGCACAGTCATTGTTTTTCTATTTTGCTTCAGTTGAATGAAATTTTTTCTTGAATGAATATGCACAGTATTAATATATCCAACAGTTAGTCTAATGCATCTGTTTTTCCCTTTAAATTCCATTATGCACATCTTCGTACTTTTTTTGTAATAACCGTTCACCTACACACTATAGTTGGTGCTAAGCATGCCGTTTTGGTTTCAAGTTTAGTATGTAACTATCAAACAAAGGAAAAATGCGTGCTGAGTTGTTTTGTAAGACGCCGATTGTTTAATCTGTGACCGATTACGTTGACCATATATTTCTTAATACTTATCCCAATTGATATTTATCCCGATTCGGAAAACTTTTAGAAACTATTAACCGCTTCTCGTGGAATTGAATAACAGACGTAAAAATCATATCGACTCCTTCGGTAAAGAAAGGAAAAGGTAAGAACAAAAAACCTTGGGAAGGGTCTATGAATATTTGAATGTGGAAACGAGTGTACTGATATTTGCAAACACAGTAAACATAGAGCAGGCGGCTTCTACAGAAGATCTGCTCTGTTTACATTATTCAAAACTCCCTCACAAAATATAACCTTTAATAGTAATAGGACTATATCAATAAACAATGATGGGACCATTCTACTTTGTAAATTCGGCATTCAAAGGGTTAAACAGCTCTCACCTGTTCTGGCGTTGAAGAATGGTTCCTTACATATGGCAAATATTGAAACTAAAATAGAAAGATAAGCGATAACGGGTTGGTTTCAAACGTTAATAGTGTATGTGTGGGTTGAAAAGTTGCATGTACAGTAGCATATCTCTAAAACACCCACATCATAAATAACCAGAGTGTTCATAGTATGGAAACTCGTAGCATAACAGTCATCCTGTATTAGCCCATGTGGTCCCACGATCCCAACTATGGGACGTAGGCAAACAAGGTAGACTCTGATCAGATGCCGTGTAATGCGGCGTCTGATCAGAGTCTACACTGTTTGCTGATAGAAAATTCAATATAAAACAAAACAAAAATGAAAATTTAGACCAAACATTCTTTAGATAAAAGATAGACTAATCCAATATATAAACATGGAATAATCCACTGGGAGCAAATGGGTTAAGCTGCCACATGCCCATACAATAACTATTTTTGGTGGTCGTATAAAAGGCGTGTTACTCTAGTTTAATTCTTTCACTGCCACTGTCGCATCTGTGATAACTTATGCAAACAGTGTGGATCCAGATTAGACGCCTAGTCACTCGGTGTCTCTTCAGGATCCAAACTGTTTGTTACAGTGACAATGGTTTTTGAAACAAAACTGAAGAAACATAAAACATAAAATTGTAGCAGACGACAAGGTTTACAGACGAAAAGAATTGGCAGTGAACGAGTTAATGACTGCAAACAATTATATACAGTACAACCCTCTAAACCGGACGTTAACTTTGGTATAAATATCGATCTTAGGGACAGGTAGAGGAGCTTTCTGCATGACTTTTACCGTGCATTAAGCAGCCACCTGCCTAAATCATTCTCTACTAGAATTTCGGTTTACAGAGGTTTTACTATAATTATATTCATATATCAGTCGGACATGTAATATAAATCATAGCGGATGAATAATAATTTTATTTCATTGTCAAAACAAACTGTTTCGGTTTTGTATTTAGTAGGGTGTTTTTCAGTATTGTTGAATCAATCAACCCGTGATTTTCTGCCGATATATAAGGGTCTCGAATATATTGCAGGACAGTGTTGTTATGGTCAGATTCGGCCTCGTTCCCTCTATAAAACGTATATATCTTCCCCTGTTTATGATTAAAAATTCCCATATTCTAGGTCAAACGTCCTTCTAGGCAAACAGTTCACACCCTTATTATACAGGTCCTGAAGGAGCTCTCCTATGGGTCTACACTGTTAGCAAAATAAGGTACAGTTTAACGTATGACTTATAGGGTTGAAGAGTGTGGAAGATAATGGACTACTATAAAGCTTTAACCCTTTTCCTTTTCTATACTTATTCCCAAGTGCAATACCTACTGAATATTCATGAACGAAACAAAATAAAGAAGTACGAAAGGTGGAACATTCTAGCCATTTTAGAAACTAAAGAATTAGATCTATCAAATTTCATAAGCAAACAGAGCAGACACTCCTACAGGAGCCGTCTGATCTGGGTCTACTCAGTTTACAGATGCATGAAAACACGATTATATTAAGGAACGGGTTAAATGGAATAGAAAGTCCCTTATTCACCCTAGCTACGACGCGATTTCCCTCTTTATGGGACACGACACCCTTTCCGTAACGTGGTAACGTGACTAAAAGCACGGTATGAGAAGTGAACTCATCAACCGCTGATGAATGGTATGCAGTACAAATCTGTACATGAGATATGAGACTGTACACCATTTACATTGTTCGAATTATCCGTGTTCTTATTCGCCGACCAAGTAGATAACAGATTGATACCACAACATTTATTCTAGGTCAGGTAAAACATAAACTGTCTATAAGTGACAGTCTAAATATTTAGCAAACAGTATTGCCTGTTGTAGTGATGACATGCGTGTTAGTAAATAAGAATCAAGCAAAGATCCCATGAACCTTGTCTGCTAACACAAACAAAACTAGGCAATGATTAATATTGTACATACTTTGAATAACATTTCTAAGGGTAAAACCAAACACATACACAACTTTATTCTTGCACAAAACGTGCTGTTGTAGTCCCGCTAGACCATGTATTAACAAGGCGATTCTCGTGCTCACGCGCTGTTGTTGACCGGTTTTAATTATACCTATTCGGGGCCTAAGGTAAACAATGGACGCGAATGCTATAGCGTTACGGCCTAAGCTAGGTGAACGGTGCGAGTATTTCAGGGGCCCCGACAATGAACCGTTTTAGTGGTTATGCTGTTAGACGTGGATTAACCTATACAACATGTCGCAGTTTAATTTATCGTTAATTTTCTGTGTTTACATACGTACTGTTTTGTAAACAACGCATCTGATCGTTGTACTACTGTTTTTTTGTAGTGATATACATATTGAATTAAATTCCGTGTAAACGGTATTTGACGTCATGAAAGAAAACAGTGGCCCGGAAACAGCATAAATCGAACGAAGTGTATCAAAGAAGTGTATAGTTTTGCTTGTATTTGGAAGAATTAACTGTAAGAATAACTTGTCAAATTATTTGTGTTGGTATTTTACTTGACTGTTTAGACTTACTGCCCGATACTGTATCTATGCTTGCTTTAAATTCTACATACTATCAGAACTTTACACTGGACATGTTAATGAATTTGCTTTTAGTACAATTTTAAAGTATTTTTGAATACCCGATTGAGAATCGGACGCGCGAAGAAAGAGGATGCTGTACCGACTGCCCTTATTGCAAATGCAATAGAGTGAGTATACCCAATTACAACGTTATCGCCATTAAACCATGTCCCTATGTGAGGTTTATGTGTGTGCCGCAGTTTAGAGTGTTTGGGTGTAACCTCAATATTCACTAAGAGATTCTAATATCACCTCAACGAGACAACACAACGGATCAATTAATAAGAAGAGTAGAAAGTGTTCTCAAGAAAAAAACACTAATTTAATTTAGCTTTTGCACATCACATTGGGAATTGAAACATAAATCATCACATGAACAATGTCATCGTTTAACTAGAGAATTTGAGTACATGCATTACCCTTAGCGCTTACAAACATTCAACTAGATTCTGTAATCTATAGACACGGGTTTTCTTTTCGCAGACAATTGAATATAATCATCTACTTAGTGTTTTTTTAAATCCCATTATTTTTCAATTTCTACTCAATACAAAATAACCTGTCTTAAGCGAGCATCGAGTCTCCTATGTTTAATAAATGAATGGTTGCTTAAGATAGACAATGCTGTAGTAGAAATAGACCAAAGTGTTATTCGCATTTAAATGATGGGTGGATTACGTCGCTACAGCATGTTTGCACCTGAAAAATAAACCATTGCTCACCTGTGGTGCCCAACGTGTTGCACCTTTAGCCTGCTACACAAATATTTTCACACAATTGTTCACTAAATACATTTTCAATACACAAGCTGTAATCAATTTGCCTAAAACATACAATCGGGAGGTCAAACAGAATGGGTGTAGAGGAGCCGCTAAGTTACTCGGTATCTCATCCGGATCAAAAACGTTTTTCAGATCTGCCTGCGGATTACAATACATCCCATCTAGATCAAAATTGTTTACCAAGGTAACAACCGGTTGTACCTTAGTGTTAGAATGATTAACATGCTTGCATGCTGGTTTGTAATAAGATATAAAGGCATACAGCGAATAACAAACAGCTTCAAGAAATCAAAGTTTGTTGTATGTTTAATGTTACCCCATGTTGCTTGACGTAAACATCTTATAGATGACTAAACTACGCAATACTTTACATATACGAAACATATGTGGTCGCTCAATCCACAAAGGTTTCGTTATCTAACCCTTCGCTTGCTATTCACGTCAATATACCTACCTGTAAATAGTGAAGACCCACATGAGACAGCTCCTGCAGGAGCTGTCTCATCAGGGTCTGCACTATTTACAAGTTGATTGTGCAACCAGTGTACTACACAGCAGTGATTTCACAGCGCAATACTTGTACACAGTGAATATATATGTAATTATACAACAGGATATGGGTAAAGAAGGAGAAATGTATTTTGAAATTCAACAAGAGAAGGGTTAAGATTATTTGCACTCACTCTATATTCTGATCAAAGCGGAATGTTGTTTTTATCTGGACATATTTCGTTATTTGTTTTTCTCCTTTCTATAAAAATAGTTTAACCCTTTCCTTTATATAAACGCGTGTTCATGCATTTGAAAACAGAGTATACCCAGACGGCTCCTATATGAGCCGTCTGATCAGGCTTTGCTCTATTTGCTAATGGAATTCAAAATATCTATTTCTTTACTTTCCTAAAATGGCTACAATGTTTAACTTCCCTATTTCATTATAACTATTTCGTTTGTGAATTTCCAGTAGGTGTTGAAAATTGGAATAAATATAGAACATGGAAAGGTTTAATTTGATAGATATAAATACATACTCGAAATAAAGAACCATATCGCACTTTATCAAAGTGCCAGCAGAGGTATACCGCACTATATCAACGTGCCACAAGTGGTTTAACGTGCCAGAGGATCGCACTCGATCAACGTGCAAGAATAGGTATACCGCACTATATCAACGTGCCAGAAAAGGTTTGGTTTATGAACGTAGGCAACAATTCATTAGAATGTGAAAATATACCCACGGCAGAGGGAGTGTGTTGTTTGTTACAACGTAGCCCATATCCTGCTGCAACTAACGTTTTCCGACATATTTGATACATTGATATTAGACTGACACACTAGCAAATAGTGTAGACTCTGATGAGACATCTCTGGAAGCTGTGTCTGCCCTATTTGTCTAATTGTGTCTGTCCGAATACTTAGGCTAAATAGGATACAGTAGAGTCTCTCATAAGGGACTTTGAATTGATTGAGCACAGCCATCTTAAAACGCAGGTGGTTGCTTAACCCATTTGCTCCCAGTGGATTCTCCCATGCTTATACATTGGCTTAGTCCATTTTTATCTAAGGGGTGCCTGGCCTAAATTTTCAATTTCATTTTGTTTTATGTTGAAATTCCTATCAGCAAACAGTGTATACTCTGATCAGACGCCGCATCATGCGGCGTCTGATCAGAGTCTACACTGTTTGCCTACGTCCCATATATGGGATCGTGGAAGCTAAGGGGTAAATGTAGGACAAAGGTCTAATTCAAAACTTACCACCTGTCCTACATGCCCATAATTAGATCTTTGTTTGAGTGTTGCCTAATACAAGTTCTGCTGTATATGGTTTGAAAGAATATTGAGTAATTTGAAATTGTATTGCCTTAGAAACCCAGAACACCACGTTATGGTAAGGTTTCCAAAATATGTTGACATGCATGACCCAAGCATATGAAAATTGTTTATGCAACGCTTTTGGTTTCATGTGATTTATCATTATCCAGATTGTATACAAATTAAGCATGGTATAAAAGTACAGTAAAACCGGACGAACAAATTAATATCAATATCGACATGGAAGACTAATGGTAGCTTAACCCATTACCTCATATGCTATGTTTAGAAACCACCTCTTTGAATACGCCTACCGAAAAGGAAAATTAACTAGAGAAAATGACAATTTTAGTATTTTTGTAGTTTGAAACCATTGTGATAAATAGAGCATTTGCTCCTGTAGGAGCAAATGCTCTATTTATCACAATGGTTTCACAAAGTGACTTTTACAGAGTCGTCAAAAGTCGTCAAGATGAGGGAATGGGTTAATGCAGGATGAAAGGCATGTGGAAATATTATTTGGGAGCTTTCTGCACGACCTTCATCTTGCATTAAAAAGGGATTAATTCGTCTTCATTGCAATTTCGATATATAGTTTTATACACTTGCGACAACGGGTCTGTGTATTAGAAGAAATCAAGAAGTCAGCTGCATCTCTTCCAAGAACAGCTTTTATGTTTACATTCTGTGGCAAATACAATTCGAGCTAAACTTCCAGAACTCGAACGGGACACCTGCATGTCTAATTATGTGTCCGATGATTATTCGTATACAATACTGGTACAAACATTGATGAGTATTAATGAGAAGTTGAGAATGAGAATACATTTTATCACATATAGTAGAGCTTCATGAACATTAGGGTCGATCTGAATGCACGCGTGAATGAAAAAAACTATTTTTTGTACAATGTTATGAGTAGGTCACCGTCGGAACCAAGGTCGGTTTTCGCAAATTCTGAATAACAATATTCTATGCTTGGATGGGCCGAATAATATCTGGTAGAATTCCTGTATGCACTTTATGCAAATAGAACAAGAAAAAATATTCTTTATTTCGATAGTATCTGTCAATCTCCATGAATCATACACCATGTTGTTCCGGAATGTTTCGTATTTTGATTGACATTACAACAAAAGTGCTCAATAACATATACAATCTGCCCCTGAATTATATCAATACACGCAAGGAATGCAATATTACTGAAATAAAAACTGCCGCGCTCTGCAGTAGAGCGGAATTAATTATGTTCATAAAAAGTTATGCAAAAACTAACAGTAAAAATAATTTGCACCAAGAGAGTTGTAAAAACATAACAATTACTGTAAAAACAGCTCCGATTGCAAAATATATTATATTGTCTGACGTATTAAGTAAAATAAGTATGATTCTGTTTCTGGCTTACGAAACATTGAAAGTATTTCGACTGTCAATGTACCAATACGTAAGAGAACGGAATTAATGGTAGACAACACATTTTAAGGTCTCTGTGTATCTACCTGGTTTAATGTAGTGAAATGTTTACATGTTTTTTCCTTGAGTAAGTAAATCATTTTCCAGTCAAAAATAAGTATTAACAATTATATCCATGACAACTTATATATATATATAATATGTTAATAGACGATGGACGATATCAAACCAATATAACAGCGAGTCAACGAATTTCGCGGAATTAGTTGTACATGTAGATACAGGGGGTGAAATGTATATTAAGCCCGGCCTTACTACTTAGATTTGAACAAATGCGCCGGAAGTGATTAATCATGGAGAAAACGCAGGCATCCAGCATACCTTAATTTTTATCGCCATAAACTTTAACTGTCCGGAGCATACCTTCTTTGTTCTGACAAAACTGTGACTGTTGCGATTATTTTATTACATCGCTTTATTCGAACATGTCAAAATGAAATGTTCAGGTTTCATAAAAAAATGTTTACCAATCATCATATCTGTATGACCAATCGATCATATCTGTATTTATTTGAAGCGAAAACAGTACTTAAACTTTGAATAGTAACACGATCTCGTTTCTTGGCAAAGTAATGAGTTCACCTTGAGGCTAATTTACTCAATTTAACTACAAAGTCATCACTGGACAATGCTGACCGGTCATCAACACGTCATAAATCACTTATTGAAACAAGTAGCGATATTGTTAAAAAAAATACAACTTCAAAGCGGCTGTGCTACTCTAGATAAATGTTACAGAAATATCAGATGTTCAATGCTAGATAGAATTAAAATGGAAACGCGAATTGCGTTTCCAACATTTACACATTTAATTAATCTGAGCTTGTAAAACAATCACAGTCGAACTAGCAAATACTGTAGACTATAGTTATCCTCCTATTGAGAAGTAGTATCGCCATATTGTTTATTAATAGATTTGGACCACTCGGTCTTCATCCAAGATTGTGACGTCATACGTTTCCTTCATTACACTTAAATGCTACATATGTATCTTTACACAGCCATTTATTGCTCGGAGTTTAAACCATGATAATGTGACAAATTGAGTTATAAGTGTATAAATCATATTTCTACGAATGAACATGTTTGTATACGTGTCACATGGGAAATGATCGGACACGCATACCGTGCTATGACAACTGAATTCATAGTACCCTGTTAACATAAATAATTCCTTTTATAATTTCTATCCCAGTGGACCGAAATCAATTTGACAAAACAAGCCGCTTTGAAGTTGTTTATTTAACAATATCGCTACTTGTTTCAATAAGTGATTTATGACGTGTTGATGACCGGTCAGCATTGTCCAGTGATGACTTTGTAGTGTTGTTATATTTTCTGGTCCTTCGGGATCATTAGTTTTGAGTTATTAGTTTTGAAATTTGAATACTCGTTACGTCGGTGCTAGGAGCGTGCGTAGTGTTGCACTTTTAATTACTACTCATAACCAGACTCAATAACACCGAACCTGCAATTTTCTCTTTTCGCATTGCTACTTTTGCTTTCGAAGGATCTCAAACTTTCAGACTGTATTAAGATGGAAAGCGTCTTCGCGATTCTTGCTTTGATGTACATGCAATATTCAGTAAGTGTCCTATTTTAGCCATAGCCTCGAAGATTGTATACATAATAATACAAAAGTTATATATACAGAAAACGATATCAGTATAAACTATTAAAAGTGTCTATTAAAAACATCAAACTAAATTTATTGTAAAGAGTATCTGGGTTCGAGGTTATAAAACTTATGGCTTTGAGTTTATTCGCAAGTATTTGATTGGTAAGAGTTTTCGCAAGCGCGAATGATCTCAGACAAAGCAAAACGTTTTACAACTTCGGGGACTGATGGTCGTGCTTTTTTCCCTTGAACACTTTAACTACTGTCAAATGAACCGTTTCAATGCTGACATTTTGGACAAATATTAATTTTCCCCTTGAATTTGTAGTATTAAAGATATTCCAATCACTGCCTAATTAAACATGTTCAATGATATATTTCAACATTCGAACGGGTCAAGCTTACAATGAATATTCTGGGATATTTTAAAGAAAAGTGTGACATGACAATCAGTGTAGATCCTGTTGATTGGGCTCCTCTAGGAATACTAACATATGGGCCTACACTGTTTGCAAAGGACATCTATATGACATAGTGAATAGTTTCCCGCATTGAAAATGGTAATTGTCACAAGCCCGTCATCCATTAGTATTAGAAAAGTATTTTTATACAATTATGTATGCGATGATTTGAAACGGTCCCATATTTACACTAGCCTGTTATGCCTACATGGTTTTGTCATTTTCATATATAGTTCTAATATTAAGAAATTGTAGACACCGCCATGGTCATTTATTTAGTGGATACTGACATGTAGATTGGAATAATTGTTTCTATTTGATAGCATCTAATGCAACTCTTAGCGCTTATCATGCTGAAAGTTTTGTTTCTGCAAAAACTGTGATCTATTGCATTTTACCTATTCCTGATTCGTACCAGTGTTTGCTAAACTTTGATCGAATGTCAAACGTATGTGTTACTCGACGAGTTACTCGGCGTCTCATCTGGGTCCAAGCTGTTTGCAGATGCGCGTCTAGTCGAGCTTAGCATGACAATTGTTAATAGCAATCAGCTACTGATTAGCTATAGAAGTTATAATATTTACCCCTTTCAAACAAAGTAGACCAAGATCGGATTGCTCCTGTAGAAGCCATCATGTTCTGATCTATCTGATGTGAACTTTCATGTGAATAAATGTATTGTGTTGTTTAAACTGTTTACCTATTAGAAGTGGAACAAAGACATACAGGAAGCGTCACATAAAAAAGGAGTCGACACCAAAACATTATAAAACACGAAACAGTACAATTACAAGATAAAACGTGACAAAACGCACACAGAGACATAAAACATGTACCATATAAAACAAAGTAGATGGTAGGGTGATAGGCAAGAGTACCGCCTTGAAACGACCAGTAGCTAGCCATAAAAGGATACCATGGGCTTAAACTTGGTATGTGGGTACCCATTCTCACTCTTATTCCACCTCCATCCAAGTCAAAATGTAAAATTTCCCCCTCTAGCTTTCACACTATGGTCTACTTTGTTAATGGAATGCCAGACTGATTTCGGTCCGACATCATCTCGTTTCAAAATCAAAAATTCAAAATAATAGAGTACGCTCCAACAACTAGACACAGCGATAAAGAAGTGGACGAGTTCTACCAACAACGCATGGAATTGACCAGACCTTAATGAAAGATGTGCTTATAGTACAGAGTGACTGGAATGCCAGAGTTTGAAAAGATGTACAGGACAACAAGGGGGGGTTAATGTGGACCATACTGCAATGGGGCTTCTAATAACAAGGGACTCAAGCTCCCTGGGTTCGCCACCTACAACGCCCTGGTGATGAACAACACCCTGGCAAGACACAAGTCACCAAGAGAATGGACCTGGCATAGTCCAGACGGTGAGCATCACCGATTACATCCAGGCAGAAGGCGTTAATCTCGCGTTCCCCGGAGCTTAACAGGCCTCGCCAAGACAATTCTCAAGGGCACAGTTAACGGAACAGGGAGGCAAGAAAGACAAGACAAAGAATAATTATAGGTTTAGGATTTGGAACATCTCAGACAGGAGTGGAAGACAGGATAAAGTTGAATGTATTGTCCATTGTCCACTAAGTATTTTGAAGTTTTCATTATGAATAACTAGGTGTTTAATGCAATGTTCTACAACTACTAGCTTTAAATATGACTTCCTTTACGTGTTCTATTTTAAAATGAACATTTATCATAAATCTGAACGAGCCGGTGAGTAAGTTATTTCTCGTTGTCAAATGCTCTAAGCTGCGCAAGGAAGGCTAGGAAGTACCATGTTTGATTGATGAATATTTGTTCATGTCTTTGATGCAAACATAAAGGCAAATAATGTTTTATATCATAAGGATTCAATATTTACTCTTGTCTGTGCGACTACATTGCATGTCATAAATGCAAATATGAAATGAATGATTGATATCAACGTGTATCATTATTGTAATGCTGTGTATACGTTGATAACTATCTATTTAAAATATGAAAAATAACGAAATAGCAAGCGGCAAAAGACGAATACAATAAAACCTGTCTTAAGCGGCCAGTCATATATTGAACACATGAGTATTAAAATCAGGTTTTAAGAAACTTCCTGTGTCTTGCATGAAGCTACCACCTGTTTTAAAACCCAGTTCAGACCTATTTTAAGCATCGCTTAAGAGATGTTCTACTTTAATCCAGTATTTATGAAAACAAAATTATAACTACTGTCAATATGATTACTTTAATGTGATTTCAATCATTTTGACTTTAAATGAGGTACATGACATTACGTAGGATTGACGCATAACTGTCGTAACTACATAATTGTATATTTACAAGCACTTGCAATAGTCCCTATTTTTATATTATGAAAACATTGTTTTATGTATTTTCTTCCAAACGCCGAGTAACTCATCGTCGCATCAGGTTCCAAACGTTTTGGAAAAGTCCCATAGAATGCAGTTACTCCGTTTTTGCACTAAGCCGCTGAACTATATACCATATTGGGATTGCATGTTTTCTGTTCTAGTTTCTCTTTTGTTGTTTGTTGACTTGTCGACAAATTCAAAAATAGAAAAAGAATGTCTATATAAACTACAATCCGTGGTCACGTGGTTCACCGACATCATATACGCGATAAATGATATTTTTTCTGCTTGTTCCACGGTATTTGCCTGTGTTATTTTAAGCAAATTAAACGTAGAATGATGTTATATTCTATAAAAAGTCTCATTTGTTAACATAAAATGTTTAATGGGACCACGAAAATGTTCACGATTGTTAGTAAGTACAACATATCACGCTCTAACCGTGACTGGAGTCGCATTTACACCACCAGTGGTGGTTCTGCAACTGGCCGTTCCAAGGCGGCACTCTCTTTGTCACCCTTACTTTTATGTTTGTCTTATGCTTTTGTACTTGTGCGTTTGTTGATGTTTTGGATATTTATATATTGTACTTGTTTGTTAATGTTTGAAATGTTCATCTCTTGGACGTTTGCGTGTGTATTTTTGTGTGTGTTTGTGTGTGTGACATGTTTTCTATCGTTGTTTCGGTGGTTATTACGTCTTTTGTGTGGCTTGTCCTGCTTGACTTTACTACTTTTTCATTTACAAACTTGTATACGTGTAACGAGTAATTTCGTGTCTCATCAAGGTTCAAGCTGTATGGGACTTGATAAATAGTTTCTTCCTTAGAGAGACATAAAACGTTCGCCAGATTCAAATATGTTTACAGTAGAATATGGGTTGTGTGTGGCATTTCCTGCTTGACTTTACTACTTTGTCATTAATAGTCATTAACCCTTTCCCTCATATAAACGCTTTAGCACTCCTTTGCAAACAAAGTAGACCCAGGTTATGCTCCTGTAGTAACTGAGCCATCTGATCAGGGTCCACCATGTTTGCTTATGAAATACTTTAGATATACCTCTAATAGAATGTATTTTGTACATATGACATTGTAAATATTCAGCTGATAAATATGTCATTATATTTCTTACATGAATATTCAACAGGGAAAGGGTTAATCAATTGACAGACATTTTGGAGAAACTCCAAATATAGCACTGTACCATAGTCACACACTCACGCTCTCTAAATATATCGGTATAATGCATTTGTTGTTTGGTACCTTTCTTAAAGGCAGTTTGTGTCTAGCTAGACGATCAGACTTGTACTTGCTCAGCTTGCATCGAGATGAAATGCCGGGTAATGTTGCACCATATCAGGATTCCAAGCTGTATGGCCCCCGGTTAATAGTGTCTTAAACACTAGAACACTTGTACAATACTCAACATTGTACCATATCGGACATCATTAAGCATGCATTGCTTTGACAGCAGGATAGAGGATATGCAATATCAAAGATACAGTGCTCCCTCTCTACAACGACACCCTTTGGGATACGGAGATTGTATGTGTTGTTCAGAGGGAGTTGTTATAGGGAGGGAAAATAAAACATAATTAGCTTCCCAGATAAGGTGTATTTCGAGAACTAAAACCGTTATGTTTCTATCAAATCCTATGTTGTGACCACTCTTTAGAATCGTCACAAAGTGACGATTCTAAAGAGTGGTCACAACATAGGGTTTGATGGAGGCATAAAGAAAATGTGATGGAAAAAGTTGTTTCTGGAGCCTTGTTGTTTCGGAAATAGTGACATGCGTTGTTGTAAGGAGGGAATCGTTATTGAGAGGGTCGTTGTAGGGAGGGAGCACTGTATAAGGAATAACTGATACGTGTACTACAAAATCTAATCAACATTTATAAAGTATTGATACTTCAAACACTAGAGACATGATTGTCGGAGTCCTGTTCAAAACGAATAAATACAACGTTTAAAGACGATTTCCTTTACACAGTGAGCTTGGCATTCTTAATTTGTCTGACGCCCATGTTGTGCCATCGGGATAACTGAATAGGTTTGGTTAATATCTCTATGAAAACTATTAACCCTTTGCCTGCTATGAACCTAATGTCTGCGTAATCTCCGATTTGTTAACCCTTCGCTTGGTATCCCCAGACTATTTTAACCCTTCGATTGCTATTCACGTCAATATACCTACCTGTAAATAGTGAAGACCCAGATGAGAAGCTCCTGCAGGAGCTGTCTCATCAGGGTCTGCACTATTTACAAGTTGATTGTGCATCCAGTGCACTGAACAGCAAAACACTTGTACACAGTGAAGATATATGTAATTATACAACAGGGCATGGGCAAAGAAGGAGAAATGTTGTTGTTTTTTAAATTCAGCAAGAGAAGGGTTAAAAGTGTCTTCATATCCGATTCGTTCAAAATTTGGAAAAAAAGTATTAACCGAGTATGAAACAGCTTAGATCTTGACGCCGAGCTACACAGGACGCTTAACAGGAACATGATTATTTCCTCTAAGAATTGTTAAGTAAACAGCATTTGTTCCCGTTGGACAACTGGTGCACATTTAATGACCAACACGTTGTATAACAAACAACAAATCTATTCTCTGGAGGTTTTATGCTGTCAATAGAAGATGTTCAACATGACCGTGCAACAGTTATTAGCTTACGTTTTCGACACTTATTCCAGTTTTATGTCATTCTGTTCAATGTTACTACATTGTTAATATTTCCCCCAATAGACTAATAAAAGAACAACAAGGATCAATAACACGTTGCACTACTTCTCATAACTTTACGGTAGTTGTTAGCCTTTCGTGGGTATATTGTAATATTTCAGAACATATCTGGTAACTAAGTATACGATCTTTATGACAGTCATTTAAAATTTTAATTGAGAATAATGTTGCAGTAAACATACGCCATCTAGTCTACTAGTCTCATAGTATGCGGGTCAATCAAATCAGAGATGACAGAACGCGTCTGACAGTTGTAAAATTAGGTTTGGAGTAGTGAAGAGAAATTTAATTAAAAAAATGATTTATTATTCTGATCTAACACGATACGGTAAGTAAATGTAGAGCAGCTGTGTATGTCTGTACTCGTTTTTACCATCGTAGAGCCGTTCCCTATACGTCTGTAATCCTCTTGTCTACAGTAGAGCAGTTCTGAATACGTCTGTAATCGTCTTGTCTACAGTAAAGCAGTTTTGTATACGCCTGTACTCGTCTTGTCCATATATTGGAGCTGAAACTACAATTCTGGTGATATAGAGAATAATAGGTTAGTGCCGTAGATGGGACGCCTTTATCCGACGAGGGGAGAAAACGTTGAGGCGAGGCTTGCCGAGCCTCAACTGTTTTCTCTCCAAGTCGGATAAAGACGTCCCATCTACGGCACTAACCTATTATTCGATTTATCCAGTCAATTTATTTAAACATCTTTTTTCATAGACTCATAAAACATAACACTCTTGAAATAAAGTACATTGAAAATGCGTGTTTTCGATCAACGGATCCCTCCCTTTTCATTTCCATTTAGACGTAAATAGATCTAATGAGCTACCGCAGAGGAAAATAGTTTCGATACTTGCATTACAAGAGGGGAAAACGTGGTTGAATTTGAAAAATAAGATGATTTGAATCGAGGGTCGATAAGTTATTTCAAACAGACATGGTTATATTCTCTAGTCAAATTCGAGTTCCGTAGTCTCGGTTTCTATTTTTAGATAGACCTAACGTCACTCATAATCGATGGAACTGAACAGGCTATATTTAGGTCTATGACTATCACCGCCCCTGTAAGAGTTTATCAATCAATTTATCATGAGAGTGAAAAGAAAACATTTACTATTTATATGTCAATATTCAGTTTTTTTGGGGGGTTTTAAAAAAAACGCGTCAATATAGTAACTTTATATATATCTTCATTTTGGCTTACAGTATGTCTTGCCCGATAGCGTAGTGGTTACGATGGTCGATTATCGTGCAGTCAACCCCGGTTCGATTCTCGCCGCTTACGAAAATATTTTATCTCTTTTTCCTTTATATTCTTTTTTAAATGACGGTTTGGGTTTTTACTGGGATATTTAATGATAATTATCCATATTAAGTGTTTTTTCTTTCAGTTTAATACGTTATTTTTGGTAAAACGATTTTGAAGAAAAATTAAAATTGCTCCTGTTGTAAGAAGAAATTCCTACACCTACTATACAAATAAACCTCTACTGTACATATAAACTTAGGTTTATTATGCTACCCCTTTATTACGTCACTAGCGGCTGTAGTGACGGGATAAAAACTTAATTACAACAAAACTGCATTTATAGACTTACCCTGGAACAGAAAGATTTCTTAATCATTTTACTACGTTGGTATGTTTACGAAATGATAATACAGCATGGCATTAAGCAAATAACCAAGCAATCATAATGTAAATGGTGGACGCTCGTACTATGTTGATTACAGAAATACATGCACAATGACCTAAAAAACATGTTGTTTTTGTTATATCAATATATATTCACCTGGGATATTCCAAAGAAATGTCAGTAATTGTATTTAGTATATCTTTGAACATCTTGAAGTATAAACATCTGTAGTAGTTGATATGTATTCATATTATGAATATAAGCGATATTTATTAATATAATGAAACCACATACTTCAATGTGTGTGTGACTAGAATAAACACTCTACAACATGTATGGTCTTATGTTAAATGTATTGGTGTCACCAATAACTCTTATCCTACGGAGCACCACCTGTCTTGTATTTGTAAACGGATTGGGTCCAGATAAAACTCTAATTGCATCGGCTTCTTTTACCAGGACCCAGGCTGTCTGATGCTCGGTAAATTCATTGTTAAGAGTTATAACAAATAGGAAGTAAGTATTGCTGATAATTAAACTACTACTTTTTCATTTGTGCAGATAACTGAGTTTAGCAGGATAACATATTGCATAGTCTCGTGTCGTTTATAACAATGTTAGATGTCTTATCGTGTCCAATGACATTTGAAAAGCAATTTCTTCTTTTACCTTTATGTATTCTTAATACTGTACAAGACCTCAGTGATAAAAACAATTTTTTACAGTTTGACAAATTGACGCAAACATGCTATATACCAAAGGGAAGAATCAGAAGACAAAAGAACGTCAAATACATTACTACAGTAGATTAACAAAGAAATTTGTAAAAGCATATGGCTGCCTAACACATTCCTTCCTATTGGCGCATTTTGGCGCCTCTGTAAAGTCACATTTTGAAACCATTGTGATAAATAGAGCATTTGCTCCATAGGAGCAAATACTCTATTTATCACAATGGTTTCAAAATGGTTTCAAAACAACATAATGCTCATATTCGGTAGATTTATTCAAAGACGTTGGATCTTTAACTAGTCTAGGAGGAATGAGTTAACCCTTTCCCTCATATTGCCGGCTTTTGACGACTCTGTAGAAGTCACTTTGTGAAACCATTGTGATAAATAGAGCATTTGCTCCTATAGGAGCAAATGCTCTACTTATCACAATGGTTTCAAACTACAAAATTCTAAAAGTTTCCTTTTCTCTAGTTAATGCTCCTTTTCGGTAGATTTATTCAAAGAGGTTGGGTCTTAAAATAGACTATAAGGTAATGGGTTAATGCATAGCAAAAGTAATGCAGAAAACTGAAATGAGAACTTTCTTTATACCATTTGTTCTGCGTTAATCTTTTTTTGGTTGGTCGTAGTAGCAAGAAATTTACTATATAATGTTTTAATATCATTAGTCTTCTTCATTTGCAGGCTATATGCATGGAACATGATTATTTTATACATTTGTTACTACGGCTGCTGGTACATATAAAACATGGTACTTGTTTTACTATTATTCAATTGTGTTTGGTTAACGATCGAGTCAGGTAATATTAATTTACTAGTCGGTACAGAAGGGCCAGTAATGCAGAAACTAAGACATATTATATCCCATTTGACATTTATGTCAAGCCCACTTTTGAAAACATAACGCTGTGTAACAATAGTTTCTCCAGTTTATACCTTTAATTTACTTTTCGCAATGTATATTTTGCAAGACATGGCCCCTTCCCTGCACAAAGAATGCAAATAAGGAAAAACATCACAAAATGTTTGTAGATTCCCCGGGGAAATAATAACAAATAACTCCAGATACAGCACCTTTATTGGAGGCGTCTCCTTAACGCATTCTATTCACCATTTCATAACATATAGACGTACGTTGAAAGTATCCTGGAGATTGGCGATACAACATGAGTTTGATTGGTCCCCTTGTTATATTAGGTTTTTAGTTTATAGCACTGATGATTGTTCATTACCATTCATTTGATGTATGTTGAGCGATACACAAATGAGCAGTAAATGAAAACTTAGTAAACTGCAATGAGAACAAGGGCATGTTGTATTGCTATACAAGACATGAGTCCCCCATCGGACTGAAAAAGAAACACCTCCACTCTCCCAACCAACCCACACATGGTGTGGTTGACCATGGTCTATACATTACCACCTGAATGGTATAAGTACCTACTTTCATACCAAAGAGTGACCTTGGCCGTGGGTATAAAAGGCCAGGTATTGTGTATGACACACATTCCCATATGTGAAGTATCAAATCAATTGAATCCGACAAGAAAATATGATAAAGGGGAGTAACTGGTAGCCTTAGACACGTTGCCGTTGTGCAAGGGTGCCGAATTTAGCAACATGCCTTACAATAGTAATAGGGAAACTCTTATAGACCATGTAATTATAAATGAATGTGACTTAAACTTAGTAAAGCAATGCCTTATAGTAGATCAAGATTCAACTGAAGTCTCAACACATCGCCCTATATTTTGTGAACTTGTCATACAAGGCCAACATGTGTTTGACATTAGTAACGGTGTCTATGCTTTAAACTGGAGGAACGTAAAACAGAACAAAATAGATAGATACAGGGACTGTTTAAATAATGACAGTAGTCTTTTGACAGAGCTTGAATTCAGAAACCGAATTACGTCTGAATCTGGTATAGACAATTTATATAGAACTGTTGTTGACGCTATTCGAAATGCAACAGTTAAGAACATTCCGAAATCAAAGTATAAACCATATATAAAACCGTATTGGAATTCAGAGCTTACACGTTTGCATTCTGAAATGAAAGTTAAGCGCTATAAGTGGATGAAAGAAAATCGCCCTAGAGGTAACAATTCCTTAGAATATCGCGAATATAAAACTGCTAAAAGTTGCTTTCGGAAAGCTCATAGGAAAACGGTTGAACTTTATATAAAGTCACTGGAACAAGAATTAGATACAGCCGCCGAAATAGATAAAAATGAATTTTGGAAATTGATTAAAAAACGAAGGAAAAAGACAAAGGCAAATATAATGTCGGAAATCAATTTTAATGGAGTTGCCTGTAAAGACCCTGCAGAGATAAACAAAGGTTGGGAAAAGCATTTTTCAGATTTTTATTCTCTTTCTGACGACCGAACTTTTTATTCAAATGTCAATTCTAAAGCAGAAAAGGAATTGGATGACATAAAAACCCAGATTGGGAGCTGTATAACTGACGTCATTCATATCGATGAAAACTTGGTCTGTAACGCTCTTAAATTATGTAAGAAAAATAAAGCTTGTGGTTTTGATGGGGTTTATTACGAACATATTATACACGGCGGCCCAACACTTCTTTCAGTCATAACCCTATTTTTTCAGAAAATCACTGATCATGCTTATTTGCCGACTGATTTAAAACGGGGGATTATAACAGTTTTGTACAAAGGTGGTAATAAACCGAAACACGACCCGAACAGTTACAGAGCTATTTCGTTATGCTCCACAATTCTGAAACTATATGAAAAAGTTTTGCTCCAGTTTATCGAGAAAGGTGATAATCTGACAGTCAACCGACTACAAGGCGGCTTTCAGAAACAGATAAGTTGTACAATGACGTCTTTTCTTTTACGTGAAAGTATATATTTTGCTAGAGAAAACAATTCGAAATTGTATACATGTTTCCTGGACGTCCGCCAGGCTTTTGACAGAGTGTCTCATACGCTACTTCTCACGAAATTATATAAAAGTGGTATAAATAAACGCATATTTAAAGTAATAATAAACATGCTTCGTAATACATACAGCTGCGTAAAATGTTCAGGTTACACGTCAGACTGGTTTCCAATTCTACAGGGAACGAGACAGGGCCAGGTTTTGAGTCCAAGGTTATATCTCGTTTTCATTAATGATCTAATGGATAAACTATGCGCCTCAAGTTGTTGTTTTAAAATAAGAGATTGTAGCTTCGGATGTCCAACTTCTGCAGACGACATGGTTCTGATCTCACTAACTAAACATGGGTTAGATGAACTAATGGACATATGCCATGAAAATTCTATATCTGAAAGATACTTTTATAATGCAAGTAAATGTAAAGTGGTTGTATTTAATGAATGTAAAAAGGATTATGAAAATCGCGAAAGAACTTGGTACTTAGGACCCGCAAAAGTTGAAGAGGATATCAAATATACTCATTTAGGTATTGAATGTAATAAAAACATGGATCTCACGAATGTAATATATGAAGCGAGTACGAAAATACGAAAGACCTATTTTGGAATGACTGACTTTAGCTTACGTAATGACGGATTCCATCCCCTGACATGCAGGCATTTATACAACACAGTGGTATTACCGACGGGTTTATATGGTTGTGAGCAATGGAATAGGTTGACAAATGATCATATTTCTATTGTAGAACGTGCTCACAAACAGTGTGTAAAACATATGCAAGCGCTTCCTCCGTCGACGAGATCTGATATAGCTTTAAGTTTGTTAGGTATTTTCCCCCTTGAATTTGAAATTGATAAACGAAAACTTCTCTTCTTCGGTCAATTATGCAATGTTGACGAAGCGAAAGGAATAAAGACTATGTTTATTTACCGCCTGGTTAGATATTTCAGTTATCCTAGACAGTCGCTAGGTTTCATAGCAGACGTCTATAGAATCTTTTCGAAATATGGACTCTTGCAATTCTTAAACAATTATGTTGAAAACGCGGATTTCCCATCCCTGATTGCTTGGAAAGATACCGTCAAAAAATGCATTCTTAATAAGGCAACACTTGAATACAGAAAAGGAATTTATAGCGAGGGAAGTATCGTTAATTTTTTGTCTATTCAGACTGATATTAAGCCGAATAGTGTATGGAGGGTTGCCCAATTATATTGTAATTACCTCCCTTTTTGCAGAACTACTATATTGTTCATTGGACGGTTGTTCTCACGGAGATATTATACAGAGTGTCCGGAATGCCGACCAGTTATCGATGGCATCGCCGTTCACCTTATACTATACTGCAGTAACACCGATAAACACCGTCAGAAACTCTGGAGCCGACTACACCAAATTCTCGGCTCTGCAAATTTTGATATTTTCTGCCGTTTATCTCCGAAAGAGCAAATAGTTGAGATGATATCAGGGTTCCCCTGCTTATTAATTAGTGATGTTGAGAGGGTCAGATGTTTCAAAATAGTTTTGATACAAATACATAATATATCTTATAATTTGAAATTACGGTGCACTTTTAATTAAGAAATCCTGACTGTATGAACTTGTATTTGCCCGGACTGGAGTCAGTATTAAGATTTGATCATCGTATTGATTGTGTAAATCACATGATACATACCGATATATTGATACTTTCATCAATATTACCGTCCCTAAGACCGGGAGCGTTATCATGCCAAATGAAAAACACATATATATTTCCTAGGGTTCTCCTCTTTGTTTCGTTTTCGAAAGAGGTGAACCGACTTGGGAAATATATATATATCTATATATTTGCTAGGATATATAATGTTCCATTATGTATTGGCTTGTACATTCGACGGGCTTAGGCACCTTATTTGCATACAGCCAAACGTGAATCTTGTATGTATATATACATACATGCATAACATACAGTTAGTAGAAATACTTATTGTATGTATATATATGTAAATAGTTTGTAGATAACGTTATCATCACTGTTTTCATTTCATTCATAACTGTATTGTATTATATTGCTTGTGATGCTCTCCATAAGTGGAGGAAATAAAGAATATCTATCTATCTATCCATTTAGACGTAAATAGATCTAATGAGCTACCGCAGAGGAAAATAGTTTCGATACTTGCATTACAAGAGGGGAAAACGTGGTTGAATTTGAAACATAAGATGATTTGAATCGAGGGTCGATAAGTTATTTCAAACAGACATGGTTATATTCTCTGGTCAAATTCGAGTTCCGTAGTCTCGGTTTCTATTTTTAGATAGACCTAACGTCACTCATAATCGATGGAACTGAACAGGCTATATTTAGGTCTATGACTATCACCGCCCCTGTAAGAGTTTATCAACCAATTTATCATGAGAGTGAAAAGAAAACATTTACTATTTATCTGTCAATATTCAGTTTTATTTTTCTTAAAAAAACAACAACAAAAACGCGTCAATATAGTAACTTTATATACATCTTCATTTTGGCTTACAGTATGTCTTGCCCGATAGCGTAGTGGTTACGATGGTCGATTAACGTGCACTCAACCCTGGTTCGATTCTCGCCGCTGACGAACATATTTTATCTCTTTTTCCTTTCTATTGTTTTTTAAATGACGGTTTGGGTTTTTACTGGGACCTTAATGATAATTATCCATATTAAGTGTTTTTTCTTTCAGTTTAATACGTTATTTTTGGTAAAACGATTTTGAAGAAAAATTAAAAATAGCTCCTGTTGTAAGAAGAAATTCCTACACCTACTATACAAATAAACCTCTACTGTACATATAAACTTAGGTTTATTATGCTACCCCTTTATTACGTCACTAGCGGCTGTAGTGACGGGCTAAAAACTTAATTACAACAAAACTGCATTTATAGACTTACCCTGGAACAGAAAGATTTCTAAATCATTTTACTACGTTGGTATGTTTACGAAATGCTAATACAGCATGGTATTAAGCAAATAACCAAGCAATCATAATGTAAATGGTGGACGCTCGTACTATGTTAATTACAGAAATACATGTACAATGACCTCAAAACATGTTGTTTTTTGTTATATCAATACATATTCACCTGGGATATTCCAAAGAAATGTCAGTAATTGTATTTAGTATATATTTGAACATCTTGAAGTATAAACATCTGTAGTAGTTGATATGTATTCATATGATGAATATAAGCGACAATTATTAATATAATGAAACCACATCTTTCAATGTGTGTGTGACTAGATTAAACACTCTACAACATATATAGTCTTATGTTAAATGTATTGGTGTCACCAATAACTCTTATCCTACGGAGCACCACCTGTCTTGTATTTGTAAACGGATTGGGTCCAGATAAGACTCTAATTACATCGGCTTCTTTTACCAGAACCCAGGCTGTCTGATGCTCGGTAAATTCATTGTTAAGAGTTATAACAAATAGGAAGTAAGTATTGCTGATAATTAAACTACTACTTTTTCATTTGTGCAGATAACCGAGTTTAGCAGGATAACATATTGCATAGTCTCGTGTCGTTTATAACAATGTTAGATGTCTTATCGTGTCCAATGACATTTGAAAAGCAATTTCTTCTTTTACTTTTATATATTCTTAATACTGTACAAGACCTCAGTGATAAAAACAATTTTTTACAGTTTGACAAATTGACGCAAACATGCTATATACCAAAGGGAAGAATCAGAAGACAAAAGAACGTCAAATACATTACTACAGTAGAGTCTCGTCAATGCGACAACACACTTGATTAACAGAGGAATTTGTAAAAGCATATGGCTGCCTAACATATTCCTTCCTATTGGCGCATTTTGGCGCCTCTGTAAAGTCACATTTTGAAACCATTGTGATAAATAGAGCATTTGCTCCATAGGAGCAAATACTCTATTTATCACAATGGTTTCAAAACAACATAATGCTCATATTCGGTAAATTTATTCAAAGACGTTGGATCTTTAACTAGTCTAGGAGGAATGAGTTAACCCTTTCCCTCATATTGCCGGCTTTTGACGACTCTGTAGAAGTCATTTTGTGAAACCATTGTGATAAATAGAGCATTTGCTCCTATAGGAGCAAATGCTCTATTTATCACAATGGTTTCAAACTACAAAATTCTAAAAGTTTCCTTTTCTCTAGTTAATGCTCCTTTTCGGTAGATTTATTCAAAGAGGTTGGGTCTTAAAATAGACTATAAGGTAATGGGTTAATGCATAGCAAAAGTAATGCAGAAAACTGAAATGAGAACTTTCTTTATACCATTTGTTCTGCGTTAATCTTTTTTTGGTTGGTCGTAGTAGCAAGAAATTTACTATATAATGTTTTAATATCATTAGTCTTCTTCATTTGCAGGCTATATGCATGGAACATGATTATTTTATACATTTGTTACTACGGCTGCTGGTACATATAAAACATAGTACTTGTTTTAATATTATTGAATTGTGTTTGGTTAACGATCGAGTCAGGTAATATTAATTTACCAGTCGGTACAGAATTATCAGATGGCATAAGCTCGACAGAGATTTAACACCGATTAAATGCGTTGAGTTAGTGATGGCACACAAGGGCCAGTAATGCAGAAACTAAGACATATTATATCCCATTTGACATTTATGTCAAACCCACTTTTGAAAACATAACGCTGTGTAACAATAGTTTCTCCAGTTTATACCTTTAATTTACTTTTCGCAATGTATATTTTGCAAGACATGGTCCCTTCCCTGTACAAAGAATGCAAATAAGGTAAAACATCACAAAATGTTGTAGATTCCCCGGGGAAATAATAACAAAAAACTCCAGATACAGCACCTTTATTGGAGGCGTCTCCTTAACGCATTCTATTCACCGTTTCATAACATATAGACGTACGTTGAAAGTATCCTGGAGATTGGCGATACAACATGAGTTTGATTGGTCCCCTTGTTATATTAGGTTTTTAGTTTATAGCGCTGATGATTGTTCATTACCAGTCATTTGATGTATGTTGAGCGATACACAAATGAGCAGTAAATGAAAACTTAGTAAACTGCAATGAGAACAAGGGCATGTTGTATTGCTATGCATGACATGAGTCCCCCATCGGACTGAAAAAGAAACACCTCCACTCTCCCAACCCACCCACCCATGGTGTGGTTGACCATGGTCTATACATGACCACCTGAATGGTATTAGTACCTACTTTCATACCAAAGAGTGACCTTGGCCGTGGGTATAAAAGGCCAGGTATTGTGTATGACACACCTTCCCATATGTGAAGTGTCAAATCAATTGAATCCGACAAGAAAATATGATAAAGGGGAGTAACTCCAAAAATATTGATGCTAGAGTTATTGCCCTTGTGCATGACACTACACCTCATCATGCTTGTTCCATATGAGAAGTTACAAATCAATTGAACCAGTACATAAAGAGTTATTAACTGGACAAGAAAATATGAAAAGGGAAATAACTCCAAAAATATAGATGCTAGAGTTATGGCCCTTGTGCATGACACTACCCCTCATCATGCTTGTTTCATATGTGAAGTTTCAAATCAATTGAACCAGTAGATAAAGATTATTGTCCGGACAAAAAAATATGAAAAAGGGAATTAACTCCAAAATATTGATGCTAGAGTTATGGCCCTTGCGCATGACACTACTCCTCATCATGCATTTTCAATGTGTGAAGTTATAATGAATTAGGCCTAACTTTGTAGGAGATATGACCCGGACACGAAGCGTGACAAGCGGACAGACAAGAAAATATGAAAAAGGGGAAGAACTCCAAAAATATTGAGTTTTGGCCCGGACACGAAGTGTGAAAGGCGGACGGACAGACGGACGGACAGACGGACAGACGGAATCGAGCAAAACTATAGTCCCCCAACCGGTAACCGGTGGGGGGGGGGCTAATAACAAGCAAACTCAAAACGCAACCAACACCAAAACACCAACAGAAAGCAAGCAACACATCCACACAACAACACACATAACTACACATATACACACACGCACGCACGCACACAAACACACGAAGCGAAAACATCAAACACGAACAAAAGCACAAACAAACACAAAGGCACAAGGACACAAACATAAAAGCAATAGTGACAAAGAGAGTAGTGCCTTGGAACGGTCAGTGGCAAAACTACCACTTGGGGGGATTTAAACCGGCTCACGGACGTCCTAATCTCACACCTATCTTAAAGTCACTCAAGCTTAACAAAAAGTGTAAATAAAGGTATCCTCGCCAGACTTCCCTACAGCATAGAAGATATAATTTCTATATCCATAGTAAGCCCCAACTGGACGGGGATATGCCGTATACAATGTATAGTATATGCCGACATAATAATAAACAAACAAGTGATAATAAAGTAAACATGTTTCAGTTATATAGCATAGACAGTGTTATATTAAAAAACACACATAAGAAAAAACAAATATCTGATCAGTGTGTCTAAAGATAAAACTACAAACAAGTATACGGGTGATACAAAATAGGTGTCCGAAATGCAACTCCTTTCATAACATTTTTCTTAAAATTACGATAAACATTCGAACAACTCTTCTTTATATTAAACACCTCCTTAGAATTTGAAAAAGATTTGGTATCTGAAAATGTATACCCCTGAGCAATATATCTGTTTAAGACTACCAAATTCATTATTTGAAATAATATAGTATATTTCAAACCAGAGTTTGCATACAATCATCACCGTATCGTAGTGGACGCATCCATGTGTGTATATATGCAGTTGAATTGTTCTTGGCAAACAATCTTCAAATTTGAAGGATTACGAAAAGATTGATGAAAGGTTTAAAAGCAAATATGTTGTAATATGTATTGACCATTCATTTTAATTTACAGATCAATCAATATTAGCTAGTGTATATTTCAAGAGCCCTTGCGTTAACCATTCGTTTTTAATCATTTTCAATTCATTACATATTGTCTTTTAGGGGTAATAAATATAGCAACTGGTGTTATGTGCTTGTATGGCGTCCGTAAAAATCGCACCGTACTTCATTCTCAGTGTTGTTATGTTTTCCGTTCCTTTAGGAAACTATATTTCAAAGCTATACATTGAATACCGAATAAGTAGGTGCTATGAGAAATGAGTAGTGTTAAATCACTGCTTATGCACAGGCTCAATAAAACCGAGACTGTATTGTTTCTTTTCGCAGTGGTACGTTTGCTTACGAAGGATCTCCTGCTTTCAGAATTATGTCAGCACTTTCGTTTTCCGGGACATCGTGTTTGACCATAGCAGTTGATTTTCTTACAAACAAACAATGCCCAACGTGGTCCTCTGTAATACATAAAATTACGGGAACTTACTAAGCGAGTGTTTAGACAGTTAAACCGATGCTGGAAATCAATTTGATCGCTTAGTGTTTTAATTGCATCCATGTTTTTTCATAGTAACAGCATAATAATCAATACTCAGTACCCCCCTCAATGGATAAATCATGCATTCATATGTTGCTCTGTTAAAAAAAGAGCTAGCTAAAGCAATTTCCATAACTAAATACTTCTTACACATGAACTAAGTTTTAACTTAACATAGATGTCGAGTTTAAGTATGCAACAACTGTTCATGTTGTTAACCAGCATCACTTTACTTCTAGTTTAAGGTTTGTACTGTATATCTAGTATAATTTAAAACTCCTTCAACATTCGTTACATTTGACAAAGATGAATTATTTTCGAAGATATGTCAAGCATACACCAGTCTTGTAGACCAGGTATAAATGGCAGTTGGCCTGTGTGTTTTTGTTTGGCATCTCCTGTGTGACTTGCATTACTTATTTTTATTAAATCACAATACATTCAGTAAGTATGGTTTAACGTCCGTAAACCGGTTTAAACCCCCAGTGGTGTTTTTGCTACTGACCGTGTCAAGGCGGTACTCTCTTTGTCACCCTTCCTTTTGTTGCCTTGCGTCTTTGTGCTTGTGATTTGTTCATGTGTGGAACTTTTGTCTCTGGTTCTTGTGTGTCTTTTGGTGTTTCCTTTGTTCATTTCGTGTGTGTGTGTGTGCGCGTTTGGGTGTGTGGTTGTGTGTGTGTGTGTCATGCTGTCTGTCGGTGTTTTGGTGGTGGTTGCGTCTTGCATGTGGCTTTGCCTGCTTGACTTTACTACTTTTCCAATTAAATATTCATTTTGAAATGACCAACTGATTCTCAATATATTATGTATATATTTTTTGTATTTATGTAAAGTAGGTTATTATTTTGTGAATTCAACGGTTTAAAAGTTTTGACTTTACTATTTTTTCACTTAAAAGCTATGTGTAAACACTCTGGGAAAATATCAGATAGTTAGGACGAGATAGTGTATGCGTACAACTCTGTAATGAAAAGGACGAATACACTTTAAACTTAAGTAATAGCTGGACAGGTAGGCTGTCCATAGATAAGGTTTACCCGTTTTAGCCTGTCTATATGTAAACAATAAAATAAATATTTACATTTAGCATTGATAATGGTGCGATAACGGTTACTGCAGTAAGTGTCATGTTACGGTATGATTGGAGGCAATAGCAATTTCGACTGTATCTTTAGGAAGGTGGTGATTGATAATTGCAATACAACAATAATACATCCGTAGGACGGCAAATGAACATCATGTAGTACAGGGTTGTTAAATATCTTCCAAGCAAAACCAGCGCATGGTATGCACTATTTATACAGATGCTTGAATGTTCCATGCAAATACAGAATGCATTACGAAAGACTTTGGGAAGTGATGGTCAAAAACAGATTCATTAAGATAGTTTTGGCACATTATGTTTGCCAACTAATTATTTATTTGTTCATCTACTACCAGCAGAATAACTTCTGAGATCCCACAGGGTACCAAGTTAGTGTCATGGTTCCAGTATATTGCGCTAACAAATATTCCATATAGAAGCTTTGAAGGTGTGATAAAATGTTTCTCTACCTGATATATTACCCTGAGAATCGGGTCTCTATCACTTCCAGAAGGGATCATTCAGTGGCGAAATGATACAACGTACTCACAGACTGAGATGGTGCGATGCGCATTGGTGCATGTAATGCTTAACCTTCGTCACAATGCTTGCTTTTTACATTGTATTATGACTCTAATAGCATCATCTCCATATAATTAGAATTCAGCTCTTTGAATGCTGATTATTAACAATTAGTTTACCCACCTGTGTTGAACTAGGGCGTCTATGTTACAAACTGTGCAGACCCTGATTTGAGGACTCCTCCTTCAACCCTCTTGTTCGAGTATACCATGCAAATGCCAGTATACTATCTTGCCACATTCAAAGGGTTACACATTTTGAGGATGAACGTTATTAGTCTTCAGTAGATCTGGTTATTATTAAGTATCTTTCTGAAGGGAAGTTGCATTTTAGATTTGAATATACAGCTGCTCTATATAGGAAGCTAAGACGCATCGTCCTACATATTCCGGCACAGAATGGTATTCCATATCTAAATGTCAAAAGCAAAACTCATACATTGTTTAGTTTTATTCTATGACAATAATATTGGTGTGTTTGAATACTAGTTTGCATTACTTTATGTATATTGATTTGTACACACTCATAACAAGTTTGAAAACCTAATGCATTAGCTCTCTACAAAACGAACAGCATTTGAACAAAGTTGGATCTAGAGCAACTCAGAATAAGTTTAATCTAAATGACTTGTAAGTTCTCAACCCTTTTGCTGGCAGGTTAGACCATTGGTCATCTGATTAGAGTCTGAAATGTTTTCTAAGCTAACTAAAATTTACCACTGTATTTGCCATCGCGGTTGTTGTAGATTAGTCGGAGAGGGGATAATTATGTTTATGTGGGGATGGAATTCAGTGTGAGGCTGGACGCTCCTAGACCAACAGTGACAATTGTCGCTGACCGTTTCCAGGCGTTACTTCCATCTTCTCCCTCCTGTTTGTTTGTTATCTATTTTTGCGTCTCTTTGTGTCTTTTGATATGCATGTCGTGATGCTGTTTGGGCAACTGCGTGTTTTGTATGTGATGTTTCCTGTATGACGTCTACGTATACTTTTAATAGACACGACTATTGAATAATGTATTACTTGTTTTAGAAATATCAGCATCCCGAAGATAAATGTTTTATCTATTGTTGGTTTATATAAACTGAAACAGCTGGCCCACTGGTACCTTAACTAGCCATGCTCAGAACAATAAGACCAATTTTCGTTTAGTGTTGTTGTATTAATGAAGCAATGGAATACCCTGCTGGCATCTAGACAAACCATACTGGGAACAATAAGATCTATATTTTGTTTTGTTGAAACTGGCTTTAACAAAACACAGTTATTAACATGATACATGCCATTTGTGAAATGAACGATAACGTGAATACTGATGCCTGTTTTCCATACTTTATTTTACCTGGCACGAGGTTGAACACGACTTTTCTTTACATTCTTATTCGCTCATATGCGACTTGACTGGTATTTGCAAACAGTTGGAATCAGTAAAGAAACTGTCACGAGTTTGCACAGGAATATGGACAGTAGACTATGTGGTAGAAAATCACTTTAAACTCTTTACTCCATAGACCCAGGTAGACGGTTCCTTTAGTAACCCTCTGATCAGGATCAGATCCGTTTGCCTAATTGTATACAGTTAAACTTCTCTATAACGGCCACTAAATTGTGTTAATTATTATGTATGTAGGGCAGGTGGCTGCTTAAAGCAAGGGGAAACTAAAACAGAACGCTCCTATAGGAGCATTCTGCTTTACTTTCACCATGCTTTAAACAGCCACCTGCCTTTAACACAAAATGCTTGAATTAATTTAGTGGTCGTTATAGAGAGGTTTTACTGTATATATGATTACTTGCTGCTAAGTAAACGATGCATGTGTTAATATACATTTTTTCAGATTATTTTTATTTATGGCCATCTTCACCGGATCATTGAAGCTAACTACCGTCGTTATTATGTTTCTAATACTATACATGTATTTTACTTTATAAAGAAATAGTGTAGTACACATCGATGTTTTAGATTGAAATTGAAATACAACGTAATGGTATAGAGTCGACTGTTGGAATCAGTTTAGATCCAACTGAGAGGTCTGTAACTGTGTGTTTTAGTTAGAGTCTAAATAACTTAATACTTGTATCGCTTGGTTCATTACAAATGAAAACAATATTATTAACAAACGTGAGGTAAGCAATCATTCCTCAAACATGTTTTCATAGTTGCAAAGGTAATAAAGCCACACACAATATGCAACTACAGTAAAATCCCGATTATTCGAACACTAAAATTTGTATTAGTATCGATCTTTAAGACAGGTGACAGCTTAATGCATGGTGAAAGTCATACAGAAAGCTCCTCTAGGAGCCACCTGAGCTAAGCAGCCACCTGCCTAAAAGGATCTAAATTCTTCTATACAGAAAATTCAAATAATCGAGGTTTTACTGTATCACCAAAACATCGATAGAAAGCAAGTAATACATAACCACACATACACATACACAGAGATACACACACATACACGAAATGAACATTTTAAGCATTAGCAAACACAAGTACAAAGATACCAGACAAACATAAAAGTAAGGGTGACAAAGAGAGTACCACCTTGGAACGGTCACCCTAGCTGAACAAAAATGTGTAAATAAAAATATCCCGCCGAACTTCCCTATAAGCTGACAATAGCGTTACAGCATTTTGCACTAATACCTCGTAGTATGTTGGTAAAATGTTTTGCACTAACCGCTCGTAATGTGTGTTTTTGTAACCGTTTGGTTTTATTACCCCATAACACGTTGTTACAAACGTTTTGCACTAACCTCTTGTAATGTGTGTTTTAAAACAGTTTGGTGTCCGTATGACCTCATAACATGTTGTTACAAAAGTTTGCACAAACGTCTTGTAATGTGTGTTTTACAACAGTTTAACACCTCACAACATGTTACAATTGTTTTGGACTGACCTCTAGTAATCTATTTATACAACAGTTTAGTGCTAAACCCTTGTAATGTGTTATTATAAATATTTGCGCTAAGTCTCCACACTGTGTTGTTACAACAGTTTGGCTTTAAGCCCTCGTAACCTGTAGTTATAATAATTTTCGATAAACCCTCGTAACGTATTATTTTTCATCCAAGCACCTGTCATTCATGAAGATGCATCTACTGCTTCGATACCCGGTGAATTACGTCTGATATATCAAACACTTTCTTCGTTGGCACTGACACATTATCAGATTATACAAGTGCCAAGATTAATCGTTCTCAAACTTGTTACCTTCAGCACGTACTTGCAACTGTCAGAAAATTACACCTAACGTATTTCTGGCTGGGTACCTGAAAAATAATGAAGCGCATATCAATGTTTTGCAATACCAAATATCTTCAATGTAGTTACTCCTTAACATACACGTACGGTGTAAGACAAAATATGTTTAAATTTCTTGACCTGCATAAATCTACGCCCGACTTGACCTGCATATACAAACACACGAGTTGTTGGACATATGGTAAACAGTTTCTCAAACGTTTGAACGAATGAATATTGATTAAAAATTGCAACAAACCAGTGTTTTGGCAGATAATTACAGCATGAAAACGTAATGCAGTGAATTATGTGGGACATGATTCATATAATACTATTGAGCACAGCTTGAATGATTCTTGTTCCAATTCGGACATCACTGAAAGTGGAATCTGTACAACAAGTGACGTTATGAAATTATGTGAAGGTATGTGACATAGTAAGCACCGACCATATTTAAAAACAGAGAAGGAGGAAATAACTACACGGGGATAGTAAACATACTTTGAAGCTTGTCATATTTGTAGTCATATTTTAACGGTTTGCCGGTGATGTAAACAGTTGCGATTGTTAAAAGACGAGCATAGCAATACAAATACGCTAAGAAATATATACCCCTCAAGATGTAGCACGACGAATATTCCCATCCAAATGGGGATAATCAACTATGTTCAAATCAGAGCCATACTTTTTGTCATAAATTTTATAAGAATTGTTTCCATTATTTATAGATAAATTTAAATAATAAAAGGATGCAGATATGTCAGAACCTTTTGCTATTTTTAACATTAACTTAGGGTAGAGCTGGTTATCAATTCGTGATGTATTGTTTAAAGCACCGATGACATCTGCCTGTGAGTCGGTTTTAAGTCATAGCACTACCAAAACAAGTCTGCAATTCAAGGTAAACAGCTGGTTCCCATCGGAATACTAATGACTTGGAGATATACAGAAATTCTAACGTGAACAAATATGTTGTCAAACAGATTGAATCAGAAAGATCTGAACAGGTCCACATGGTATACTTGTAATTGGTAAATAATGCGCATCTAGAACTACAGGCAATGAATGATACATTTTCAAGTTCATTATTCTGTCAACATTTGTAGTAGGAGGGTGTTGTTTATCCGCATCTGTAGTAGTTTTTTGTTATCCGCCAGCATTTGTATTATATGTTTGTTATTTATCTTCATTTGCAGTAGGTGTATTGGTTCTATTAGCATATGCAGTTGTAGTTTTTCAGTCAGCATTTTAGTAGCATTTTGTTAATAATCAGCAGTTTTAGTAGTTTTTTGCCATTCATTAGAATTTGCAGTAGGTTTTGCAGTAGTTTTTTCATTCATCAGCATTTAAGTAGTTGTTAGTTATTCACCATAAGGTACAGTAGGTTTTGTTATGCATCGGCATTTGTAGTGGTTCTTTGTTATTGTTTACAATAGGTGTGTGTACATCATAGCATTTAAAGTAGCTGTTTGTTATTTATCTCAATTTACAGTATGTGTTAGTTATTCATGAGCATTTGTATGAGTTGTTTGTTATTGATCAGCATTTCAGGTTGCGTTGAGTTATTATTAGCATCTGTAGTAGTTGTAAGTTATTCATCTGCAATTGCACTGGGTGTTTGTTGTTGATCGGCCTTTTGCGGTAGCTGTTTGTTCTTCATCAGCATATTCAGTGGGTGTTATTCACAACCACTTGTATTAGTTAATTACCACACATGGCAAACAGACCATACTCCAATGCCAACATCTGCATGTGTGATATGTTAGATTGTCTTGATTCACCCGTTGTATACATTGTCAGAAATGTATAAATTTACACTGAAATATTAACACACAATTCATAAAAATACATAACAAAATGTTAAAGTAGATGGTTGATGTGGCAGTCACATTCGGAAGATCTCTACATGGCATTGGTAGCATTTGCAAAGACGTCTAATAAAAATAAGACATCGGGTAAAAAGAGGTCTATTCTGGATCAGAGTTGTTACATATTAGCGAACCGTTTCTTTAAAGCTTGAAATAATCAGAAGTAAGTAAGTATTACATAAAATCAGAGTTCAATCATTTCACCAATGGACATAAATGTGTGAACCGTTCACTTGCTCACAAAATTTGGAATCAGATCTATAAATTGCAATAAGCAAATAAAGCATATCCTAATCAGACGGCTTCCACATGTCTGCAGAGGTGTGAAAAATTGTTTATATGAAGGAGAGGGTCAAATTCTGAAAGTAGGAGATCCTTGGAAAGCAAAAGCAGCAGTTCGAAAAGACAAAATTGCGGACATGGTTTTATTAATTCTGAAGGGACGTGATCCCTCGAAAGCAAAAATTGCAACACAAAAAGAGAAAATTGCAGACTCGTTTTTATTGAGTCTGTTCATGAGCAGTAATTGAAAGTGCAACACTGCTCACGCCCCCTAGCGCCGGCTTAAGCGGTATTCAATTTTCAGAACAACATGTACTGCAATTCATGATCTCGAAGGATCAGAAGGTATAACAACACTGAGAATGAAGTACGGGGCGACGTTTTACGAAGTTTGTTCATAGGCAGTTATTATTAGTGCAACGCTACTCAAACCCTCCTATCGCCCGGCTTAAGTGGTATTCAATTGTTGTTGTTTTCTTCCAGCAGGATAAAGAGCACCTATTTGTAACACGTTTGTTGTATTACAAGATGTACAGTTGATTAAAACGCAGGCAATGTATCTTGTAAAGAAAGTTGAATGAATTCTAAAAGGTATCTTTGTTATAACTATACTTTCTCATAAACCGTTTCCAGATATCTAAATATTTTATTGTACAGTAAATCCCCTCTAAATCGGAATTCTAGTAGAGAAGAATTTAGATACTTTAATGAAGTTTGCTGTTTAATGCAGGATGAAAGTCATGCAGAAAGCTCCAAGAGGAGCTCTCTGCATGCCCTTCATCCTTCATTCAGCTGCCACCTGTCACCAAGACCGATATTTATACTAAATTGAACATCCGGTTTAGAGGGGTTTAACTGTATTGGTTATGTGTTTAGAAATTATTAACGGACAAGCTTTTGTAATAGACAGATCTTTGTTAATGGATTCTTCTGTTGTGTTAGCATGCTATCAAAGCGTACAGAGTGCATTGGTCACACTATTCAAATGATTATGACAAAACAGTCAAACAGGGAGAGCCACATACGAAAGGGCACCACACCAAACACCACCAAACAAGAAACGGTACAGCCACAAGACAAAATACAACGGGACGAATATCAAGATGAAAAACATTAAATATCAAGCATATCAAATAACAAAGCTGACCATAGGGTGAAATCAGGAGTACCGCCGTGGAATCACATTTAAATGCATTCAAATTCAGTCTGTTTTTATCTTCCAAATTCAATGTACAGTATATTCTGTCCATAACGACCATTAAATGACGTAATGTAATGAACATCAAAGGTTTTACTTTTATTACTGATCATTACATACATGTATTTACACTTATGCGACTGTTATTCTATGAAAATGGTTATCAGCAATTCCCTCGCTATGCCAAATAATGATCAGCTTTGAATTTGTTCCAGTTCGATTTTGTTCGATTCAATCAAACCTGTGAGATACTGTTAACTGAGTATCCAACAGCTAGGAAACCAGGTGTGACGCCAAATTCCTCGGCATCTCATCTGGATCGAAGCTGGTTGCAAATGCGAGTAGAATCACGTATAGCAGGATAAGAGTTACGTATGCAATATTTTTTATTCATATTATTTAAAAGCAATAAAACTATTTTAAATTCAATAAAGAGTGGTGAAGTGTAAAAGTTTTGGGCTTCCTTATATTAGTTCAGCAGGTATTTAAAAATAACGATAACTCTGATAAAAATATGATTCTTTATATTAGATAATTTAACCCTTATCTTGGTAAGAGCGACCAAATTTAAAATTCCCAGCATCTTATCAATATAAAAACTATTTGACAAGTTTGTCACAAATGTGAACGAATCGGAAGTACAGTTGAACATCTGTATCTCGGATAACGCGAAATTCTGGATAATTTGAATTAAATATTACACAAGTTACAATACAGAAAATGTTCTAAAATGTATCACTACGAATATCTAAAAACAACCTTCAGCATTAATTTAGACATGTATTAAGCTGTGAACTTAGGAAATTGTTCAGCTTAGAAATGGAATGACTCCAACCTCTGTTATATCGAAATACAGTAAAACCTCTCTTAACCGGAATTCTAATAGATAATAATTTAGACTCTAGGAGCTTTCTGCATGACTTTCGCCCTGCATTAAGCTGCCACCTGTCTCCAATACCGATATTCATACTAAATTTAACGGTCGGTTAAGAGAGATTTTACTGTAGTTTGTAGGATCCCTTGGAGTTCGTGATATCGACGTTCAACTGTATGTAACATTAGTTCAAATTGGAGTTTGAGCAGACATCCATTTATCGACAGGATAAAGTTTAGGAGCGTATGTACATGCGTTACTGTGTATGCTGGTACACGGGATGCCGTAGAAAAAGTTAGCACAATGAGGAAAATAACAGATCGCAGGCTAGCCACCCTCATAATAATTGCCAATTATTAATGATGATGGAATACTGAAGTCGAATGAACGATCGTTAATGAATGTACATGTACGTGTTGTTCATTTTCATTTACATAACAATCATATTACAAGTAAATGTAAAAATTAAAGAACCCCTTTCCCGAGTCTTTTAACCCTTTACTCTATGATTGGTTCGAATCCCGGTCTGGCATTTGGAATTTTAATGTGAGATAGTCTTCCAGCTGGCTGGTGGTAGGTCGGTGGTTATACTTAGATATTCTCCTGTGCACGAAACAATGCAATTATTCTGTGCACAGAAGAACGTATGGGGTCTTTCTTCACTTGTAATTAGCTGGACGTCGTGATATGACTAAAATATCGTTAAAACGACGTAAAACCTGATACAATCCAAATCTTTACTCCATGAAACTTCATGAACAATTAATGACACCCGGGATATTAGTTAGCTAAAGATTTATAATGACATATAAATACTGGACGTTTTGGTCATGGCAGAAATTGTAGCGTCGGATATATAGTGTCTCATAAGCAAATATCAGACGGCTTCTACTCTCTTTGCAAAGGCGTTAAAAGGCGTATCTATGAAGTAAATGGTTAATAACATCATATTGTGACAGAATGCATCAGACAAACCACAACAAGGGTTATGTGCTGAAAGCAACACGATTCTTGGTGACAATATTCATACGTTTTTGCTTCATTTCATAGCACATATAATTAACTAGACCAATTATGTAAAATGTGTTGGATTTTTACGGTTCATTGTGTATTTTAATGTACAATCACACTAAAGCATGCTAGGGATTCTCTCGTGGTTGATCAAGATATTACTATTTATTGTACAATTGTATATTTATTAGATCAATTATTTAGATCTGGTGGATTTGTTACGTCCGTCTATGTTTTCTAATATAAAAATCACATAAAATACACGTTAGTAATTCCCTCGGTGTTGTTCATATATAGCCATTCATCGTAAAAATATACTAAATCAATAGTATGGCAATACACTATTTTTCCTGCACAGTATATTTACATGTATATGGTTTTCGTTGTTTAAATCCCATAGTGTACATGGTAAATCCACATATTTACGCTTTGTCGCTGGAAACTATGTCTTTGGACAAACAGTTGCATTTTCAATCCTAGGTCCAAGATTAATTTTCACGTATCTGATTGGTCAGATGTTTGAGAATGATATCAGACTCAAGCAAAAAGGTTTTATTACATTGGGAGATACATATGTAGAGTACATATTTTAACCCTTTCAGTGTGAGAAACGAGTCTCTTTGCGAACAGTGTAGATGCAGATAAGAGGGCCAGGGTATGCACAGTTTGTCATTGGACACATTTCTTTTGAAATGTGCACTATTCAATTCAGCGTTGAAAGGGTTTATATGTCGTTTCATCTATATAAAAGGGTTGTGCAACCTTGTTAACCAATTGTTACGCGGTAATACGAACATTTACCTACCAATTGAACATTTCCTTGCAATATTTACATGTATCTGAAGTTATAATATATGGAATAGCTTTATATCTATAAATCCTTGTCCGTTTATCAACAAGGCATCAGCAAACCTCATTTACTTATTGACTTACAAATGTTTATGTTATCCAATAATGATGATATACTCTTGTGGGTGTAAATGTATAATACCTGTCAGATCTGTTAAATAAATTGCAACATATTGAAATAGAAGTACATGTATCCCAAACAGGACACATTCGTTGTCATGATTGTATTATTGATCGACAATTGTCGGCAATATCGTAATTTAAAACTAACTTTTATAATTTACATTCCAAAGAACTTAACTATTCCTTATTTCAAAATTATTTTGTTTTATTATATTTTTCTGGCAAAATAAACGTTTCAATAAAGACCATTGACATTTCTTAAACTATTAGGAATGTTTGCATAGTTGTTCTACCGCAAACCAGACTCTGTGTATCACTTGATAAAGTTCTAAAAATAGGAAATCATACGAAAGCAAAAGCAGCAATGTAAAAAGAGATAATTGAAGACTCGGTTTTATTGAGTCTGTTCATGTGCAGTTATTAAACGTGGTATTCAATTTTCAAAAATAATAACATCGCAAATAATGATCCCGAAGGACCAGAAAATATAACAACATTGAGAATGAAGGCAAATATTTATGCAGCATTTTATTTCTATTATGAATAACATCTATCTGGTTTTTATAATGACATTATGAACAAGGAAAGTTTTGACCTTGGTGTTACTTAACCCATTTGCTCCCAGTGGATTATTCCATGTTTATATATTGGATTAGTCCATGTTTTATCTAAGGGGTGCCTGGCCTAAATATTCAATTTCGTTTTGTTTTATATTGAAATTACTATCAGCAAACAGTGTAGACTCTGATCAGACGCCGCATAATGCGGCGTCTGATCAGAGTCTACACTGTTTGCTTACGTCCCATATAAGAGATTGTGGGAGCAAATGGGTTAATTGTATTGTCCTTATACCCGCTTTCGAACCCTTTACTTGATAGAGATACCTTTACAAACATAGTGAATCCAAATCAGATAGTTCATGCAGATCTCTACTTTGTTCGCTTTTGAAATAATATAGATCTGATTGTACACATTTTGTCATGGTCAAAACTTCCATTTTTAACCCTTATCCCGTTATTCGCGACTTAACACGCAAGTAACTCGGCGTCTCATCAGGATCCGAACTGGTTGACCATCAGTCGATAGTTTCTCAAAAGTTGTATCGATGGGTTGTCGAAATTAGTGCTCCCTCTCTACAACGACACCCTTTGGGATACGAACATTGTATTTCTGTTCAGAGGGAGGGAAAATCAAACACAATTAGCTTGTTTGGAGATCTCCAGATAAGGTGTATTTCGAGAACTAAAACCGTTATGCCTCAATCAAACGACGATTCTAAAGAATGGTCACAACATAGGGTTTGATGAAGGCATAAAGAAAATACGATGGAAAAAAGTTGTTTCTGGAGCCGTGTTGTTTCGGAAACAGTGACATGCGTTGTTGTAAGAAGGGAATCGTTATTGAGAGGGTCGTTGTAGGGAGGGAGCACTGTACACAAGATCCACATTTGAGCAGTCATTACTTTCTTCAAAGTGGGATATGGATTAATAATGCGACTATCCAGACTATAATAATAATAGGTTAGACGTCTTCGAAGTTAGACTATATTCTGCCTACCTTTTCGTATAAATCATTCAACATCAAAAACTGAGCACATATTCATATCATTGAAATAATGTTTACAACTCATTCTCCATCATTCTATTTATATTTAGCTACATATTTACAGTATCTGAATGCTGCCAAATCCTTAGAAAACCGCCGACGTTTTAAGAGACGGAAAACTTCGTCGATTACACGGACATCAACGGACACAAATGATCAATCTCTAATATCGGAACAACACGTTTTGCTCAACAATAGCTGCCTCGGGTCAGTAGAAAGTGACTCGCGTCAGTAGAAGGTGTAAACACGTTCAAACACAATGTCTACTGCATAATACTTTACCTATATGTACAGCGAATGCGTACGAAGCACACTTGATTGTATGACAAATTCCGCTGTATGACGGATATATTTATATTGGTATCCGAGCTAATACAACGTCTCTTTTATTTTATAAAACAATTATTTCTTCACAATGTGCTTTAGCATTAGTTAGTTATTTTCAAGTCACACAGATTCCGAGTCTGAAGTTATTTTGTTACGCAATATTAACGAAATTATGTGCAGAGTACAGTTTTAAAACAAACAATTGATGTTTATGCAACAGGTGGCTACATGCAGGTTTGAAAGTCTCTTCTGGAACCCTCTTTACTACATTGTTCATGTGTTCTTCTATCTGAGATAGTATCCTTGTCAAATGATTCAAATATATATTCTTGATTTCAACAAAAGCAATCCTACTAAATTAGTATCGTATATCTTGGGATATCCTGATATGGAAGACTACACGTTTATGCATTGGGCTACAATTCCTGTTCAACGCGCGATAATATAATGTCTTTTAATATAGTACGGCCTATCCATTTCGGTCGGTACAAATCCACCGGAAGTTCGCGTGAACAAATATCTTGATATTGACAAATTATAGATTGATAACTTACATCAGTCAGTTTTGATGGATATGACGCTAATTGATAAACTTCAGGTCACTAGGGCATTAACCCTTCGCTTGCTGAATTTTAGAATACATTTCTCCTTCTTTACCCATGTCCTGTTGTATAATTACATATATCTTCACTGTGTACAAGTATTTCGCTGTGCAATCACTGCTGTGGGGTGCACTGGTTGTACAGTCAACTTGTAAATAGTGCAGACCCTGGTGAGACAGCTCCTGCAGGAGCTGTCTCATCTGGGTCTTCACTATTTACAGGTAGTTATATTGACGTGAATATCAAGCGAAGGGTTAACAGGCCAATGCTTGGCGAACAAAAACAGCGAAAAAGCAGCTCTGATCATTTGTTGTAATAAAGCGTTTACCTAGAAAAGAATACAGTAAAACCTTGTCATTCGAATATTTCAGTAAATTGGACATTTTTAGGTAAATGGCAGCTTAATGCAGACTGAAAGTCAGACAGAAAAATCTCAAAGGAGCTTTCGGTATGTAATCACAAGCTAGCACCTGTCCTATAAAACGATTGCTATACTTATTAAAGTGTTCAAATTCGGTTTTATTTTATTTATACAACACCAGTGAACTGTCTCAAACTACTCGAAATACTGTTCGTTTAGCTGCTTCAGTCATTTAAGCAATCACTGACGACTGTAAATATTACAAGGCTGCACTGTGACGATGTCATGTTTAACTTACTCTCTCGCTGCCAATGTCACATCTGTAAGTGTCTATGCAAACAGTTTGGATCCAGATGAAACGCCGAGTTACTGTGCGTCTCATCAGGATCCAAACTGTATGTTAGTGAGACTATTTGTTGAATACAAAAATGCAGAAAAATAAATAATGAAAATTATAGCAGGCGACTAAATTTGCAAAGGACACAATTCGGCAGCGAACGCGTTAATGACACTTTGTACTAATGAGTTGACCCTTTGCCTGCAACGCGCGGCCTAATTGGTATTTACAAACACTTTGGTTTCAGATGAGATGCCTAGTAGCCTTGTGTCCCATCAGGATACTATCTATTTTCCACTCGGTCAATAGTTTCTAAAACAAACTTAGTGAAGAGAAAGAAAATTAAATTTATAACATATCAGGATCAAAGCGGACATAATCTTTATAGCAGGCCTAGGGATAAATGCACACAGAAAAAGGGTCAGAATTTCTCCAATAAAAAGTTGCTTGTATTGGCACTTTCGTGCCTGTGTGAATGCGTGTTTGTCTGTGTGTGCTTGTTTATGCATGTCTGTGTGTGAGAGAGCATGAGTATATGCGTGCGTGCGTGTGTGCCTGTGATTTATTTGCGTGTTTTTGTTGTGTGCGCGATTTAATTGTATGTGTGTGCATGCGCGTGCGCACTCGCGCGTGCATGTGTGCATACATGAGTGCATGTGTGCATGATTGCTAATGTGCATGTGTGCTAACGTGCGTGCATGCATGCGTGTGTGCCTGTGTTCGTGTGGCTTGTTTGTATGTGTTACTTTCGAGTTAGTGACATTCAATCTTCATGTCAGCGGTACTAATAATTAAACCCAGAGTTGAGCAAGCAATACTAGAACTTGCGTTTAGGACTTAATATGATAGAAGGACTGATCAGATTAACACATTTTTTAAGTTTAATAAAGTTGAATAAAGATGACTTTGTTTGTGTCAGGCATTTACTAAGTACGTAATTCATGGTTTATAAACATCAGTCTTGTTTATTTCGACCAGCTTGTAACTGATAAATATATTGACAATACCTTTCATTTATAACGTCATTCCTGACTACCGCATACTTCTGCAATCTTCGCAATGGCACCAGAAATGTCAAAGAAGCTAATTGTGAACAAGATATGTATGCCTTTTCTGTCTCATCTGTCATGAAATACTTAAAACTCTGCATTCCGTATCTTAACACAAATAAATGACAGAATCATATATGAAACCTAAACACATAGATAATGAACATAAATCAGTCACGGATATTTCAAAATATTTAGCGTACATTGCGAAGTAAACCTTTAATGAAAACAGCACTGAGTAAATGTACATGTATGAGTCATGCAAGAAACACCGCATACAAAACATAAAAACGCCCAAACAGCACCACACCAGTATATGTGACGCTGCGTTATTTCAAACAATATGCTCAGATATTTGCAAAAGGTGCATACTCAAGATCAGCTGTCATTTCTTAGACACAAAGCCTGATCATGATGTGTGTTGTTTGTTACTCATTGACAAGTGTATACTCTGCTTGTGATGGAAGCCCTTCTTCGAGCACCCTATTTTTCCATGGCATAAGCAAATGATAGCGATTCATTTACAAATCATGTTTGTCAATGGTGCTGTTCGTCACTTATCGGTAGTTTCACAGTTTGTTTGTAATGGGTGTCCTTCTACGAGTACCCTGTTATTCCATGGCACAGACCAATAACAACCAAACAGTTATATTTAGATAATGTGTGTTAATGGATGTTGTTTGTCACTCATCGGCAATTAAAGACTTTGTATCGGCTTGATACCCATTCTTTAATGCCATAGACCAACACCAACCAGACCGTCATATCAGGATATTTTGATTTCTATGTAATAATGATAGAGTAAACATGTACCAATGTGTACATATGAGATGCATAGTATATCGGGCTCATAGCAGAAAAGCATCAACTTTGATAATCTAATCGCGTATTTGAAAAGGTGGGTAAATGAAAATGGAAAATATATTGTCGTTTTGCGTTGCACATAGTGCAGACAAAGACCTATTTAGGTGATACTCATTAGAATCTCATCCCTAATGCGATTATTGTTTGTACCTAAATAATAGGATTGAAGTCCGGCGGGGATACCTTTATTTACAGTGTTTGTTTAGCTAGGGTGACTTTGAGATAAGTGTGAGGTGAGGACGTCCGTAAACCGGATTAAACCCCCAGTGGTGATTTTGCTACTGACCGTGCCAATGTGGTTCTTTCTTTGTCAGCCTTACTTTTGTTTGTCTTGTGTCTTTGTGCTTGTGTTTTGTTCATGTTTGTCTCTGGTGCTTGTGTATTTGTTGGTGTTTTCTGTGTTCTTCTCGTGTGTTTGGTTGTGTGCGTGTGTGTGTGACATGCTGTCTATCGATGTGTTGGTGGTGATTGCGTCTTGTATGTGACTTTCTCCTGTATGTGTGTATATGTATAAATTGCTTTCTGTCGGTGTTTTGGTGATGGTGACGTTTTGTGTGTGGCTTTTCCTGCTTGACTTTATTACTTTTTTATTTAGGTGAGAATGACACATTTAGATACGTAGTTCGCTCATGTGTGGCTCTAGTCTTTAGTTTGAAATCATAAAAACTATACGTCCTTCTAGTGTAGAAACACGTGATAATTTATCAAACATATACTATTTTATAGTATTTATGTCTAATAATTCAATAATGTATACATTAGAGCAGACAGAAATAGGTACTTTATTTAAATGCAATAAAACTCTATATATAAGTTGAGCGTTACTTATGGTCAGCGTCACAGATATAAAATATTGCACTACGTGGTCTGTAAGAAATATTACAAAATACCCAGACATGTTGAATGCAATGATTTATACTGAAAAGTGTTAGTTGTGTAGTAGTATCATATACAGTTGGACTTCGATAACTCGAACTTCAAGGGACCGTACATATTACTTCGAGATAACAGAAGTTCGAGTCACCCGATTTCTAATCTGAACAATTTCTGAATGTCAGAGCTTAATATAGATCTAAAGTAATGCTGAAATTACATTAGACCTGTATTAAGCTGTCAAATGTGTTTCAATATATCTGTAGCAATAATTTTAGAGCAATTGTGTATTGTAAGTTTCGGAAGGACTGAACTTTTTTTTCGAGTTATTCCAAAGTTCGAATAATCCGAGTTCGAGATATCGAAGTTCAACTGTATTATTAAGGAACTACTTAATATACTGATGAAATATGAAATGCTAATAGTAATTAACATGAATTAACATGAATTAACATGTTCTACCTTTCAATTACCTTTTAGCGCGTGTATGGCAAATTACAACAATTATTGAGCAACCATTTTGTTAAACAATCAGATAGCATAAACATGCAAGCCAGACTTTGAGCCGGTGAAGTTAAACAAACCCAGTTAACAGTCCATGTTTTTGTTAAACATGTTCGTGTCTATAATATACATTAATACATTTTGTTATAGTATTGAATCGTACATGTGATTACAACTTTGACTCGCATAATTGATTATAATATTAATTCATATATGTGATTATAATATGGATTCATTTGAAAAAGTTATAGATAGATACAGTTGAACTTCACAAATTACTTCGAGATAACAAAATTCAGCATTACTTTAGACCTGCATTAAGCTGCCAAGTGTGTTTCTTGGTATGCGTAGTGATACATTTTAGAGCAATTCTTATTTGTAAATTTAGAAATTTTGAAATTTTATGAGATAGATGGATAGATAGATTTTGAAGCTTCCTTATTTTCATAGTTAATCCTAGATCACGCGATGATATGTCAACACATTCTTTCATTTTATGCGTAAGATATAGGTCAATATTAATGAAAAAATATTCTCGTATTGCTCAGTGAACCTTAGTACCAACCAGACGAAAACTGATTCCCCAGACCCTCACTTATTTCTGAAATATTCCTGTCTGATATATGGGTTTGCACCAAGATGCCACTTTCGATCAAAATGCCCGTACCAAGGATTACAAATCTACTTGAGTGTCTAATTTTCCCATCAGGATACTATTAATCACGAACGAACAGTTAAGCATTTTCCAGGATAGTTTCTTTATTTTTTTCACCAATCCCTTTGTTGTGACGACTCTTTAGACCCGTCCCTTCGAGATGACTCTAACGAGCGAACATTAGACTAAGGTTTGGGGTTTAAACACATACTTTAATTTATAGCCCTGTATTGTAACTAATCATCATTCTATGCACTTGCGTCAATTCGGTCATTATGTCGTCCCTAACTTAACTAGGAATATTGCCATTACGTTTGAGTGTTTCATTTATATGCAGGCATATATTGACATTTAGCTGTAATTAATTATATGAACTATCTTCAATCTAATATTTTATATACCTGTATTATTTGTTTGGGGATAATTTATATCATATGTTGTTTTACATACTAAAGACACGTGTACATTTCCGTATATAGCACACATGCACCTTATAATGACATCAGAGCCTTGGTGCACATGACCAATTTAAGTTGTTATTTGTTTTCCTAGGAACAAATAGGCATTAAGAAACCACCTGATTTAAGACTAATGTGTTTAATAAATGGCTTGCCGCTTATGACAGGTTCTTCTGTATGTAAAATCCATCCCTATACGATGGTCACGATAAACTTTATAGTGATCAATATCCCGAACACTTCCCCAATTCTCTATCCTATACTACTTCATTTCTCACTTTTAGAGAAATACCAGCCTTCCCCTGAGATGCACGTGCCATATGCTTAAACCTTATAGTGCTGCTGTAAAATTATGTTTGCTTAATTTCAGACCTGTTACGATGTTGACTTATTTCCGATTTATTCCAAACTTTAAGAAGCTATTAGCGGAGTATCCATGAAATTGAACAAGGACGATCGCCGAGTGGCTTGGTGTATCACCAGAAACCCGAGCTGTTTGCAAATGCAAGTAATGTTGTATTTAACGGGATAGGGTTTAGCAAAGATCGGAGATTGATAAAGGCAAAACAAAGATTTAATACTTTGTTCCAATCGATATTAAGCTATGCCCTTCATATTGTTAAGATGAATTGAACTGACGTCCATATTCGCATTCTTATAATTCGGTCAACGTTCGATCGGCATGCCCTTTAACCCTTTACCCCCTAGATATTGATGTAAGACATAATGTCATCATGGATATAAGATGAATTCGATAATGGTTTGTGAACACACGAACTTTTGGCCCTGGTAGAAACTGGACAGTTTCATCTTTATTATTCTATATGCAAACAGGACAGACCCTGATCAGATGTTTCCTACAGGGGCCGTCTGATATGGGGCTACTGTGTTCGCAAACGCGTTTCAAGTAATATCTTTAGAGCAAAGGGATATGCTATCCAATAGTTTTGTTCAATTAATCTATACACAAACAGATCAGGTCCTGGTCAGCCGGTTCCTATAAGGGTTGTTTGATCTTGGTCTACTCTGTTCGTGGGAAAATGCGTAAATTGTTAATGCAAACATTACACTTAGATGTAGACATCGCTCCCCTATTAATCATTTAAGTGGCCATATTGCTAACAATCAGAAACATTTGATTAAGGATTCGGCAATGATGTCATGCCGGAATTACTTGTAAATATGATATGTATTTTTCTCACTAGTGTTCAAATTGTTGCTCTATATCATATTTACGCAATCGTGTACACGTAACTTTACAAAACAGAGCATGAGTGTAGCCACTCTGTACAGCAATTAGGGCAAATGGAAATAACTCGGCTAATGCATATACTGGACTTAAGTTCGAAATTTGACATGTAAGAACCAACCCTGAGTCATTCAATAAAATGGGTCCATGCTTATAAAGCTTTTAGTTGAGTCTGAGATCGTTCTCAAGCTTTTGATTGGTCAGATTTGAGCCTTTGGCTCAAATCTGACCAATCAAAAGCTTGAGAACTCAAATCTGACCAATCAAAAGCTTGAGAACGAAACTCAGACTCAACTAAAAGCTTTATAAGCATGGACCCTGGTATAGGTATTATACGTGCAATTCAGCCTTAGAAAACAACATCTCCACTTGATTTTTTTTCAGCTTTCGTTTTTCCCTGATGCTTTATCTTCATGTAAATGTTCTTTTCAAACTGATGTTATGCAGAGGACTCAAAGAAGTAGAAAAAGAACTTTTGATAATAGAATAATGACCATTTAAAAAAAGAATAGAAAAAATTATACACCTCCAACAGGATTGATACATTTTATCAATAATCCAGCACGGGAATTCAGTACTTCCCAGACTCTAACCAATATCCACAGAACATCATCGTGGTAATATCTCGGTTTCAAAATGTACTTAAACACTTTATACTATAAATATTCATATAAGAAATAATGACAGTATATACACACATTAGTTGAGTTTTTATGATGACAAATGAACACACACACTCGTATGTGTTACAATACAATACAAATACAAATGTTATCTAGAGTCGGTGTTACAGTAACATACAGTAAAAACTCTCTATAACGACCACTAAACCTTTCTATAACGACCACTAAACATCTCTATAACGACCACTAAATTGTGTTAACTAGTTGGTATTTTGGGCAGGTGGCTGCTTAAAGCAAAGTGAACGTAAAACAGAACGCTCCTATAGAAGCGTTCTGTTTTACTTTCACCATGCTTTAAGCATCCACCTGTCTTTAACACGAACTACTTGATGTAATTTAGTGGTCGTTATAGAGAGGTTATACTGTACTAACATAAGATATGTATAGCTTTTTACCGACCTAACAAATAGCAATGCTGAAAATAGGATCACAGTATAACAATATCACATAAGATGTTAAGAAAGACCGTGCATGTTTCCACAGCAACATATGTCAGGCGTTGTGTATGAGTATTGTTATTACAAACAGTGCAGACTGGATTTGGATGAGGAATCACCATTCTTATATTAACTTTGTTTTGTTTTTGATGAGTATTGATTCAATTGCATTTTTACATTGTTTAGAAATTCACTAAGAGAGAAGTTAAATAAGATCTACACGGTCTCACTTAGAGTTAGTTAAATCAAGACTGATACATATAGCAGTGTATTATCAGATTTAAAATACATACGTACACACATACTAGTATGTGGTATCAGCTAGTATTCTTCATTAGAAGATGTGTGAATATTTGGTTTTTCGCAGCCTGCTGCAGAAAAGACAGATATATTTACTTGAGAATTTGAATTCATTAAAAGTTAATATTAAAAATTAAAATCATATTCAAATATCACATTCCATTTTGTATGAAATCAATAAACATAGTGAACAATTACATGAAAAATGCACATGAGATTCAATAATCTCAATAGAATTATTGGATCTCAGGTGTATTTTCATGTACTTGTTTACTATGTATGTAACCGTGACATACACTGCAGAATCAGGGTCCATGCTTATAAAACGTTTAGTTTAGTCTGAGATCGTTCTCAAGTTTTTGATTGGTCAGATTTGAGCCTCTGGCTCAAATCTGACCAATCAAAAGCTTGAGAACTCAAATCTGACCAATCAAAAGCCTGAGAACGAAACTCAGACTCAACTAAAAGCTTTATAAGCATGGACCCAGATCTATATAATTTCATAAGCAAACATGAGCCGTCTGATCTTGGTATACTGTGTTTGCAAATGCGTTACAAGTCATATCTATGGAGTAATATGTTAGGATATACCATCAAACATTTTGTTTAAGAATTATCAATACTGACCAATGGTCACATATATATACTTAGATGTTTTGAGCTCTTGGGGATATGGATAACGTAGATTGAACTATTTATATGCAACATTTAGCTATAAATGAAATCGTATATTCCTTGACGGAGACGTGAAACCTATGAACCCTAAACAGGCGCTCGAGACAATCTATCAGTCAGATTTGCTAAATGGAGAAAGTCCTAATATCATGAAAGAGAGCGATAACTCAAAGCTTGAACATATATTAATACTTTGGAAAATATTGAAACACTGTAGCTCGCCTAACAAACACCACAAGGAATACGACATTCAATCAGGTCATTTACCCTATTTGCCTAGTAATATGTGGACTCTAACCTTACACAGAAAATAAACGAATATGTGCCGATCATAATCATGTTAGATTGATTCAATATGTTTTCACAAACATTACTATGAATTATTTTTTTATAAAAGTCTTTATAAACTTTCGATTTCCTACACCAATGCTGCTCCGTTTTATTATTAAGAAACATCACGTCAGATGCTATTGAATCTTAATATTCTTATTCTAAGGTAAAGAGATATTGTATTGTAAAGTCACGAGGATCTGTACAATTGGTCCAACTTTTCAAAACTATAAGTCAATATTATTTCCTTGATTATTCATATTATATTCAAAGTTTATCATTAATTAGTGCTTTACCAGTTATACGGAAATCCGTAAAGGGTACTCCATAATCGAATTCTGGTTCTATTAGATACGATGTAAATAATTTCGGACCTATTTCTAACCTCCATGTTCCGCATAGCACCGTAGGAAAAATTGTTCATAATAGTTTCATTACTTATCTAAATCATTTCATTACATTTTAATGATCGGACACTGAGCGGTTGCTGTAAACATCACAGTACAATTGGTGTATTGTTAGGTTCTGTATGTTTGATCTTAAGAAAGCGAGTTCTATACATGTTCCTGAAGCATAATGCAATGGTTTAAATAGTATATATGCGAGGATATAAAGGGAAACTAAATGGTTTGATGTCATCCGAGACAAATATTACGTGTGGCATACACCATCAATATGTTCTAAGTCCTTTGCTATGTTTTATATTCATCGATAATCTTTTTAAAATGTCTAATAGTATCAACATAACTGATATTTGTGCATATAAAAGAATAAATGTGATATTCAAGGATCAATACACACCGTAGAATGAATGGTAGATGTGTTTAAACTGCTAGAAACTTTCACATTTGCTTTCGAAGGATTACCCACATTCACAATATATGTACTTCACAACACCAGGTGTTAAGCGAGTGTGTTGCAGCCGTAAAAAGTCGCCCCATACTTCATTCTCAGTGTTCTGGTCATTCGGGATCATTAATTTTGACGTTACTAGTTATGAAAATTTAATACCGCTTAAGCCGGTGCTAGGGGGCTCGAGTAGTGTTGCACTTTTAATTACTACCCATGAACAGACTCAATCAAACCAAGTCTGCAAATTTCTCTTTTGAAATTATTACTTTTGCTTTCAAAGGACAACTCACTCTCAGAATATGTGTGAACTCATAATTGTATTTATATACATCAATGTATGTACTTCACAACAGCAGGTTTTGAAGTGCTTTTGTGGCGACGGTAAAAGTTGCATCGCACTTTATTTTCAGTGTTGTTCTTCGGAATCATCAGTTTCAATGGTTTTAGTTATGAATATGGAATGTCGCTTACACTGGTGCCAGGTGACGTGAGTGGTGTAGCACTTTGAATTATTGTTCATGAACAGACTTAGTAAAAAAGAGTCTGTAAAAGTACGAATATGATTCATTCAGGAAACACCACATACAGAACAAACAGCCGCCCGAACAGCAACACATAAAACAAACAATCCATAGGGAGAAGATGAGGGTACCGCCTTGGAATGGTCAGTGACAAGTCACTTGGGGTTTACACCGGTTTAGGGGCGCCCAACCTCTCACTTATTCCATCGCCACCCTAAAAGAAAAACAGTGTAAATAAACGTAGATCTATCCCCTCACCGACTAATCTACAACAACCGCGATGGTAAATATAGTGGTAAAGAGCATGTAAAACGAAAACATTTAAGTGAAACAAACTGCATCCACCTGTCGCTAATGTACTCACTGATTGAGCTGCAAACAGAGTAACTATAGAAAAATAATAAAGGATACAACAAAAACGAGAGTGTACAAATATCCGACGTAAGTTTATTTTTTCGCTCTGCTGCCTTTGCTTCTGACGGGCCTCCTACTTTCAGAATTTAATGATTGCAAATATCCATAGACGAGATCAGCTTCAAGACAATTCACTTTCTTTTACATTTACGAACATGTAGAATAATCTGATTAATTGTTCAAATGGTGAATTGTTTTGGGTGTCTGCAGTAATGCAATTAAATGGGATGACAATGTTAATGAAATGAAATATCTGACTATGAAATCAATCTTACATATTATCTGACTATCTCGCATCAAATTTGTATTCCTTATTATACAAGAATTCTATTCTATATACTCAATATGGAATATAATGCAATAATCAATACACTGTACTAGCAATATTGGTAGTTCAACCAATACTGAATCAGATGACAAACTTATTGCTTGACACTCAGACTGTAATTGTCCAAATGAAATGTTCTATGAATAACAGGGGTTAGTCTATTGTTAATAAAACTGCATTATTCATATTGTTTTTTATTTGCACTAATTGCCTGCTGGCAATGGATTGACATGCAAATAGCGATTTGTGGTGTAGGCTCTGAGATGTACACTGTCACTACGATTGAGTGAGTGAGTGAGTGGGTTTAACGTCCGACCAACAGTATTTCAGTTATTTGCAGACGGTACCCGCTTGAGACAAGTCACAGTGCTGCCTCACTTGAATGCCCCTGCCGCGGGCACATGGCAAGGGAACCCCGCCCACTCACATTATCCTGACACCGGGTCGACCAGTCCTAGAACTACCCTTTTAATGTCGAGCGTAGACAAGGAAGCTACTAGTTACGACACTATTTCTGCAAAATGTGGGGAATCGTTTTAAAATGTTTCAAATGATAACTGATGCAAGATTTACGTAGCGTGTAATAAATTAAATGACAGTAATTCTGACCTTTAACCTGTTACCCCCCCCCCCCCTCCCAATGTCTTTTGTTACTGACAGTTCCGAGGCGGTACTTCCATCTTCCCCCTATTGTATGTTTGTTTTGTCTTGATGTTTTTGTAGTTATGTACATTTGCTGTCTCCATGTTTTGCTGTTCGGGCGGCTGTATGTTCTATATGTGGTGTTTCCTGCATGACCCATTTTTGTACTTTGATAATGTGGTTGGTGTAATTACATATTCTTCTATCTCAGAAGTGACAGATCTTTCAATATATTATGTTGATAAGTTGTACTGATCCATGTCGATACGTTTTGAGAAAATAAAGTAAATTGGGATTAATAATCTTTTTTATCATAAGTGTGTGTTTAATGTCTCTGCTTGAAGGTTTCGAGGTAGATATGTTCTGAAAGTAGATCATTCGAAAGCGGAAGTAGTAATGTCTAAAATGAAAATTGCAGACTCTGTTCATGAACAGTTATTAAAAGTGCAATACTGTTTATGCCCACTAGCACCGGCGTAAGCGGTATCCAATTTTCATAGTCGAAAGCTTTGAAACTACAAGAACATATAACAACACTGAGAATGAAGTACGGGGCGATATTTTACGAGCACTTTACACCTGCTGTTGTGAAGTACATCAATGCTGAAAAAGAAGAGCTTTCCTTGGACTACTTACATCTTGTCACTGACTGTTCCAAGATAGAACTTCCATATTTCCCCTAGTTATGTCTCCCCCAGTATACTGGATAGACATTTCGTTTTGTTTGTTTGTTTGTTATGTCATTGTGTGTTTCTTTTTGTCTTTTGAAAGGCATGTACATGTTTTGGTATGTTGTCATTGTGCTGTTCAGGCGACTGTGTGTTTTGTATGTGGAGTTCCCTGCAATACTCATACATTTACCGTCATCAGTGTAGCTTTTTATTCAATTTTCAATAATTCACTTCGAAATGGGCTTAGATCAAGGAACATTTTAACCAACTATTTATGTAATAAAACGTCTCCATTAACTTTTCGTTGGCAGCAGTTGAATATAGCAAATGCAGAACTATCTCCACTGTGTGTTTTTTTTCTGGTTTTTAATTGTTTTTTAAAAAGCATGGTAAAACACTGTAGGAAACACTTTGCATCACCAAGACTAGAGTTTAAAAGCATTGATACGGAAATGCTAACATACAGTATGTTAACTGAATTAGTTTTGATCGTAAAAGTTTAAAATTGAATATTGCATAAGTCGGTGATAGGGGCATGATTAGCGTTGCATTTTTAATTACTATTCATGCATAGACTCAATAAAACCGAGTCTGCAATATTCTCCTTTGGCATTGCTACCTTTGCTTTTTAAGGATCGCCCACTTTCAAAATTTTTGTTCTTCGCATTAGCAGTGTTTGTGTGGCGGCCGTAAAAGTCTCCCCGTACTTTATTCTCAGTGTTTATTATACTTTCTGGTCCTTCGGGATCATTAGTTTTGATGGAATAAGTTTTGAAAATTGAATACTGCTTAAGCTGGTGCCAGGGGCGTGAGTAATGTTGCATTTGTAATAACTACTCATGAACAGACTCATTAAAATCGAGTCTTTAATATTCTCTTTTGGCATTGCTACTTTTGCTTTCGAAGGATCACCAACTTTCAGAACTAGTGTAAATTCAGCATATTGTAGGATATGTTATTTATAGAAACAGTCCAAATATACACAAGCGCTAATAAACTGCTAATCGGATTCCCGGTGCTTGCAAACACATTTGGCTTTCTCTTAATACAAGATTCCTATTGTACAAAACACAGCCCATGTTTTGGAAGTAAACGAAAACGTTGGCTCGGGAATTTAAAATACATTTAGCTAAGCAAAACCATGTCGTGTAAATGGCATTTAAAGAATTATGCAGCAAAAACAAACCCATTACAGCTACGGTCTTCATTGTTTATATATCATTTGTCGATGGCTGGAATCCATGGCATGTGAAACTTCAGATTGAATTTGTCTGATTCGGACTGGTAAAACAATGTATATTTCAGAAGGCTGTTCCCGTGTTGGTAGGTAAGATAATAGGTTACTGTAACATTAAACATGCCACACGGGTGATGGATTAGTTGATGCTGCTACGGCTGCTACAGATAATGGTGATGTTGTTGCTGCTGATAATGAGTGGTTCCAATTATTCGTTCATAATATATAAAGGACTGTACAATGGTTGTAATGACCGTAGTTCTTGTTATGCGTGGTATGTCAACGATCCATGTTACATTCCTTAATGCCATTTGTACTTGAACATGCGGGCTTACAATTAACTCTTATCCTTCTTATACGTACATATTTCAGTGAAACAAACTGGACCCACCGATCGCTAGTATGCTCACTGATTACAGCTGCAATCAGAGTACCGGCAGAACAGTAATTAAAGGTACGACAAAAACAAGATACGAAACTCTGACGTCCTCCTTCAGTTTCAATTTTTTAGGGGGCGACTTCAATAAGCTTTCCTGTCTGCGTACCTAACCGAGGGTAGTTTGAAACAAATACACGCAATTTAAATAATACTAAAGGATCATATCCGTTGTGTAATAAATTCTTAATACATTTGACGAAAAAAGTAGGAAATATCAAATAATTGCACGACGTTTGTAAATCACATCACTATATTAGTATAGGTACGTACTTTTGTACTGAGTAAATGTACAGTCGGCTGAGCGGTCATTCAGACTGAAAGTAGAATAGGTAGTTTACTTTTTTACGTTATCACCTCACGTTAAGGCAATGTATGTTTGAGTTGGTATATCTAAGTGTGATTTACCAATATCTCAATTATTTGTTTATATATACATTAGTTTAATCGTTGAATAATGTATACTATAAGTAATATACACACATACTTCCAATGAGCTAACAAGCCAGTCGAAGCTGATAAGTGACTTAAGTCAGCTTTGAAGCACCTGACGGTAATTAACTAGTCTTGTCTGTCGTTAACTGAAATGTGTTACCACGGAGACTGCTTAATCAAGACGCCAGCTAAACGTTTACTATAGAAGGGGGTTTAAGTAAATCAGTTCTATCTGTCTTGTTTATTATTCACTTTACGTTCGTAGATTTATAAACTGTAAATACAAATGACATGTGCATTGATTTCAATTAAATCCGTTCATACCGGACGTTTGAATTAGTATCAGTGCCGATCATTCAGACAGGTGGAAGCTTAATGCAACTCAAAAGTCATGCGATTTTCCTTTGAAGCTTTCTGAATTACTTTCAAACTGTTTTAAAACAGTTACCTGCCTAAAGGGGCATTGACTGTACTTCATTAAAATTCCAGTTTAGAGGGGGGTTATGTACCTCCTTTATCACGGCCACAAAAGCAGTGATATTCAGATGCAAACAAGGATCAGAGCACTTTATCTAGGTATACACTCTAAATTGTTGTCTTGAAAATGGCAAACCGTTTAAATTGTGTATTAAATTCCTATTAACTCGCGTGGTTTTAGAAAATTCAAAATTAATAAGACATGATAGATATTGGACTCAGAAATTCAAACAATCACGTGTTTGTGTTTTATTTTAGCAAACGACATTATAACGTCTGTAATTGAAACGAGCTAAAGTTTAAGTTCAGTAAAGCACTCAACTTGCTTTGTATGTGCACATTCGTAACTTTTTAACAATCCTTAATATAGATAGCGTTTTCGATCTATATCTACCTAATATGTATTATGTTGATATACGATAATTGACACCTTTAGCAGAAAAAAGTGTTTTAAAACAGGAAATGTAATTGATCAAATACTCAATATTGTTGATCGGGCTCAAATCATTTTTCTTCATTATTATTGGTTTAAAATGAGTATTATTCAAAAACTTTCCTATCAAAGTATTAATATAGCAAGACGCAGACTGATATTTAAATGAAAAAAAACATTAAATATTGTCATGTCTACGAATTATTTCATTCAGTTTAGCCATTAATTAAGCTTGTTCCTGAAACTGGGGTTTGATGTCAAAATTCACGATAGAAATTCTTGACTAGTAAACATATTTGTGTGATTTCTATGTCTCATTTCTTTATGTTATGTTTCTAAATGGGTTTACTTTTTCTTTCAAATACTATCTCAATAATCTTAAAACAATCAATGTAATTATACAGCATACAAAAGCCAGAGATAATCATTGGCAATTTACAAACCTAAAGATATATTATGAAATGGATTCAAGGCACCTAGATACGCATTGACAATTTCCAAGTATTTCAATTTAATTTGAATGTCAATACAAATAGAATATTTACTTATATCCCATCCCATATGGTACACAATACAACAATACATTACTTGCATATTGGTAAAAACAATTCCTCATAATTCCTCAGTATCCGACGCTTTATGTTGCAATTGATTGTTTGTGAATATGTTAACCTTTTGAATGCGATACAGATATGCCTTGTCATTTACACAAGTATATATCCAGAGCAGATGACATCCAATAGGGGATCAGGGTCTGTACTGTTTGTCATTCAAGATCGTCTAGCTAATTTAAACCTTTGATACTGGGTGGAATCTATAGTTGAACAATGATGGTCCGTTATGAAAAGTCAACATTGAAAGGCTAACAGTATGTAATTAGCAATAAGTAAAGGTTATATTTGATTTTCAATTAGCGGTATCAATTATTGTGAGATAAAAAAAACTTGCAAAACCGTATCTACAGAGAGAAACAAAGTTTGAAATTGCTGCATTATTGTACATATTGCCACGACTCACATTGTAGTGCTGTAGACAATATTAAGAATCCTTTATTGTTTCAAATAGGCTTTCAGTACTTGACTCACGAAATACTGCAATAAATATATTGTAGCAAAATGCATATTGAATCAGGTAGTATTCAACTGGCGCCGAAGAAATGCAGACGATGCATATTATTGTTTATACTGACATTTTATTGCTCCGATTAGAATAAATATTTCCGGTGAGACATTATAACGAATGGTACAATAATTCCGTTTTGATATACGAATATATTTTTGTTATGTTTAAGTAATAAATATGACTTTATCCCATTCCCTCATAGGCTATTTCTAGGGTGTGAGGTTTGTCGCCCCTAAACCGGTTTAACCCCCCCCCCCAGTGAATTTTGTCACTGACCGTTCCAAGGCGGTACTTCCATCTTCCCCCTATTGTTTGTTTGTCTTTGTGCGTGTCTTTATGATTTTTGGTAGTTACGTACATTTGTTGTGTTTTCTTGTGTTGCTGTTCGGGCGGCTGTTTGTTCTTTATGTGGTGTTTCCTGCATGACTCATATTTGTACTTTGAACAAGACTACCTTATGGATTATAAAACGATGTAGGATATGTATGCTTCATCTGAAATCTATCATTATTTCGATTTATAATCAGAAAGACCAGTTTGTGTTCTTGAAATATTGTTTATCTACCAATCAAATGTAGATGTAACGGTGCCCAGACATATTAATATATATACTTAAATACTTAACGTTTGCATTTAGGCAAATTGAAAGGTCTAGGCATTAATTATCTGAATTCTCAAAATCAGATGGTGCATATTTGTTTGACAGAATAATTGTTTGGGTTGGATGGTTACATAATTATACAGTAAAACCCCTCTTAACCGGACGCTAAAATAAATATCAATTTCCGTCTTGCAGACAGATGGCACATTTCAATTTAGGTCAAACATCAGGCAGAAAGCTCCCACAGAAACGTTCTGCATGACGTTCACCCTGCATTAAGCAACCACATGTTGTTACGTAAACCGTAAAAACCTCACTAAACTGGACGTTGAAATACGTATCAGGTTTAGTTTTATAGAGAGTTGTCACCTTAATTCAGAAGTTAAGACTTTCACTATGCATTAAGCAGCCACCTGTCGTAAAGACATAAAATGTTCTTCATTAAAATTCCGGTTTGAACTTTTCGTGAAGCGGAATAGACGACTTTTTATGCAGGTGTGGCTGTTCGATGCATAGTGAAAGTCGTGGGAAGGATATATCTACATGAACCTCACCCTGCATTAAGGTACCATCAATCTTAAAGATGGACAATGTTACTTATGTCAGTGGCCGGATCAACGACCATTTATTGTAGTGTACTCATGTGACCAATTCACAAGAACATCAATACCAAAACATTTCCATTAAACATGAAGATGAAACGATAATCATTCATCTGGTTAATATCAATTTGATTATGCTTTCAGATAAAATGAAATTCGTGCACTGTTATCGTATTTGTATATGTAACAATATCATCGTTTAATTCGCAATGACGCTCCAAATAATTATCTGACTAACGTCCCTGAGAATCACTGAAGTCAGTTATTCCTTAGATAATATGTACGAGTAATACTTAAGATCAATTTTTTTCACATGGATTGAGTGAGTGAGTGGGGTTTTATGGCACATGGAACACACAATGAATAAATATACATGTTTGATATGTTTGTCTTTTTGCAAACTACAAATAACTCTATAATACCTAAATACTAATTGTATGATGATAGTTTAAGTTCAATTGCAATGTAGAGGTTAATGTAAAGTTATTATATATGTAAACTTTTCTATCCATCATGTAAAAATGAGTACCACGTTAGGACATATCTTGATAAAATAATCCATGCCCTTTATCTCGCATTGGTTATGATTAAATACTAAACAAAACTGTCTAGCTAAAAGTACGTTGCAAGCTTATCAACGTTCTAGTCTTATATGTATGTATAACTGCATGCCCAATATAACTTTCGAGACAGTGTCTGTAAGAAAACATTTAATCAGTAGTCGTGAGTATTTACACTAATAGAAATGCTAGACACACCAGATGATTGGATTTTGTGCCTAAAAACGAAGGTGCATTTCTTTATTCAACTCGACGCTGAAACATTATAAACACATATTTATACATTATGTAGACACATTTGCATAGCCATTTGGTACACTTCTAATGCCTAAGCCCTTTCAATGTACATATGCATAAATCATATCTTGTACAATGTCAGAAAATGCAAATTTGCCGAGATTGCATTTGGCAGGTGAATGTCTCGAACAGCATTACAGTAAGGCCCAATCTAAAAGTGGAAAAGCAGTCAAACAGGGACAGCTATACACAACAGGACACGGCACCAAACACCACCAAACAAGAAACAGCACACGTACAAGACGAACCGAGACAGAACGCACATCAAGACACACACCATTAACATTAACCATATAAAAACGATCACCCAGCAGAGCAGACCTATATTTTGTTGTCTTAAAGGCAGGCGGCTTATAATATAGGACGAAAGTGATGCTGAACGCTCCTGTAGGATCTTCCTCTATTACTTTTTGTCTTGCATCAAGCTACTACTCATGTTTATTCATAAAATGTCTTCCATATAGTAACATCTTTTAGTATTGCATTCGTCAGCCAGACACACTAATTTAATAATGATATGTTAGCTAGTACTTGTATACTGAATATATGTTTAACAGATTGAAATCTACTAAACTATATGTCAGACGTAATAAACGTAACGAATTACCTTTATGAGCTTAATCAAAATCGTCTATTACACTTGACTATACGAATTACATTCTGAGCATTTCAGTTGAATTGAGATTGACATTATGCCTGATATCAGAAGGGCAATCAACATTACATTCTAAAACTATCAACGTACCATAAACGAGAACTAATTATTACCGGCTTAAACCATTGAACATTTACTTCATGAATATACATGTAAGAAATAATGACATCATGCATATTGATTAGATTTGTTTATAATGACACATGGACACTAATTTTGTTCACGGCAGTACATGTCAAATCATATCTATAGTATGTCATAAGCAAACAAAGCAGCCCCTGGTCAGACGGCTCATTCAGTAGCCGTCTGCTCTGGGTTTACTAGACTCACATTTGCAAACAGCTTAGATCCAGACGAGACGTCGCATCATTTGGTGTCTCATCGGGATCCAAGCTTTTTGACAATGATTATACTTTTATAATATGTTGTATGAAATATGTACCTCTTTTGCCACCAAAAGCGTGAGACACTTTGCAAACAGTTTGTATCCAGAGCAGATGTCGAGGAATTCGGCGATCCTAATTCTTTGACACTGCTTTATTAGAAGAAAGCGCTACTTTGGTACTGGAAGAAAACCAACCTTCATACATCATCATCGGAAACGCGCGTGTGAAACCAGTCAAACATTTCACATAATTATATACTTCGTGTGTATCATCTCAACTAAAACCACGATTGACAGGGCAGTTACTAAGGCAAATTTGGTAGGCTGCAAAAAGGTGCAACATACACCGGAAGAAGAGCTCTAAGAGCGGCCTATACATTGCCGTTATACTTACCTCCCAATACCTATCACTGATTGTGTCTACCAGTGCGTCCTCAGTGTCATCCTAAACATTTAACTGGGTGACATCGCCAGTGTTGAAATGCTCTAACAGGCGCATAGCAACAGTACTGCTGCTGAAGATTTAAATGCGTTTGATACAGTATATCTTCAGAATTTTCAATAGTACATGCCCAATACCGTGGGTTACCGAAGTAAACGACAAACAGCATGTTTTAAGAAATCTCCTAATGTCTGCTATATTGACCATCACTAGATATTCACTTTAACCGCGAACGACAACACCTGGCGTCACCATTGAGAGGTCTACAAGATACGAGATTTATACTCTGTATGTACGCGATGTTCGGATTACAATGAAGTATTTAATACTGAAGTTAACTCGTTATATTAAACAGTTCTGACCCTTGGACTTACTGTCTTTAACTTCTATATTGAAATGTCTACCTTGATGTGCTTAGTCCGATTGTTAATCAGTATATTTTAAGGCAATGCATATCATAAACACAGACATTGATTAATCAACTACTAGTGTACAGATAGAACCCCCCGGCTTTAACAAAACCCATGCTTGATTCTATTAATCTTGCGTTTGTTGTGCATGCTTATGTGCCGAAAATCTGACACTACGTACTTGTATAGAGATACATGCATATGTCAAGTTTGTACAACTACATAGGCCTTATGAAATAGACTAACCCTTCTCTTGCTGAATTTTAAAATACATTTCTCCTTCTTTACCCATGCCCTGTTGTATAATTACATATATCTTCACTGTGTACAAGTACTTCGCTGTGCGATCACTGCTGTGGAGTGCACTGGTTGCATAATCAATTTGTAATTAGTGCAGATCCTGATGAGACAGCTCCTGCAGGAGCTGTCTCATCTGGGTCTACACTATTTATAGGTAGGTATATTGACGTGAATATCAAGCTAAGAGTTAATATTGTACATACTCTTACATTATCATTATATCTAGACCCTCTTCAAGATGAACAATAGTATACACTAGAGCATCGAATGTTTACCAACGTTACACTGTTTACAAGATGTTGCAAACCGTACAGTTTATTTGAAAATACATGATTATTCATTTTATATACCTTAACTGCATTGTGCCTTTCGCATCAATGCTAGTTTGTTAAAACTGCCCGATGTTACTGAATATGAACATCTCAACCGCACGGTTATATTTACAACAGTCAGTTAATACATTAATCGGGTAAAAGTTCACGTTTTATTGCAACATATTTATTGCAATATTCTACATGTTATTGATTATACGTCACTTGTCATGCATGGCTAAACTGAACAGGTAAACAATTAAACTGTCTCACTCTGGGGATAACGCCTAATTAAACTATTGATCAACAGTTTCCGCTAGATGGCGTTGTGCTGCTGAGTAACGATATATCTGTCATGACGGTGCATTTCTGTCAGTAATTTTGGAAATGTTTTATAGTCTAGTTCATGACACAATGACACAGTAATTTTTGTTCAAATGTGTGGTCCATCTAGAGCTGTTAATGATAGTGTTGTTACGATATTTAGTGACAATAACGCATTTTTCGACACTAACGTCATATTATAACGTAAGCAACGGCGTAATTTCTCCCGGCCTATTGCTGAACGTAAATCAATGTCAACTGGCAATACGCGTGCATCGGAATTGCGCCTGACACAATACTGATTCGTAAATTGTACTTCCCGAGTACATCGTTTTCAATCAACTAAACCACAAATCGAGATATGTTTTCGAGAATAATTAGTACTTGAAATTCATGACACGTTGTACCCTTTTTACCCTATCTGTCTATAGCATAGATAAAAAATTGGTCAAACAACGTGTTCAGTATAATAAAACAAACATTGCCACATTCCTTGAGAGAGACAGTGCTCATCTGGGGTAATTCATGCATTGTTGTTATCGGCAAATTTCAGTAAAGCCATATCTTTGTTATACAAGCTCTAGACATGTTTGGTATTAGGGTTATTTATGTGAAATGAGCATCTGGGTATAAATCGCTTTTTGACAGATATGCGCAACCCGCTGACGCAAGCAATGCAGATATCTCGCCATGTGTGATACGTGGAAACTTGTTAGTCTGCTTGTTTATGTCTGAATTTGTTATCAATTTATCAAATGCAAATTGCAAAAGGTAAATACACAACTAGTAAATAAAATGACGTTTGCCGAATTCCAAACATGCAAAATTCCTCGTAAGATCTGTGTTTGTATTAAATTATGAATTATTGTAGATGGATGCAAAACGATGCATATAAAAGCAACACTATTGGTGTATTCGTTTTGAGTATTTCCTTCTTCTATCAATTAATCTTGCCGATCTCGCCGATGACAAATTGCACCTGTCAAATAATTCGTACGCCTGGCGTCATTGCAAGATTCTTGTGAATGCGTTTCCGTTCCTAGCTTCCTCTCTGTGTAAGTTCTGTTGACCATGTATCCATATCAGTCGCTACTCAAGAATTAATACAGGACACAACCGACTCTAGACCGATGCGACACGGTCAGTTTAATGAGCATTTCTAGAAAGATCGCGATTTGTCACATGTAAAATCAGTCTCAATTTAGCAACAGCTAGTATGCAAAACATTGCTCTATAAGTATATAATTAGAATGTAATGACTGTACAATGTTTACAAATGCTTAATAATTACTGTATCAGTTAACCCATTACCTCATAGGCTATTTTTAGACCCAAACTCTTTTAGTTAATCTACCGAAAAGGAGCATTAATCAGAGTAAAGGAAAATTTTAGAATTTTGTAGTTTGAAACCATTGTGATAAATAGAGCATTTGCTCCTATAGGAGCTAATGCTCTATTTATCACAATAGTTTCACAAAGAGACTTTTACAGAGTCGTCAAAAGTCGTCAATATGAGGGAATGGGTTAACCCTTTCCCTTATGGAAATTTATGCGCGAATTTGTACTTCGTGAATATCTATTGACTTTATAATGTACAGTAAAACGTCAATATAATGGCCCCTAAAATTCATCAAGTATTTTGTGTTAAATGCAGGTGACTGCTATACGAGCCTTCTGTTTTACTTTCACCTTGCTTTAAGCAGCCACCTGCCCTGAAAACCAACTAATTAACACAATTTAGTGGCCGTTATGGAGAGGTTTTACTGTACTTTCACCTTGCTTTCAGCAGCCATCTGCCCTAAATACCAATTAATTAACACAATTTAGCGGCCATTATGGAGAGGTTTTACTTGTGTTTTGCAGGGGAATGTTGGCTTAGACAAAATATGTAGAATCAGATGTATAGTATTCAAAAAGCAAAACGAGCAGACCCTAATCAGACAGCTCCTACAGGAATTGTTTGATCTAAGTCGTCTCTGTTTGCAACGACGTTAAGAGTCGTTTCGAAGAAGGACCGGATTAATACATAACCAGAGTGAATATCAAATGAGTACGATATATTCTAAATATATTGCTGAATTTTAAAATACATTTCTTCTTCTTTACCTATGTCCTGTTGTATACTTACATGTATCTTCACTGTGTACACTTATTTCGCTGTGCAATGACTGCTGTTGCTGGTTGCACAGTCTATTTGTAAATAGTACAGACCCTAATGAGACAGCTCCTGCAGGAGCTGTCTCATCTGGGTCTTCACTATTTACAGGTTGGTATATTGACGTGAATAGCAAGCGAAGAGTTAAGGTAATACGCGGCAAGATGAGAAAAGAATAAAATTAATGTACAATTTTAAACATTTCCTGCGTGAATTCGTCATTAACTATATACTTCCTGTATCGCTTCTATGATAACTTTTGCAAACAGTTATGGCGTCTCATCAGGATCCAAACTGCTTGTTACTGTGACTATGTTTTTGAAACCAAAATGAAGAAAAATAAAACATGAAACTTGTAGCAGACGACAAAATGTGGCATCGAACGAGTTTAAATGAAATAGATATTTTGATAATATTGATTCTAAACTGGAATATTCGTTATCCCTACATCTTATTTTCTGGGGGTATTATTGAATTTTCATCTTTGTATCTATTCTTACTGTAAACCCTTTCAGTATATAAAGATAATGATGTATGTAATTTCAGTACTTAATCTAGATACTTTAAAAGAGTCAAGTGGATTAACTTTACGTGAAGCCACATTACATTAAACATCAAACGTACATATGTAAGTATTTCACCTCTTAACAACAAATCTTTAAGAAAGCTCGGAAATGTATCATGCTACCACAGGAAACACTTTGCATCACCCGGATTAGAGTATTCAGCTTTGATGCCGAAAAGTTATCAGACATTATCTAATGTTAAGTCGGCATACTCAAAAACACGTTATTTATAGACACATTCAGTCTGCTAATGGGTTTAGATTCTCAACTGCTAATTTGATTCTCGGTGCGCGAAAACGCATTTTTTGTTTCTCCCAGTATAGTAGAATCAATCTAAAGCGACCGTTAAATTTAGTGTACATATCGGTCTTGGAGACAGATGGCAGCTTAATGCAGGGTGAAAGTCATGACAAAGCTCCTGTAGGAGCTCATCCTGCAATAAGCAACCACCTGCCTAAAAGTATCGGAATTATTCTCTACTAGAATTCCAATTTAGAGAGGTTTTAGTGTATATTATTCCTAATGTACATAAACGTTAAAGCTTTAAGAGACGGTTATTAAGCATCAATGATATATTTAGCTAAACAAACCCATTTCGTTATATGTATTTGCTCAAGGTTGGTTAATTATTTCGCTGCCAATGTCGCATCTGTGATTCTTATGAAAACAGATTGGATCCAGATGAGACACCGAGTAACGCTGGATCCCAAACTGTTTGTTACTGGGTAAATATTATTCTAAATAAAAGGATATGATTTAAACAAATAAATCAGACGACAAATGTTGCAGACGAAAATATTTGAAAGCAAAAGCGTTAAGTTTCACTTTTTTCTGATTTATGTTTATGTTTCTTAAAGGTTTGCTTAAAGGTATTGCAAACTTATTGAGTAACCGTTTACCGCCCTACTCTTATAAACAACAATAAAGTTGTCTACCTTACATTTATATCTGTTAATATATTTGGCCTTATGTTGCTTATCATAGTAATACTTACATAACTTCAGTAAAAGAATAGCGTATGACTGATTTGGGTATACATATACAACAATTTAATATCCATGGTACATTGATTATGTCGGGCATACGTAACCATATACAGTAACACCTCTCTTAACCGAAGTTCTAGTAGACAAGAATTTAGATATTTTAGGCAGGTGACAGCTTAATGCAGGGTGAAAGTCTTGCAGAAAGCTCCTCTAGGAGCTTTCTGCATGACTTCCACCCTGCATTAAGCTGTCACCTGTTCCCAAGACCGATATTTATACTAAAGATAACGTCCGGTTAGAGAGGTTTAACTGTAATGTGTTAACAGTTAACTACCTATGGGCAAATATGCTTCACCATTATCAAACAGGTTAGGTATAGATCAGACAACGATGCATTTGAAGTCGACCCAACCTGTTTGATACTCTTGTCGTATGTTCCAGAAGAAATACATAGAGTAACTAATTCTAGAATTAACGTGACATTTTCTACCAACATGAATAGTCCAATCAATTCAAGTATTGATAACACTGTGTGAACCTTCGTGTTAAACGTCTGTGAGGGACAGTTGGTCCTACAAGTACTATGTCTCTAATTAGAGACTTAATTTACTAAACTAGCTCGAATACAACCCTGTTACTCTATAACGGCCACTAAATTGTGTTAATGAGTTGGTATTTGGGGCAGCTGGCTGCTTAAAGCAAGGTGAAAGTAAAACAGAACGCTCCTATGGGAGCGTTCTGTTTACTTTCACCTTGCTTTAAGCAGCTACTTGCCTTTAACACAAAAACTTGATGTAATTTAGTGACCGTTATAGAGAGGTTTTACTGTATAAATCACCGTACAGTACAATCCATCTAAAACAACCATCAAATACCGGGTCTTTAAGATAGTAGGGGACAAAAAGCCTGATTTTGGCAGATTTTGTTACCTGATTTACAATAATTCAATATTTTACATATATAAACTTAACACCTTACCTAACATTTTTAGAAGGGTGGCAGATCATTCCCAATAACATTCTGGTGGAAATCGTGGTTTCCATAGCAACAAGCTTCAAAATGATATACAGCATTTAAAAGGACTGCCAGTTTGCTTATGGATGTAAATATGTCCCCATTGTTTACTCTTTGGAAATGAGAGATGGCTAGTGTTGATTTGAAATTAAATTAAAATAATTTTTTCCTCAATGACTCGTTACTATGGCAATAACGTATGTAATTTTGCCCAATTTTTCACTTTTTTGAAAACAAATCCTTTTTTTTTTTCTAAATGTCTAAATAATGAATTATTGTAAGACCTTGCTATTTACTCACAAAATTACGCAAATATTATGTTAACATTCTGGGACACAGATCTGGTTGCCATGACAACAAAAATATTCTTAAAATGATATGAAATTCATTTGTGGTTCTATAATTTACATTTTCTAGTGAATTATAAAGTTAGCCTACATTTTCTGTTTACAGCATGTCTGTCTTGTTATTTGTATAAAGCATTGTTGTGGTCTTCCATGTGATTGTTGTTGGAACATTTTGTTTACAAATAAACAGTAAACATATCCTTTGTTACCATGGCAACGGCTATAAAAGAACTTTTTTTAGTGATTTTTGCACAATATTTTCGAATTATTTACAATTTTTATCAAGTTCTTTCCATCATTGTATCGAACAAACAAGTCGATTCAAGAAGACTGTCTATGTGTAGCTCACCTGGCACAACGTGCCAAGGCGAGCTATTGTGATCATCATGTGTCGGTCGTCAGGCGTTGCCCATCGTGTGTCGTCTGTCGTCAATATTTTATTTCAAGTGACATCCCCTCTAAAATTATATTGTCAAATGTAATGAAACTTTCCAAGGATGGTCTTTGGGTGATTCTCTGTCAAAATAGCTAAAAGAATGTGGATCCATGTAGAACTCTGGTTGCCATGGCAACCAAAAGAAAAATCTTCTAACCTCTTCTTCTCCGAAACTGGTTGTCAGATTTCAAAATAATTTGATGGGAATAATCAGTAGGTGACTATCTTCCCAAGTAGCTAAAATCATGACAATATCTAAAACAACATGGCCGCTAGGGGCGGGCCTGTTTGTCTGTATAGAAAACATAGCAAAATTTTAAATCTCCTCTTCACCAAAACCAATGGTCTGACTTCAGAATAATTTAATTGGAATAATCATTAGGTAACCACCTCCCAAAATAGCTAAAATGGTTTGAAACCATGTGGAACTCTGGTTGCCACGACAACCAAAAGAAACCAATATTTAAATTCTCAGTGTTAATATACTTACTGGTCCTTCGGGATAATTAGTTTTTATGCTATTAATCTTGAAAATTGAATACTGCTTAAGCCGGTGCTAGGGGGCATGAGTAGTGTTGCATTTGTAATAACTAGTCACGAACAGACTCAATAAAACCGAGTCTGCAGTTATCTCCTTTCGCATTACTACTTATGCTTTCGAAGGATCTCCCACTATCAGAATATATTTCTACAAACCGATGGTCAGATTTCGAAATAAGTTGATGGGAATAATCATTTGGTGACTCTACCAAAATAGCTGAAACAGTGACAGCATTTGGTTTTTATGTCTGAATTTCCAAACTGATTTTCCATCACTTGAGCTTTGTTTTGTTGGTAAGTCCACCCTCATACATTGTGGACAGACAAGCCCTTGGTCGTGAAGGGATTTCAGGAGCTTACACTGTGCGCATGCAAAACCAATTGAGGCTCGTGTACGAAGCGATTCTTCAATGCTCAGCTAGGTGTCAGTGTTCGTGTGATATTTGAACACACGAAACTTATGGAAATACTTGGATGTTCAATAGTTATGAGCTGCTTAAGTATGCTATAAACTGACATGGACAAAATAAATAAACTTCTAAAGAAGTGGGGCTATATTAGAATCGCGTGTGTCCGTCCGTCCTTCTGTCCGTCCATCCAGAGCATTACTCCTAAAGTATTATAGGCAAAACTGTGAAACTTCATAATTATGTGGATAGAGGGTGATGAGAGTATGTGCAGTCAACAAGGGTTGTAACTTTAAATTCATTTTTGAGGGAGTTATTCCCCTTAGTTACTTTTCAGAAGCAATTTTTTGTCCGGAGCAGAACTTGTCAAGTATTGTAGAAACAACTGTGAAACTTTATATATGGAGAGAGGGTGATGAGAGGATGTGCTGTCAATAAGGGTTGCAACTCTAAATTAATTTTCGAGGGAGTTATTCCCTTTAGTTACTTTCCAGAAGCAATTTTTGTTCGGAGCATAACTTCTCAAGTATTGTTGGCACAACTGTGCAACTTTATATATGGATAAAGGGTGAGAGGATGTGCAGTCAATAAGGGTTGTAACTCTGAATTCATTTTTGAGGGAGTTATTCCCCATAGTTACTTTTTAGAAGCAATTTGTTTGTCTGGAGCATAACTTCTCAAGTGTTGTAGGCACAACTGTGAAACTATATGGAAAGAGGGTGGTGAGAGGATGTGCAGTCAACAAGGGCTGTAACTCTAAACTCATTTTTGAGGGATTTATTCCCCTTTGTTACTTTTCATAAGCAATTTAAGTGGATGAAAGGATTATTGAGCTATTGCCGCTTGTATTGAAGTCAATGCATCTTGTGACAAGGTGGCGGGCAGGGGTAATAATAACCTTTAGTGATAGCTCTAGTTGTAATAATCACCTTTAGTGATAGCTTAGTAGTATTTGGCCACAATCAGCTCTGCGATATTCAATGAATGAATGTGACTACCGATACATTATAAGATCTATCATATTGACAGTGGTTTGCTTATTTGGTTTGAAATCAATTTGTAATTGGTGTTTCAAAACAGAGATGATTTTAAATGAACATTTTAACAAACCAAGCTTACTTTTCAAGGAAAACTATTTGTTCCCATATGCTGTAAAAACAATTGTTATTGTACTTTTTCAAATAAAATACAGTCTACTGACATATTATGTATTATGTAATGTGTATACATGTTGTAAATAATGTATGCGGTATACACACGTTGTGATTTAAAAACAACGAAATCTGTTTGTGAAACACAATGTCCCCGATATGACGTTTGATTTTGATGTATGACCTTTACCTTAATAGGTCACCCCTAAAATATTCGCCTCCATAAGTTTCACATGCATGCCAAGTTTGAAGGATGTATGTTGAAGACGACAAAATCTAAATTTGACCCGTAATTTGGCACTTGACCATAATGTATGACATTGACCTTAAAAAGTCACCACTAAAACGTTCGCCTCCATAAGTTGCAAATGCATGCAAAGTTTGAGGGATGTATTTTGAATGGTGACAAATTAATCGCCAATCTAAATTTGACCAGTAATTTGACGTTTGACCTTGATGTATGAACTTGATCTTGATATGTCACCCCTAAATAGTTTTGCCTCTATTATAAGTTGCATATGCATGCTAAGTTTGAAGTATGTATGTGCAATAGCTACAAAATTGTCGCCACCGTTAAAGTTGGGAACAAAACAACCAACAAACAGACAATGGAAAAAACAACATAACCCCTCTTTGATGGGGGAGGGGGGGGGGGCATAATAATGTCACTATTAAGATATTGATACATGTACCCTGTTATTGTTACAATTTTGAATGCCTGTGATGATGATTTTGATTGTCTGAAAATGATTTTGAATGTCGGTGATTAAGTGATTTTGAATGGCAGTGATAATGGTTTTTAAATCATTTGTTATATATCATTTAACATTATGACTACAGCAATTTGTGATAAATATGTACTTAGTCATAGTTATTAATGAAATTTCTGAGAAAAATGTGGTCATTTAAATGTTAACAGGGCGCAAACTAACTATGATGATATTATCTGAAATTCTGAAAGAAAAGTTTCTTGACATAATTCGTTATAAGGTACAATTTATTTATCTAAAATAATATATTATTAAACTGTTGTGTATGACCATTATATTTATGTCTCATCCTCGATTTACGAAATATTCATGTTGGGTTAAGAAAATAGTTCTCAAGTTTTACCTTTGACCTTCCAATGACCTTGATTTAATGTACCAAGTCCTTGTTAGAGGATATTGTCTTAGTAAATTATTGTTGTGCACAATAATTACAATATGCATCACAGAAAAAATGACTGAAATGCACAAAAAGTACAAATTTATTTGACATTTGACTTCTCAAATGTGACTTTTGACCTCTACTTGCGACCTTGACATTGACAATATGTACCAAAGTCATTGGTAGAGGATATTGACTTCTTAGTAAGGTGTATGTGCACATTTATTACAAAACCTACATCACATACATGGGAAATTGTACCGAAACTGCATAAAAAGTACAAATTTGACCTTTGACTTCTTAAATGTGACATTCGACCTCTACTTGCGACCTTGACATTGGCAGTATGTACCAAAGTCCTTGGTAGAGGATATTGATTTAGTATGTTGATCTTGCGAAGTTATTAGAAATACATCACCTATGTAGAACAAGTGGACTTCAACATTCACAAATTAGTAAAAAATGATGTTTGACTTCTAAAATGTGACGTTTGACCTCTATTTGTGACATTGACCTTGACACACCTATAATACTCGTGGTAAAGGGCACCTCCTTTTTTAAATGAATATCTGTCCCAAGTTTTACTTAAATATACCAATGTTAATGTAAACTTGTAGAACGAAAAGGTATTGAAACAGAGAAAAAAAAGCTCAAATTTGACCTTTGACCCCTAACCATGACATTGACATGAAAGGGAATCAATTGAAACTTATATTTTTAACATTGCCTTGATATTAGTCATTTAATTGTAAAGTTATATAAAAATCCCTTCGTTAGTTAAAAAGATATTAAGAGATCTTTGTGTATGATATTTATTAAATTTCTACGACATAGCCGTTACCATGGAAACTCAAATTTTAGTGCTTTATAATTGTACCACAGTGCTGCCACCCTTCTTATTTTGATTGTTAAGTCATACTCTTCATTATCTGAAAGTATCCTGTCATTGTAAACCAGGTAACAAAATTTCGAAAAATGTCCCCTACTAAGACGGGCGGTAGCATAATAAGGTTGAACATTGTGTAGGGGTTTTCGTCACTGCTTTCGTCCTGCATTAAGCAACCGCCTACTTATAAAGGCTCATGCGTTTATATATAAAGTGGTCACCTTTACTATACCTGAGATTATAAACAACTGTACCTGACAATATAAACATTGTACCTGACAATATAATTTACTGAACCTGAGAAAATAAACATTGTACCTGACAAAATAATCATTGTATCTGACAATATTCTTTACTGAACCTGAGAATTAAACATTGTACCTGACAATATAAACATTTTACCTGACAACATACTTTACTGAACCTGAGAATATAAACATTGTACCTGACAATATAAACATTGTACCTGACAATATACTTAACTGAACCTGAGAGTATAAACGACTGTCCATGATAATATGAATATCCGTTTCTAGGGATGTTTCCTACGATTTAATACAAGATATATATATAGTGTTAGACATTTCATAGAATATAAGGTGATGACCTAAGAATATAAATTGCTGTCCTGAGAATATAAATCACTGTAACTGAGAATAAAGATGACTGTCCCTTTCAATTGTACCTGCGAATATAAATTAATCTACCTGAGAATATAAATTAATGCACCTGCGAATATAAATCACTGTACCCTGCGAATATAATTTAAAATTCCTAAGAAATATAAACTATTGTACATGAGTATATGAATTACTGCACATGAGAATATAAAATGCCTACCTGAGAACATAGAATACTGTAAATGAATTTAACTAAATTTTATTTAGTACATTAGATCTAAATTAATTAAGGATTGAACTCAGTAAAAATAGGTCAACATTTGAAAATACGTTTATCTTCATTAGTTTTGTATGACCCTTTACTTCCTTTAACCATTCACTTGCTGAATTTTAAAACACATTTCTTCTTCTTTACCCATGCCCTGTTGTGTAATTACATATATCTTCACTGCCTACAAGTATTTCTCTGTGTAATCACTGCTGTGGAGTGCACTGGTTGCACAATCAATTTGTAAATAGTGCAGACCCAGATGAGACAGCTCCTGCAGGAGCTGTCTCATCTGGGTCTTCACTATTTAAGGTAGGTATATTGACGTGAACAGCAAGCGAAGGGTTAAATGCTTTTTCGGGCCTTTGCAAAAAAGAGTAGACCCTGATCAGAGGGCTGCTAAAGGAGCTGCCTGATATGGGTCTGCCCTGTTTGCTTATGGAATTATATAGATGTGATTTTATAAGTTCTGGTAAAGTAAATAAAGCCTGTGTTCAGTTACCGTCATAAAAGTTCAGCTAATAAATATTCATGATGTCATTTTTTACAAGAACATTGAACAAGCAAAGGGTTAAAAAAAGAAACAAACATAATGTATAACATCAAAAATTTCGCACAAAATATAAATCAAAATTTTCTCTATAAATGCAAAGCTCAGTGCGGTTGAAATATGTGTATTTCTAATAATTAATCAGTTACAGAATGCCGTATGCATAGCACAAAATCGTTCATCAAACATCTGAATGCACAAGGCCGGAATGTCGACACTGTTTTGTTTAATCACCGCTCAACTGGCGCCACTGCTTTTGTATTTTCTATGTTAATGGAGAATTTTAAATATTAACTGTCGATACTTGGTGAAATATCTGAACTGTTTCATTTTTTCGCGAGACCGTCAAAATAAAGGCAAAGAAACCCATTCGCATTATTTCGTGAGATTCCTGATTTATGAATTTGTCCGCCATCTTTTGAAATGTTATTCTGTATAGAAATTGTTTTTACTTGACGTGTAAAAATTTGTTTAATTATTTTTACTCGGTTACCATGAACATGCACAAAAATGTCAAAATCTATAAAAGTCACTTAATGAAACCATTGTGACAAATAAAGCATTTGCTCCTCTACCAATTTTTATTTTTTCCTTTCCTCTAGTTAATGCTCCTTTTCGGTAGATTCATTCAAAGAGGTTGGGTCTAAAATAGCCTATGAGAGAATGAGTTACGATATATGCTCTACACTTGTGTGAGTGTTTTCCCTTCACCACTTCCCCCCGTACAAAGTTAAAACGCTTTTCGCGTCTACGCAAACATAGCAAACACAGCTCAGACGTCTTCTGTAGGAAGCGTCTGATCCGGGTCTGCTGTGTTTACTTATGAATTTTTAATAGAGCTGCTAACCAAATACCAAACATCCTGTATTAACAAATCAGTGAATAGATACAGTAAAATCTCTCTAAACCGGATGTACACAGTGAAGATATATGTAATTATACAACAGAGCATGGGTAAAGAAGAAGAAATATATTTTAAAAATCAGCAAGAGAACGGTTAATGTAATCATAAACCAAAGAAACCTCGTAAGAACCAACAGGCAAACCGAAACTGATAAGTGACTAAACCTGTCAGTTTTGTTAAGTATTTTCTTCTAATTGATTCGGTCCGGGTCACTGGGGCATCGCAACGCTTATCTGGTCAAACGATATATCTTGGAAGGCTCTCAAAACAGATGATTTTTAAGCCTATTTATCTTGTATGTTGTGCATTTTGGTTTTCTGAAAAACATGTTTTTTGGACATTTCAAATATTTGTTCAAACAACGTGATTCACACATTTTTTGCTCTACGCTTTGAATGATTTGTAATGTGTTACCATGGCGCCTGTGTGCGCAAAAGAGAATTGAACGTTGTCATTATGAATACAATACAGAATATATTCGTTTATGTGTATCACTTGTTGTTAATCAATACTTGAAAATGCATTTCTTAAAGACAAACGCATTTATGTACACGTATCTTTGATGGTAACAAAGATACATCATATAAGACACATTATTCATAGTGTAGCGTGTCAAAGTGTGCTGATATATATCATCTAGAAGAACTGAAATAAATATATTATAGAACATTACATAAGGGTTTGTACCTGGTAGTCTTCATCTGGCGCCAAAGAAATGCAGAAAACACATTTTATTGTTTTAATGTTTTGTTATTGCTTTGATTGAATAAAAATATTTCCATGGAGAGATTCAAGTGAATGACAACTGAAATAAGTTGGTTAAATGGACATCATTTCCTACTTTCGAATAAAACATATTGAGCGTATATACTTGCATATCCAGCATGTGGGCTTTATTTTATTGTAAATAAATAAATAAATAAGGATATACTACATAGCAAATGCAAGAGAACGACGTGTACATGTCTCAGTCTTACTGTGTATCGTTTTTGTTAAGGTTTATGATACGAGTTTTAAACAAACCGTGTTATAATATTCAAAAGCGTTCGGACATTTATAAAAACTCAAACATTATCATGTTAATTGCGACATCATTCGCATTTGCAAGCCGTTTGGTTCCAGATGAGACACAGAGTAACTTGGCGTATCATCAAGATCCAAGCCATTTGGCATTCGGTCAACAGTTTCTCAACTGCTCGCACGAATCAGAAGCAGGTAAGTTTGCTTGTGGACATAACGAATAGTTTAAATATGAGTATGTCATTGTAAAGCCTTAACCCTCCGCTTGCTATTCACGTCAATATACCTACCTGTAAATAGTGAAGACCCAGATGAGACAGCTCCTGCAGGAGCTGTCTCATCAGGGTATGCACTATTTACAAGTTGATTGTGCAACCAGTGCTCTCCACAGCAGTGATTGCACAGCGAAATACTTGTACACAGTGCAGATATATGTAATTATACAACAGGGTATGGGTAAAGAAGCAGAAATGTGTTTTAAGATTCAGCAAGAGAATGGTTAAAATGTTCCATTATACATGTATACTACTTGCTTCACACAAATGTACAATCGGTATGGAAGACGACCGATTGCCTAACCATTAACTCTATGGATATTCACCTAAACATTAGGATTTCATAATATCCTTTAGATGAATGTTCAAAATGGCATATGAAGACAAGGAGTGCATCTATATTATTGCATAAACAGAGGAAACGGCTCCTACAGAAGATTCTTCTTGGATCAACTGTGCTGACATAAGCTTTAGGGTGCTTTTCTATGGAGAAATAAGGTTAATGTTTGTTTGAACGACTTTAGAAATATTCCCTCAGCGATCCTCTGATATGGATCTTCTCTGGTTTCAAATATCGTTTGATTCGTTTAATGAATGACGTTAAGAAAACATTTTATGAGATAGCTAAAAACATATTTTATCAGAATGTTTTAAGCTCTAACGATCTAATTGGAACCATTGACAAACATATCGTTCATAAACAGATTAACCCTAATCCAGTTCACTTTGTCATTAACCACACTTGCAATAAATCGGCATCTCACCATGATCCAATCTGTTTGACACCTACCCAATATTTACTCAAGATCATACATCTTGATACTTGGTCAATAGTTTTTCAAACGCTTGATCAACATTGGTATATATTATTTTGAGTAGATGTTCCTTTTACAAGAGTTAATCATAAGCCTGTTATGAAAATAGTGTCTGCTTAAACTTCGATCTGTTACAAATTTCACTGACTTCCAATTCGTTAGGAAACTATTCACCGAAAGTCAAGCAGCTTCGTTTCTGATTAAACGCCGAGTAACTCGGTGTCTAATCTGGATCAAAGATGTTTGCAAGTGTCATTCGGGTCGCGCTTAGGAGGCAAATGGTTGAAATGTGTTACGTTAATCCAATTTGTTTCAGTGTTAAAAAGATTTAGCTTTCAGATAACTGTTTGATAATGCCGCCCTGGTGTGTGTTATCTGCTATGCTATACACACTGGTAGATGTAAAAAAAACTGACTTTATGATGTTTATAAATGTGAAGTGTTTAACAGGCCCCCTGCTGAGCTGATACGCAAGACACATCCAAGTTACTCTCTTTATGTTTTGTAAATCGGACGGAGTTTTTCAAACTCGTCCTGTATGGATGTTTTCGGTTTGCAAATTCCAGTTTGAATTTCCACATGTATAACGATCATAAACTATTTGGGATTATTTGTATATTTAATTAAAACAGTATCACTTAAAACTAATAAGTTCGATGTGTTTTAAGCTCAGTCTTAGATCATATATTAAATTAATAAATGAAAAATACGATTTCCTATCTGTATAGAAATGTATTAACATGTTCCCTGTTATACACCAGAGCATAAAAATAAATAACCAACGTCTCATTCAGGAAACCATGTGCTTACACTGAATTAACTTCAAAAAATCTATCGGATATATAAAGTTTCTTAGCTATCAATTTCAAATGGCACTGATCCCGAAGGCTAAAGGATAAATGAATTCCATATAAATCATCTGTGACAAAAGAGAATGGTGAAATTTTCTACCCACACAAATTTGATGAGCAGGCTAAATATTAACAGTACGATTTGCATATATATCTAAACTGACGTTGTTTTTCTGTTATACGCTCATGGACATAAATTGTGAAACTAAAATTATCAAGGTTCATGCACCTTATGCGTTGAGCATTTAGAATTTGTATAGCATTTCGGTAACACACAAATAGTTTATATCTGTATAAAAATAGTATATAGTCAATGGAAGACTATCAATGCCATAAATATAAAGTCCAATACTGTTTCAGTTTTCACATTGATAGAACTATTAGATATTCCAAGAGGGGTGTGTATCACGAGGAGCATTCCGCACGGTATTCTCTCTATATTAACCCTGCGCTTGCTGTTCACGTCAATATACCTACCTGTAAATAGTGTAGACCTAGATGAGACAGCTCCTGCAGGAGCTGTCTCATCAGGGCCTGCACTGTTTACAAGTTGATAGTGCAACCAATGCACTCCACAGCAGTGGTTGCACAGCGAAATACTTGTACACAGTGAAGATATATGTAATTTTACAATAGGGCATGGGTAAAGAAGGAGAAATGTGTTTTAGAATTCAGCAAGAGAAGGGTTAAGCTGCCACCAGAAAATGATTCGTATTTGAGTGTTCGAATGAACGAGGTATTACTGTACTTCATTTTCACCAATGGTCAAATATAAAATAATTCATCGACTTTGTTTTGATGCTTGCGTTTACACATGTTGGTCTCCACGGCAAACATATGGTGGCACATTTCTGTATTGTAACTCGAATTGATCGTGCAAGTACCACTATTTGATAGTTAGGTAACTGGAAAAGTATGTGTGTGTATTATGTTAATACATTAACGGGTTAAATTGTCAAAACAGCTAGTCAATTATCATGATTATATATGTCTGAGATAAACATTACGAAAACATTATTGAAATACTAACACGAACCTGGCCCCGAGGTTATAAACCATTTTGCTTGAGTCTGAGATCATTCTCAAGCAATCTGATTGGTCAGATTCTGAGCTTGTTTAGAATCTGACCAATCAGATACTTGAGAATGATCTCAGACTCAGACTCAGAGTTTTATAACCTTGGACCCTGATCGCGAACGTTATGTGGTGGAATAAATATGCCACCATTCAAACCATTTTCAACACATTTATTGTCAAGGCCACGACTGGATGATGAGGGGATGCAGTCCACGGGTAAAATATAAAGACCGTATAATATATGTAAAAATGTAAAACTAGTACGAACTGCGTGGAGAAGTGAAGAAATAATTAATTGAAATCAGTGTCTCCAGGATGTTACCTCACTAGTATTCATGATAGTTGTGGGAACCTATATTCAGCAAGGAATGGATTAGAAACAGCTGAAATGAGAAACAATGAAACACATACACTGTCTTAAAATATCTTGCAACATCGCGTGTGAGCTAAATTACCAGTACTCCAGTATATCTACAATACAATGTAACAATGGTTGATAAATCATTTACTGCTAGTATAACTGAGTTTATTCAATGTCGGAGGTCATTTCAAGTTTCAAAATCATAGCGGCACTCTTGCGTTATCATTATAGCCAGTCATTGATCACATTAATCAAAGCCACATTTTCTACTTTCTCTATTGTGTGTTTTTAAGAAATAAATATCACCCATTTGAAACGTGTTTCTAGAAGGTAAGGAACAATGTTACTAGTTATGTGGCTTTGACGTCGGACATGTGGATGATATCGGATGGTTCCACGTTTCATCATTCGTTTGATGACCATTAATTATAGACATACACAGACATTTCTAAATTCCAGCATTTCTAAACGATGAAGATAAGTCCAATTACTTTTATGTACCCGACCGATATTTTACAAACGCTTATCTAATTGATGATGAGCCAGTGTGCTCTGAAAAAGATGTGTTTCATAGGTCCATATAGTCTGCCGATACCTTTAGATTACCAAATGTTAATGAGATACCTGGAGCGTGAAACTATTTAGTCTCTTCTTCAACCCCGATTCATAAATATCTACAAACAGATATTCTTTCAAAAAGGCCATCAGGGAAGAACTCGGTATTTTGTCTCAATGAAATAATGTTCTTTCTCTGAATTTCTACTTAGAACATTAATATTACTTCTATGTTGTTAGCTTGAGTTTTCAACACATATAATTATGTAGAATAACCCTTGACACATACATTCTTGACCTGGAATAGCTACCAATGTTAATCTGTCTAACCATAGTGAGTCACCCAGCAGCACCAGCAGCTATTGGGTATTTCTAGAACTATTGCTAACTGTTGATGGATTGTTTCGCACCGTGCTCTCATACTGATTTCAATCTAACCCATTTATAGTAGAAGCCCTCTAATGCGACCACTTAAAGAATAACCATAGCTGCCTTTATAAGCAGGTGGTTGCTTATTGTAGGACGAAAGTAATGCAGAAAGCTCCTTTAGGAGTTTTCTGTATAGCTGTCGTCCTGCATTAAGCTACCACCTCCCTCTGCAATCTAAAGGTATGCCCCTTTTGGTGGTCGCATTAGAGGGGCCTTACTGTATATCGTAATTTCTAAGTGCATGATCTAGTATACATATAATGAACAAATTCAATATTTCGGTTTTAAAAATAGTTCTGTATCATTTTGTGGAAATGGCATTAAATCATTACGAATCAAACAGCAGATTCTTTATAGATGATTTGAACCCTTTGAATGCAAGACATGCATGCATTGTCATTTGCAAACAGTGTGGACCCAGATCGGAGGGTTCCTGTTGGAATGACTGATCAGGGTCTGCACTGCTTGTCATTCAAACTTCTCCATCACAATTAAGCCTTTTACATTGGGTGGAATCTTCAGTTAACCATTTCCTCCATAGGCTAATTTTAGACACAGCCTCTTTGAATGAGTCTACCCAAAAGGAACATTTACTAGAGAAAAGGAAATTGTTAGAATTATGTAGTATTGAAACCATTGTGATAAATAGAGCATTTGCTCCTATAGGATGGTTTCACAAAGTGACTATCACAGAGGTGTAGAAAAGTATTTATGGAGGGAAGGGTTAAACACAGATGGGCTATTCCACTCTGAAATGTCAGCAATCAAAGGGTTAATGACATATTTTATGTTGACCTGAAACATGACTGTGTATTGTGTTAAATGTATCACATTGAAGCACCTAATACCTTTCCTATAACTGTATCCACCTTCGTTTCTTATTTGCGGTATTTCTACTTTTATCCCTTTTCTATACGTGTTTCTTTTTTTGTTTTAAATGCATATGTTCTCATGTTGTATGCATCACGTTTTTGTGAAGCAAACGCGTGGTCATTATATTTATTATACTTTTCGTCTGATTTGGTGACGGTGAGATAAGTGTAAGACTGAATGCGTTCTCCTAATCATGGTCTAAATCACCCGTTTATTTTGGTAGTCTTGCCACTGACCGTTCCAAGGCGGTACCATTTTATGTTCATACCCTGCAATAGTTCATTAATTTGGAATACATGAATATGTAAGTGCGTACGTGCGTGTTGTTTTTGTGTAGGGGATGAGAATGTTTCAAGTGTGCTTCTGAGCATGCGGATGATATGACATTCCTGTCGCATCTCCTGTTCGATTTATACGCACAGTATGTGGTTGCCAGTTATTGCATGGGCTTGTGAATTATTAATTGATGCCGTTTACTGTTTTGGGGAAAGCATCTAATGATCATTTAAAGGGAATCCCTTATGGTTTATCGAATAAGTATGATAGATAAACCAAACTATACGTTATTTATGTTCCATGTTATGTCAAGGAACTTTTGTTCCTTCCGTGGCGTTTTTTTCAAGTGCATATTAACAAGGAGAACATGGTATCAGTGAGTGTAATTAAGTAAATGGTTAAATCGTCTGCTTGTAACATAAACTTGGAAGATTAGTGCGATCAAAGAAGCAATTATTCCAAGTCTATAAGCACGAAATCCATTACAGCCATTCCTGTTGTACGGTATAGTTCAATGGATGTATTATGTGGTTCACCACGTTATGGCGCACTCTGACTAGTGAATCTTTTCACATTTTCCCGTTACTATTACTTTCGAAGGATCTCTTACTTTTATAATGTATGTACTTTGCAACAGCAGGTGTTAAGTGCTCGTGTGGCGACCGTACAAGCTCGCCCCGTACATCATTCTCAATCTTGTTATATTTTCTAGTCTTTTGGGGTTATCAGTTTCACTGCTTTTAATTATGAAAATTGAATACGGCTTAAGCCAGTGCTAGAGGGCGTGTGTAGTGTTGCACCGAGTCTTCAATATTCACTTTTCACATCACTACGTTTGCTTCGAAGAATCTCTTACTATTTGAATTTTACCTACATATATATAATGCACCCCGATTAGTATGCCTTTTACCCTTGACATGTACCCCTAACTGCGTAGTGAAACAAAATAATTTGTGCACAACTTTGGCTTCTTTTTGACGATTCTACTATTGACCGAGAGCAAAACAGGTTGTACCCTGATTAGACACCGATTTACTGATGTCAGTCAGATCGCGGATAAAGCGGAAGAAGGATTAACCCTTACCCTCATATAAACGTGTTTTCACGCATCTGCAGACAGAGTAGACGCAGATAAGACGGCTCCTATAGGAGCCGTCTGATCCGAGTTTGCTCTGTTTGCTAATGAACTTTTGAAAAATCTGTTTCTTTACTTTCAAAATAGCTACATATTTCCACCTTCCATATTTCATTTTAGCTATTGTGTCTATGAATATTCAGTAGGTATCGAAATTTGCAATAAACATAGAACTGGGAAAGAACTAATGCAGGCATTGTCATCAACATGTTCATATATTTAGTTTGGATAAAACATTTTATATAACTATTAGCACTTAAGAGGTAGTCAAATAATAGTTGGTTCTACTAGTTTTATCTATAAATTTCAAATTTGTTGTAATTCGGAAACACGTTTTACAGTGTAATAATAATTGGATTCAATAAGCGTCCATTCTAATTAACTCTTTACACTCTCTTAAATACTCTTTTAATGGAAAAGTAGTAAAGTCAAGCAGGCAAAGCCACATGCAAGACGCAACCACCACCAAAACACCGATAGACAGCATGACACACACACACACAACCACACACCCAAACGCACACGCACACACACACACACACACGAAATGAACACAGAAAACACCAAAAGACACACAAGAACCAGGGACAAACGTTCCACAACATGAACAAACCACAAGCACAAAGACGCAATGCAAACAAAAGGAAGGGTGACAAAGAGAGTACCGCCTTGGCACGGTCAGCAGCAAAAACACCACTGGGGGTTTAAACCGGTTTACGGACGTCCTAACCTCACACTTCTCTCAAAGTCACCCTAGCTTTACAAATATTGTAAATAAAGGTATCCCCGCTGGACTTACCCACAACATAGACGACGGTGAACACAGGACAACATGTAAAACATAGCATAATAACTGTGACAATCCGTCAAATATGTACTCAATGACTTTGCTGAAGTCAGAGCACCTGCAGGTAAGCCGTTAAGGGCACGACAGGGAAAAAATAATACATGAGTCTGGTAAGCTCCTCCTGTATCCAAGTTTAAGAGTATACCATCATAGAGTACTACCCTCGGCCTGTCATCGCGCAAGCAAAGAGGGAAGCGTAGCTACCGACTGTAAAAGGGTCGATAACCAAACATGCAGTGTGTTGCAATATAATAGGATCATAACCTTTCTTTTTAAATTTTTTAATGCGTTTTATAAACAAATCATGAAAATGGATATGACCCCGAATTTTCCTAAGTTTGTAGATAACATCCCCATAAAATTCTGGTTGAGAAATGCCTTGTCGCAGTAACGTCCGTAGATTGCAATTATATTTACTAATGAGAGGTAAATTTCGATAATAAAATTTAGAAAAGGTTTTCCGAAGTTTGTGATATCTGTAACCTTGCTTAAGAAGTTTATCAGTTATAACTAAATTACGTCTGTTAAAATCTTCAAGCAAAGAACAGGCTCGGGCAAACCTAATAAGTTGAGAAATATAAACACCATAAGATGTAGAACGTGGCACATCCCCATCTAGAAAAGGATAATTAACAATTTTAAAATTAAAATCTTCTCTTTTATCGTATACTTTGGACGAAACTTTATCATTTGTAATTGAAAGATTCAAATCTAGAAATGAAGCATTAATGTCAGATTGATTAGCTTTGTTTAAAGACAGTTCTTTTGGGTAGATTGAAGAAACCATAGTATCAAAATAAGGATTATCTAAATTCAAAATATCGTCTAAATACCTTGAAGTTTTATTAAAAGCATTAACAATATCGGTCTGTGTATCAGGTTTTAAGCTAAGCATAAAATCCCTCTCGTAGCAATACAAAAACAAATCTGCAACAAGAGGGGCACAATTTGTACCCATGGGTATACCAACAACTTGACGATATATGGTATCTCCATAACGCACAAATATATTATCTAAAAGAAAGGTAAGAGATCTACAAACATCAAGGCAAGTCCACATTGTGTAATGTTCAACTTCTGAATTCGAAAAGAATGAACGTTGAACATTACAAGCAATGAACATTTTGTTTTCTCTGGCAAAGGTTTTTTCTATTAATTTAATAAGTCTATCCTTTATAAGATGGTGAGGTAGAGTAGTATAGAGTGTAGAGAAATCATAAGAGCTCAGTAAAGAAATGTTATACTGTTCATTTTCAAGTTTTGTTAAAACATCATTTGAATTTCTTATGGACTCGTTTTTACGCCTTTTAACGCCTTCGAAAGCAGAATAGACCTATATCAAACGGCTTCTACAACGTACGTATGATCAGGGTCTGCTCTGTTCGTAATGGAAGAATAGAGCTGATTCTACTGTTTTTGTGATGTTGAAAACTATATCTGTTAATATTCCATTATGAAACTTATGATGTCATTGTTTCTTACATAAATATTCATGAAATAAAGGGTTAAGTATCAGTATACCGAATACCAGACGTGTAGATGTGAGGATTATTTAAACATTTAGGTAATACATTCTTATATTTCTGTATAAATCATAATTTCCCCTAATAAAATGTCCCACTCTAAAACCATCCTCTTCCCTCTTAATTCTAGTGCTGGGGGACTAACGATAAAGAAAAGAACAAACAACTGAATGGTAACCAGTAAATACAGAAATACAGGTCTTTCAAATACAGGTGGTTGCTTAATGCTGACTGAAAGCAATGTTTTTTTCTGTGTTACTTTCAATCAGTATTAAGCAAATACTATACAATACAATGTTTTTATACTTTGACAGGCCTCACGCCCATTATACGCTTATTATAAACACACAAACATGTACAGTAACAGAGCAGTAGTGACAAAAGACACTCCAATTTCCAGTATTATGTAACATTTCATAATATAGTCAGATATTTCTATGAGGGTGTTAAAGGCTCGTAGCAATCATATATTAGGAAATGTTTCCTTTGATTTAATACAATATATATATAGTGTGCGACATTTCTGATTGATATGTCTAGCTAGTTGGCTAAAAAATGCAGTTTATGTACAACATGCAAAGAGTTCCTTTTAGACATGCCCCCGGGATTGTTTATTACAGATAATTTTAATGCTACATCTTCGCTACTCATCATACTATCCATAGTTTATTGGGTTTTTAGTGTGTTTTTTCTTTTGTTTTGCATTGGCAGATACATTTCTATTTAAAATGAAAACAGCAAACCATAGACGCAAATGTTCTTTTTTATTTTGCTTACAAAACAAGAATGCTTGAAATTCCATATTTAATCTATATACTTCATTCAAGAGGTACATTTATGTGACATGTTTATCTAAATGCATGTCGAATGTCGACAAATTGCGCAACCCGCAGACACATGCAGTGTAAATATTTCGTTACTTAAGAAAAACTGCATTCTGTTTCTATCCTAGTAGCGTGGATGTTACTATGCAGACTGTTAACTGTTTTCCAGTACATCGAGACAATGTTCTACAAGTTAGTTTAGTATACTAGGCCATTATGTTTGTATATTTCGTAAGTTCAATGCGGTACTTCATTTTCCCGTTTCTGTTTGTTAGTTTTGTCTTTGTGTGTCTCTTTTGTGTTTTGATAGATATGTACATTTGCCGTGTTGTCTTGTTGGGATGCTGTTCGGGCGACTGTATGGTTTGTATGCGGTGTTTCCTGCCTGACTCATACTTGTATTTTCACATTGAGCTATATTTTCACAATTAATAAGGGTAATATATTCTATAGCAATGCATATAAAGTAACAATATTTGCGCATTGATAGTGAGCATTTCCTTCTTCCGTCAATCCATTTAGCTGATCTTGAACATAACGAATAGCACCTGTCAAAACTTCGCATACGCGGCGTCGTTGCAAGTTTCCTCAGAAAACATTTCCCTCCACAACTTCCTGTTTGTACAGACTGTCTTGCAAATTGATGCAGATGCTATATAACAAGCGCTCTCCGTTACAGAAAACCCTCTCTGAAGCAACCTCTCGAAACAAATATATGCGTCTTCTTTTGAGACTGGCGTGAGCTTGACGCGGGACAGATAACGCAAGGAGCTTTCGAATAAGCTATTTCTGTCTGTATTTATTCATCAATTGCAGTCTAACATAATTTCAAAACATTTAGTGGTTCGCTATTTGAAACATTCGTACATGTTATAAACGCAAACACAGTTGCACATAGATGTTCTGCATGTTGTAAACGCAAAGACAGTTGTACATAAATGTTCTGCTTGGAATATCATAGGGTATACAAAATGTAGATTCTTATAAAAGTACATATACACGTACATTGTATGTAAAAGACACAAAGAGAGGCACAAATACATAACAAACAAGCAATAGCGGGAAGATGGAGGTACCGCCTTGAAACGATCAGTGACAAACGATACTGGGGGTTAAACCGGTTTAGGGGCACCCAACCTCACATGTATTCCATCCCCACCCTAAAAGACAAACAGTATCGCCTCTCCGACTAATCTACAACAACCGCAATAGCATATACAGTGGTAAAGTGCATGTAAAACGAAAACATATATAAGTGAAACAACTGTATCGACCTATCGCTAGTGTACTCAATGATTGAGCTGCAAACAGAGTAAGTGTAGAAAAGTAATAAAGGGTACGACAAAAGCGAGATAAAAAAAAACGAGATATTACAAATACCCGATGTTCTCCTTCCGTTTCTTGATTTAAGAGGTCGCCTTCATAGAGTATTTAACCTTTCTTGTCGGCGTACATGCAAAGAGGCCAGCGTGATTGCCAACTGTAAAACGGTTGACAACCAGACATGCAGTATGCTGTATAATCAGAGGATCATATCCCGTTTTAATGATGTTTTAATGTATTTAGTGTACAAAGTGAGAAAATAATTTTACGATTCATGATGTGAAATACCGTGTCAAAGGAGCGCCTTAAGATAACATTTGTTCTTGCCAATAAGTGAGAGATTTCGATAAAAAAAAAATAGAGAATGTTTTTCTTAGTTTATGATATCTATATCCTTGCTGAAGCAGCTTTTCAGTTAAAATGATAGTTCGAAAGAAGAAAAAGCTCTAGCAAAACGAATAAGTTGAGATACGTATGATCGGACACGGGGAACATCTCCATCGAGATGAGGGAAATTTACAATATTCAAATCAAGATACAAATCAAGATTCGTCATACATATTTGGAAGAAATCATTCCATTGTCAATTTAAGGTCTAGATCGAGAAAAGGCGAAAGGGTTAGCTTTATTCAAATGGAGTTCTTTTGGGTAAATGGTAGGAATCAAAACATCAAAGACATTGAAAATATCATCCAAATATTGAGGAGTATCATTGAAGGCTTTTATGACATATTGTGATTGTGGTATCAAACTCAACTTGGAATCTCTCCCATAGCAGTACATAAATAAATCGGCGACCAGTGGTGCACAATTCGTACCCATAGGAATGCCAATCACCTGACGGTATATAGCATTCGAATTCGACACATGTTTGTGACATTTATAATCAATAGTTGGGGTCAGTTAAACGTTGTTTCTATTGTTCATACACAATTAATATGGATTTGTGTACAATTATCATCGGAGATACGCGAGTATAATTTGGTTAAGTGAAACATGGTTTTGAGTATAACGGCTTCTAATAAAATGAAGTACAGAGTGGTCAACTCTTCTCATTCTAAGCACGTCTTGACGGGTTTCTGCAAACACGTTGGATCCAGTAAATCGGCGTCTGGTCAGGATCCAAGTCTGGTCAGGATCCAAGCTGTCGGACACTCACTCAATCAATAGTTTCTCAAATTGGGCAGACATTATTTTTTCAGCATGAACCGTGTTAAGAAACATTTCCTTAGAAACACAGGCAAATGCTTGATTACAACCTTGCAGTTCCGATAAACGCATCCTACTGATCTGTACAATAATTGTTTGACACTGAAATACTTGATAACATTCTTAATTATATTTCCATGTACAGTAGAACCTATTTAAAGGGATAACTGAGCGGTTTAACATGCACGTCTTTCCAAGCATGCGGTTGTTGGATGCAGGACGAAACATAAAGTTCCAATTTAAGCACAAATATAAGTCATGCGGGAAACACCAGCTACAGAACAAACAGCCGCCCGAACAGCAATACAAGAAAACACAGCAAATGTACATAAATACCAAAAAACATAAAGAGACGCACAATTACAAACCAAGAAAACAAAAGGGGGAAGGTTGAAGTACCGCCTTGGTACGGACAGTGAAAAAAGTCACTGGGGGTTAAAACCGATTTAGGGGCGCCCAACCTCACACTTATACTATCCCCACCTTAAATGACAAATAGTGTAAATAGACGTATCCTTTCTCCGACTGCTAATCTACAACAACCGCGATGGCAAATACAATGGTATAGTGCATGTAAAACTAAAACCAATAAGAACGTTTTGTAAAATTTTCGTCAAGCATTGAGCAATCACCTGAGCTTCAATTTTACAATAAAACCCTCTAAATAGCAGCTTAAACAGATTGAAAGTTATGCAGAAAACTTCCAAAAGAGCTTTATCCGGACTATAAATGCCTTAAGCAGTAGCCTGCCTAAAATACCTAAATATTTCGAGATTAAAATGTCGATTTAGATAGGTTTTACTGTATACATCCTTTATGGTCGCTTTAGATAAGGCTAACGGTATGTGTTCTTACATTGAGCTGAAACATACAAAGAATATATAAAATCGAAATAGTGTTGTTTGATATTCATGATGTCATCATTGTTATTTCATTTTGGGAAATGTTGGCAATCTTTCATCGACCTTTTTTGTTTAACCCTGTCGCTGTCAAATAAATCTGCAATTGCTAAGATTATCGTCTATTTCAGAGTGAGGTTTTCTTTAACTTCAATACAAAAATATAACCGGCATCAAACAGCTTGGATTATGAGGAGACGCCGATTTCCTCGGCATCTCGTTTGTTTCAAACTATTTGCAAATGTTTACACGGGTTCATCTCTGACTGTAAACAAGTTCAATTATCACCTTAGCATACGTTTTACCTTAACACTAGTCATGATTATTTTAAGAAACACGTTCATTTCTTAGCATGACTTCGATAAAACGTAAAACATTAATCTGAAAATAGAGACAGAATACATGCTGTGTACAAACTCAATTATCTAAACTTGATGGATCTTGAACTGATTAAACTTGTACAAAAGATTCACCGCTCTAGTAAAATAAGACACATTAAGAAGCTAGATAGCCTTGCTAACCATCAAGTATGATATTTACAGACAGTTTGGTTTCTCTTGTGAGGCGGGGTAGCACTTCATCATAACTAAACGAAACTGATTTATAGCCTACTTGAATAGTTCAACAAAATAGAATAAGCATCTCCAGAACTGAGAATGGCAAGAAAATGATTAGATAATTACGCACTTGGAATATGTGTTTAAACTTAGTTTATTTATTCTTATGAATGTGTCCATATGGACAAACAACACGAAGTTTCAAATAACAGGATCTATCTCATACGGCGTTCCTCCCTCCAAAGATATAATGCTAGGTGTTGAACATATCTTGTTTCCATTGTATTCTGAAAAAGCCGCATCCAGCTTTAGTCTACACAGTACAACCACCCAGTCATTCCTTACCTAGACATGAACATGTTCTAGGTACGTGAGTCAATGCCCTATAAATCAATACATATGTGTTTATCTTCTATGACATGGCAATAATCTCATTCTACTATATAGTACCTGTATAATATATTTTTTAAAAAAGCTTTGATTGCCAGTCGGTATTCAAAGGTGAGTGTTTCCAATACACAATGACTGTTTTAAATACTTATTTTATATAATGTAGAAAACATTGAGGGATACAGTACATGATAGCTATTGCTTTTAATATATACTAATAGACGTAACTTCTGAGCCCGCGGAAGACATGATGGAAACAGTGAATAACAGTTTCCAATAGAATATAGTAGATATTTTAATTTATTATTAACCCGTACGTTAAATACGCCTTTTTACGTTATTATCAGAGCAGACCCAGATCGGACGGCTTGTACAGGGTCTGCTATGTTTGCCAGTGCAATAATTTAACCCTTCGCTGGCTATTCACGTCAATATACCTACCTGTAAATAGTGAAGACACAGATGAGACAGCTCCTGCAGGAGCTGTCTCATCAGGGCATGCACTGTTTACAAGTTGATTGTGCAACCAATGCACTCCACAGCAGTGACTGCACAGTGAAATACGTGTACACAGTGGATATATATGTAATTATACAACAGGGCATGGGTAAAGAAGGAGAAATGTATTTTAAAATTCAGCAAGCGAAGGGTTAATCCGGAGCCTATAATTTCTGCCATGGCCAAAATGCCCTTTGTCCATATACCGTTATAAGATTTCACATATTAATATTGATGACGTCATTATCTCTTACATGAGTGTTAATGGATTTTACAGCGTGTTTAGAATGGGTACATAATTATAAAGATCTTCCCTAATTGACTGTACCTTGATAATACATCTACTTTACGCAAGTAATAGACTATATTGTTAACTAGACTGGCAAAAGCTATTTAAATTATTTAGTTATGTACAATTCAGTCAGATTCTTGAAATAAGTGTCCGTGCTAAATAAATGAACGATAAATAAGCATTTGGCACATTGTCAGCAATATTCTAAACATTCTAGGTATATACTTTCGACCAGTATGATAAAATGATTCTAAATGATAAGTATTTAGGATTATTCAAGACTCGGGTTTGAGTTTAAGTCCCGAACGGTGAATATGCACATAGTGAAAGCCATTTGCACAGTTTTAAAGGATCAAATAAGTGTTAGGTGCGTTATTAAAGAATTGTTTGAGTATAAATCAAACCATCATATGATTGTAATCTATTTGTCATATGACATAATGTTTTGATGAATCCAGGATAATAGTCGAAGCCTGACTGGAGACGCCGCACGGAAGTCCAAAGCAATCCGAGGTGCACATATGATGTTGCCCCCTCCTCCCTACACACAAAATAAACACAATCAAAATGAAGAATGAGATAAGATATAATGCCATAAAGCGCCTTACATCGTATTTGTTGGATTGGGGCAGGGGTGCATCGTTACTGAATTGGATGGTTTGGAGTTTACGTCACTGCGATACTAAATATGTCACTTAGAAGGGACTCCAATAGCCCCAAATCACAACAAATGAAGGGATCGCACGCACACAACGCAACTACACATATAACATATTAGCACATATGATCAAAGAGAATGAAAGAGCAACGATACAATGTTGCAGTTGCAATAGCACCGAGTATACCAAGCATTGCTGAGTTTCCTTTCGATGGGATATCCTACTTTCAGAATTGTTTCAATTTGAACTTAGACATGTGAAAAATATGAGCAATGTTTACTTTTTATCGACATTTCCATTTATAATGCAAATAATATATATATAGCCACATGGGATATTTTATATAATACAAATTAGTGCTATTATTTAACTGCTACATGTTCATTCGAGAAGACAGAACTTGTCTTAGCTAGCGTTTTATGCAATGCTACAAATACATCAGGGTCCATGCTCATAAAGCTTTTTAGTTGAGTCTGAGTTCGTTCTAAAGCTTTTGTTTGGTCAGATTTGAGTTCTCAAGCTTTTGATTGGTCCGATATGAGCCAAAGGCTCAAATCTGACCAATCAAAAACTTGAGAACGAACTCAGACTCAACGTAAAGTTTTATAAGCATGGACCCATGTCTACATCTCATGGACACTTAGTTAACTATTTTGTATAAAATTGACTTGAAATTCTAAAATATCCTGGAAAGAAGTATCCTTAGTTTTGGATTAAATGTTGAATAGAACAAACAAATAGTTCGGCGAATGTTGCACAAGGCATGCTTTGCAGTATTAAAAGCGATCACCTGAATGTATCCGCTTGTTGACAGTAAAATCCGATGGCGCAAGCAAACATCATCTTATTAAAACAAAAGCAAACTCGTCTGCTCTTCCAACAGCCTGGTTGTCGAATGGTGGTTGTTAACTTGGAATTGGATACTAATATGTTCGATACCACAATACTTTCTTAATTAATACTTTTTGGGAAAGATATACACCCCTCAGACAATATACCACCATGCCCCTATATTGTGTTTTCATAGTATGTGATGTTTGTGTAAATCGATGCATACAGAATTTACAAAGTTTGTCTATTTATTTTGAGCATTTCCTTTTTCTATGAAACACACTTGCCGATCTTGACGTTGACAAATAGCACCTATCAAACAATTCGTTCACGAGAATTCATTACTCGTTTATCCTGAAAGTATACTCTTCCATCGCTTCCGGTCTTTGCAGACTGTCTTACAATTTGATGCAAATCGGTTTTAACCCGAACACATTATATAGGTGAACTCCATAACAGGGAATCCTCTCTAACACGATCGCTACAAACACATATGTCCGACAGGTATTAGTTTGAAAGGACAGAACGTAATGCGGAAACATTCCGAATCAGCACATTGCTTTAAATTTTCAATCAGTCAAACACTTCCCGGTTGAATATTCATACGAGAAATAATAACATCATAAATATTTATTAGCTGAATGTTATAATGACAAATATGCAAATAAATATTTGGTATTGGTAGAGCTGTACATTCAGATCTATTATGCATTCTTAAGCAAACACAGCAGACTCTGATCAGACGGCTCCAGACGGGTATACCCTGTTTGCGAACGCGTGAAAGGCATTACTATGAAGGAAAGGGTTACATAGGGACTTCCTTTCATAACACAGTTATATTGCCAATGACTGGTCCCTTTAAACACTATTTTACTGTAATGTAGTGGTAGTCCTATGTGACACAAACATGAGATATGCTTTGCAAAACATATAAGGTACCGAGAAGACACGATATAGCCAAAAGGAAAACATTTTTTTAAAAAAAGTCATTTAATACAGGGGCCAATAAATGTCCAATGAAAGAGTTCTTTTCTGCCTAAATATGGGAATGCGCTGTTCAATATATATGTTACAGTCAAAGAAAGAATGAATAGCAGCCTGACTTCAGATTTAAGCCATGCTCTTGGCATGATGTAACAGCTTTCTCACGTGTTTTCATACATTTGCAAATAGATTAACTGTCTGATCAGAGTCTACTCTGTTGCTAATGGAATCTTTCCTTTCTAAAATGGCGACAACGTTCCACCTTCCACATTTCATTATAACAATGTTATTCATGAATATTCAGGTATTGAAATTTTGGAAAAACGTAGAACGAACCGGGAAAGGGTTAAACGTATTTGTTCTGAACAAACCTTTTGTGTGTTAAACATCTAAAGTGCAGCAGGGCATGCAATATATCGCCATAAGTGAAATACTTGAAGCATTCGATACATTGATTTTCATAGGGAATGTAAACAGTCATATTTCCTTAATTCAAATCAATATATTGATATATTTATTCCTTAGGAATGTTTTTTGTATCATATATTTTTGACAATGGCCAGTATGTAAAATATTATATTCAAGCTGTACTTGAACATCAGTTGCAGTAAACGGACATGCCCGTTTTTTCCATTTAACTCTGGCATTATTCTCGGATATGGTTCGTACAATAAGGTGCAAGGAAAGCATCATTGGAATGCAAACCAGATAATGCAAAAATAATGGACATTTTGAGGAACAGAGATGCTTTGCTGGGATGGAACTCGTTTCTAGGTTGTCAAGGAAACTGTTGGTAATATCGCTGTTTTCTATTAGAGATGTAGTTAATGCAAACTATCAGTGTATTTTTATAACCATGGCACTACTAAACCCTTTTATAAAAATAATGCCTTCGCTAATGTTTCACTTGGTTCCGAATAGCTCAAGATTTTGAGAAACTGTTGATCGTGAGTCGGCCAGTTTGGGTACTGCTAAGATGCACGGTTATTCATCTGGAGCAAATCTGTTTGCAACTTCCTGTCTTGTCGCGCTTAACAGGCAAAGTGTTAATAAACGCCTAAGGTAATTACACATTACGAAGCACGTGTTTTTATTCTTACGAATAGACACGTTGTGGTCAATTAATGCTTGTATCTGTTTCATCATATAATTAAATGTGTATACTTATTATATTTAATCAGTCAAAGCCCGTTGTGTTAACATTGAACTAATTTGGTTGATAACCTACCTCAAGATTTTAAACATTTTAAACATTGTTGAAATAGTTGATTAATTGTTGATCAAAAGCCAAAGTACAAGTTACAAGTCCAAAATGTCAGATTAATGTTTAAGGTAAAGTAGTTTGGAGTATAATGGTTCATATGAAGTGAAGTACAAAGCAATTAAGAAGCATTTTCGCTGAGTTACAATAAAACCGGTTCATGATAACGCGTCGGGTTTGAAAGGCGTTTGTCAGACTTTTGGCACAATGCTTGTAGAGCTTGTTTCCTGAGTTGACGATAACGGGATATCTGTTAACGTTTCAAACAAATGGCCTGCGTTTGGACATTCTTACATTCCAAATATATACTTGTGTTTTTATTCATATACGTATTGTATCGAAACCTACACAGAAGTATTCGTATTAGCATTATACCTCGTATTCTTTTACTCTATGGAATGCTTGCTATCGTTAAGCAATTTCTTAGTTGATATTGGTACATATCCTAGCATATATTTAATTGTAATAGCGTCTATTATTCGTTTTATTAATTGCTTAAGAGTGGATCTCAAAATAAAGTCCGGGAATTGAATAACGTTTCAAAAGCAAAGCTGTAACATTGATTAACCATTTCCTTCTTTTGTACGTGTGTACATGCATTTGCAAACAGTGTAGATCAAGATCAGACGTCTGATCAGGATCTTCTCTGTCTGCCAATGGAATTTGAAAAATATATTTCTTTAGTTTTCCTTCTAAAATGGCTATCATGTTACACTTTCCATATTTCATTATAACTATTTTGTCAATGAATATTCAGTATGTATCGAAATTTGGAATCAACATGGAACAGGAAAAGGGTTAAAATCGTAGTTTGGTATCGTTTAACCAAGATATGACAGTAGGAAACATGGGATGACAATTACAACGAGAAGAATGGTTTGGATATTTCTCTTTAGTAAGCTATTGGTGAAAGATTAAATGATTGTTTCATTAGGATCAAGGTTAGATGGCAGTTTGTAACAAAAACTTCTATACACAAAACTGAAATTGGAAACAGTATTCTTATCGTCTTGAGGATTCGTGATACCATCCTTTTCAATACGTATGTTTACTTTAAATAGTTCTGAAATATTGACGCAATATCCCGGTTGGTTGAGTCCGTAAAAGTTCACTACGGAATGAAACGGGGTGTCGCAGGTTCGGTCCTTGGCCGTGTTATATCAAAACTGTAAAATGTGAAAAGAGTGCAGTGTATCCGTCGTTTAATGTTTAATATAAGAGGGCTGTGCTACTTCTGGTTAGTCCTGTGGCATAATAATGTGAATTAGTGTTGATCAAGATTCAACCTTTAATCAGTATTTTACACTGGACTCGTCGAACCCCAAAGAGAGTGTTGAATCCCTCTCTGTCGTTCTTTAATCATGCATAATATATACGGTCATTTAACAACCATCGAGCCAACGTGTCATATGGACACATAAAATAAACGTTCTAAAGCACTTGGAAATATAATAGATTAGCACCAAAAACATAATGTAAGATGTTCCTTTTCTTAACAAAATAAATTATTAACGGAACCTGTTGCAAGTTTGTGCAATCCTTTCAACCTTATTAATATTTCAACTCATTGGTGCGCGTCTATGATCTGGAATATTGTTATCAATGTTTATTGATACGATATGAGTGGGTAAATCTTTATACAAACACATATGGCGAACCTTGTACGGCTGAACGGGAAGCGGATCTGCGGCGGTATTACGATGTATGGATGTGTATCTGTTCTAGTGAAAAATTCCAATAAGTGTTCCCGAGATCTTTATCGAGGTTGTACGAGTATGGTACATTCAATGAAAACATAGTAAAGTCAAGCAGGAAAACCAGGATGCAACCATAACCAAAACACCGATAGAAAATAAGTGCGACACACGCCCAACCACAAAAACATACGCGCACACACACACGCGCGCGCACGTGTGATGTGCGAAGAGTATCGAAGTAAAGAGCGCGCGAGAAGCAAATCTACAACACCAACAAATACACAAGACAAAGGCACCATACAACAATAAAAGTAAGGGTGACAAAGAGAGGACAGTGCCCTCGAACGGTCGATGGTAAAACTACCACTGGGGTTTTAAACCGGTTTTACAGACGCCCTTACCTCACACCTGTTTAAAGGCAACCTATTTGTCGCCATTTTAGAAAGTAACAAACAGTGTAATAAAATATCCCCACTGGACTGTCCCACAACAAAGAAGACGGCCAACACATGACAATATGTAAAGCAGAGCATCTAAATAACTGTGAAAATGTGTCAAATATGTCCTCAATGAATGTGTTGAGGACAGAGTAACTGCACGGAAGCCATTAAGGACATGGCAGAGAGAAGGCAATACATGAGACCGGCAGGCTCATCCCGTTTCCGAGTTTAAGAGTGTATCATAGAGGTACTACCCTCGGCCTGTCATCGCGCAAGCAAAGCAGCCGCTTTGTTCACAACATATAAATGCCTGTTGTTGTTGTACATATTACTTGACTGGTGGTAGATATACGAACGGTGATTATGTATTAACAGATTACAATCGAATGCTTTACCTGTGTGACTTAGTTGTCATTATTTACGTTTTCGTTCTTATAAGAAAAGATGATCCTGTGGCACGAACTAGTATGAGAGTGTGCCGTTGGCTCCTCTTGCAAGAACTGGTTTAAACAATTCCCTCTTACTGACACCGTTTGACGTCATTGTAAAACTTACCTTTTGAAACCATTGTGATAAGTTGACCATTTTCGGCATAGGAGCAAATGCTCTATTTATCACAATGGTTTCAAAACTACACAATTCTAAACTTTAGCTTTTTAGTAAATGCACCTTTTCAATAGATTCATCAAAAGAGGTTGAGTCTAAAATAGCCTATAATGGAATGGATTGAGAGACTATTATTGGTTTTTAGCATGAGAAGAGCCGAACCAATTTCCCTGTATCCATTCCTCCTGATCACTTTCTCATGCGTATGAATGTACTATTCACTGTTGCATAACGCACAACAGTCCTTCGAAGACATACAAGATAGCAGAACTGTGTGTGATATGGAAAGTGTACTTATATCATGTGGATTATCTCAATGATATTACAGTAAAACCTCTCTATAACGGCCACTAAATTGTTTTAATTAGTTGGTATTTGGTGCAGATGACTGCTTAAAGCAAGGTGGAAGTAAAACAGAACGCTCCTATAGGAGCGTTCTGTTTTACTTTCACCTTCCTTTAAGCAGCCACCTGTCCTTAACACAAAATACTTGATGTAATTTAGTGGCCGTTATAGTGAGGTTTTACTGTAGTACCTTTTGTTGCAACTAAGGTTTGCGTTTGCGTTACGAACACATCAAACAAAATAAACTCAACCCGTAGTAAAATTTGCTTTCATCGTATACTTCTGGATATTTATTTGTTATAAGTACATTCGAACTAAATTAATTAAAGCTGGAATTCAATAAGGAATAGTTCAGCATTTGAAAAATCGTTAAGATTAATTAGTATTGTATATCCCTTCCTTTAAAATTTATGCTTGTCCACGCTGATGTTGGATCCGTCTGATTAGGTTCTGCTCTGTTTTATTATGAAAGTATGAAATTATTACAGATCTGACTTCTATTAATACCAAACTATCCTGTGCACATATACCATTATAAGAATTGAGCTAATTAATATACATAATGTTATTTTTTCTTTCATGAATGTTCAACAATGAAAGGGTTAATGAACTCCCAAATGCTGAGTATTTGAACAAACGTAATACTGTTATTATACAATACAGTAAAATATATTAGAAAGTGTATTTTATACATTTGTATACACCGTCTAAAATTCATTCCAGTATATTTTAAATTAAGCGCGTAAGACCACTTGGATGTGTATACAGTAAAATCCTTTCAAATCGGAATTCTAGTAAAGAACAATTTAGATATTGTAGGCAGGGTGAAAGTCATGCAGAAACCTCCAAGAGGAGTTTTCTGTACGACGCTCATCTTGCATTAAGCTGCCACCTGTCTACCTGACTGATAGTTTTACTATATTTAACGTCCAGTTCAGACGGCTTTTAAAGTAATTGTATCAGATCGGCTGGTTCAATTTAATTGTAAAGTAACACAGTGTTTTTCATTCTTATAATGGTCTCAAATTAACCCTTCTCTTGCTGAATTTTATAATACATTTCTCCTTCTTTACCCATGCTCTGTTGTATAATTACATATATCTTCACTGTGTATAAGTATTTCGCTGTGCAGTCACTGCTATGGAGTGCACTGGTTGCATAATCAACTTGTAAATAGTGCAGACCCTGATGAGACAGCTCCTGAAGGAGCTGTCACATCTGAGTCTTCACTATTTACCTGTTCAGGAGCTGTCTCATCTGGGTCTTCACTATTTACAGGTATGTATATTGACGTGAATAGCAAGCGAAGGGTTATGGCAGCAACACTACTTGCCATACGGTATGCTGGTTGGACGGCATTCGGTTCACTCCTTATCAGAGTCCATATTTAGTATCTAGGATCTCCCTCTAAACCTGACGTTCAATTTAGTACAGTAAAACCTCTCTATAACGGCTACTAAATTTTGTTAATCAGTTTCTAGTTAGGGCAGGTGGCTGCTTATAGCAAGGTGAAAGTAAAACAGAACGCTCCTATAGGACCATTCTGTTTTACTTTCACCTTGCTTTAAGCAGCCACCTGCCTTAACACAAATATTTTATGTAATTTAGTGGCCGTTATAAGAGGTTTTACTGTATAAATATGCAGGCATTCAGCAGCCACCGGCCTACAAATATCTAAACTCTTCTCTACTAGTTCTTTTTATTAGAACCTAAAATAGTTTTATTCATAGTCATCTATTGTAAAGTGATGCTCATGAAGTACAGTAAAACCCCGCTAATGCGACCACCTAAAAGAGGTATAATTATGGGTGTTACATGCAGGCGGTAGCTTAATGCAGGACAAAAGTAATACAGAAAGCTCCTAGAGGAGCTTTCTGTATTACTTTTGCCCTGCATTAAGCAACCACCTGTTTATAATAACACCAATGTTTATTCATTAAGTGGTCGCATTAGCGGGGTTTTACTGTACAATAAAACCGTGGTTTTGAAAGTGTGATTATCCTGTTTCTGCCATTCAATACTGCTAATCTTGACAATGATTGACAACAGCAGTCAAATAAATATTCAAATGGAGTCATTAGACGTTTCTTCTGAACATAATTCAATCAACAGCATCTTATCTGTTCTTACTTATATCCAGTTCATATACATTAACTCCACCATTGCCACCTGTACGAGACATAATGTGTTTGCACTGGGGGACACATCTAGACTACTACAAGCGATGTCTCAATCTGAATAATCGCCTCCGTCCCCTTTATAAATTATCTATCATTAATGATGTACTTAATGTATTTATTCCGCAACTTTTAACCCTATCCTTCATATAAACGTTTTGACATCTTTTTAGGGGCCGTGTTGTCAGGGAATTATTATGATCTCATAGTTTCTGAAACGGCAACGCGGTCCATACTGTGAAATATCGATATCTCGAACTTCAAGGGACCGTATAAAATTACTCGAGATAACAGAAGTTCGAGTCATCAGATTTATAATCTGAGAACATTCTCAAGTCCACAGTAAAATGCACGTTGAAAGTAACCCTACTGTAGGAGCTTTCAGCTTTAATTTCGTCATAATCTGTCACACGTGTTTCTATAGATGCGTAGTGGTATATTTCAGAATAATTCTGTATTGTAAATTTCGGAAGGACCAAACTTGTACATCGAGTTATCCGAAGTTCGAGTTATCCATTTACGAGATACTGATGTCCCACTGTATTTCAGTGGCAAATATGGTGATGAATATTTACTAATTAACGAATATGTGTATACATATTAATGCAGGAAAGAGTTAAAAACGGATCAATATATTTATGGCAATTTATTAAAATTACAAAATATGCGACTCATTTCGAGTAATGTTTGGATTCCTGGTATTTGATACCGAAAAGGTCACATACCGCCGATGATGATGGAGATGAAGATAATTACCATATTAATCTCAGTCAACCTACGCATTCCTGTGAGACGAGAACATAATTACATGTGCAGTGCACTTTAGCACTTAATGTTGTATAAATATCTAAATTAACCCTCATCGCGCTTTTCGCGACTTGGGTCCAAGGTTATAAAACTTCTTCTCAGTCTGAGTCTGAGATCATTCTCAAGTATCTGATTGGTCAGATTCTGAGCAAGCTCAGAATCTGACCAATCAGATGTTTGAGAATGATCTCAGACTCAAGCGAAAAGTTTTATAACCTCGGGGGCCAGGCTCGCATCTTATAACAGTTTGGACCCAGAGACTCATCAGTATCCATGTTTTTGACACTCGGTCAATAGTTTAGTTAACATGTATGCGTCAGATCCAAATTTAAACAAGAATTGTGTTGTTGTCACAGCGCGGAATAAGAATGACGATTCGTAGTTCAATGTAAGGCAATGTGAAAATGGCATGTTAACCTTAAACATATACTAGGATATTTGTCGGTTTACACATTCATTTCAGTGTATGTTTCATTATACAGTAAAACCCCTCTTCTGTGACCACTTTATGAATGAAAATAAATATTTTAAAAGCAGGAGGTTGCTTAATGCCGGTCGTGCAGGAGACATCATATTTTGGCGTCCTTTACTTCACGCATGTCTGTTTTAGCCTGTGGCCGTCTTGTGTCGTTATCGGACCTTCTTCAAAATGTTTGAAATACAACAAATATTAATAGTAACGTTTGAACATTATTATGAGCCATACCGAACTTTGAAATGTTGAAAACAGGCCTAAATTACTAAAACTTGTGCTTTAAAACTATAACAAACCAAAAGTAGAAATTCTGATATAAATAGCATGCTGCTGACATGTGCCACGTGATGTGACTGGAGGCATTGGATGTAAACACTTGAAACATGGAAGTCGGAACTTGGAACCCGGAAGTCGGAACTTTAAACATGGAAGTTGGAACTTGGAAGTCGGAACTTGGAACATGAAAGTTGAAACTTGAAATATGGAACTTGGAACATGGAAATAAGAACTTGGAAGTCGAAACCTCGAACATGGAAGTCAGAACTTGGAATTTGGGGGTCGGAAGTTGGAACATGGAAGTTGGAACATGGAAGTTGGAACTTGGAACTTGGAAGTCGGAACTTGGAACTTGGAAGTCGGAACTTGGAACATTGAAGTTGGAACATGGAAGTCGGAACTTTGAACTTCGAAGTCGGAACTTGGAATATGGAAGTCGAAACTAAGAAGTAGGAACTTGGAACTCGGGCGTAAACAATATACAATGACCAAAGAGCAAATTATCTTTGAAGTAAGAAGTAAGAACTTGGAAGTCGGAACTATGAAGAAGGAACTTATTATGTCACCACCGGGCTTTCGTACATTTCAGACGACCATGCATGACAGAGACAGTTTACTGAAAAGGTACATTCAACTAACAATACTGATCAATAATGCATGCCGTCTGTGGCGTTGGGCCGCGGGTACTATTTTGTTAATCGGTGTATAGTTGTTGCTACAGGAGTGTGATCATACAGTAAAACCTCTCTATAACGGCCACTAAATTACATCAAGCATTTTGTCTTAAAGGCCGGTGGCTGCTTAAAGCAAGGTGAAAGTAAAACAGAACGCTCCTATAGGATCGTTCTGTTTTACTTTCACCTTGCTTTAAGCAACCACCTGCCCTAAATACCAACTAATTAACATAATTTAGTGGCCGTTATAGAGAGGTTTTACAGTATATACTTTGATAGAATAGCGGGTCAGGCGTGGACGGTCGTTTGCAAATACAGTAAAACCTCTCTATAACGGCCACTAAATCACATCAAGTATGTTGTCTTAAAGGCAGGTGACTGCTTAAAGCAAGGTGGAAGTAAAACAGAACGCTCCTATAGGAGCGTTCTATTTTACTTTCACCTTGCCTTAAGCAGTCACCTGCCCTAAATACCTTAACACAATTTAGTGGCCGTTATAGAGAGGTTTTACTGTAGTGTACAGTAGAACCTATCTTGAATCAACATTAAGAACATGTCTAATTTCGAGTCTTTAAGACAGGTGGTAGTTTAATGCAGCTCGAAAGTAATGCAGACAGTTCATGACGCTCTCTACTTTGCACCCCCTTGCGACAAGCAACCGCCTGCTTTTAATGACGCCTATGCTCAATAAATGAGTTGCTTTAGACATGTGCCACTGTATATCTGATCAGGATGTACCTGCAAGAGCCCTCTGCTGATGGTCTGCACTGTTTGTCTGTTAAACCTTTTATACTGAATGAACTCTATAAGGTGGGCTATTCCACACCGACACTTCGGCGTTGAAAGGGTTGTGTTATCTGGATACTCCATGTTGTGTGCATTGTACTGTGTGTTTTCGAGAGAGTATTATCAATATAGTAAAGGCGTTGGTGGGTAATGCTTGCGTTGGGAATATCGCGTGAGCGTAATTAAGTAACTAGTTACGTCATCTGTTTATAACATTAAATGATAAGAGATAATGATCAAAGAACCAGTTATTTTACATATATCAGAATAAATTCCATCACAGTAATTTATATGTTGTTTTAAATCATTTCCATTACATACAGGAATGCTCTTCAACACGAAATGATCAACTTTTACTTAAAGCAAGCAAGTTGTATTTTATGTACTAAGCATTTGTATAGTAATTCTATCGCTGCCGATGTCGCATCCGTGATAACCTATGAAACCCGTTTGGATCCAGATGAGTCACCGGGTAACTTGACGTTTCATTAGGATCCAAACTATTTGTTACTATAATCTTTTACAAACGAATTGTAGCAGATAACATTATATGCAGGGGAGGTAATAATTTCGAATTAAAAATGTCGTCTCAAGGAATGATCACAGTCATTCAAGGCGGTAGTCAAATAATTGTTAGTGTTGTTGTCTTTGTAGTTGTGGTTAGCAAGTTTCTAATTTATTCTATTGTGTAACCGATTCTCCAAAAGAAAAGTTGTCTTAGTTGTTGCTAATGTGATTAACTGTTATCAAATATATATGTATTTCTTACTGACAACACACTTATTAACCTTTGCATAACCACGGGGATAATTTAGTAAATGTTGACCAGGCGCCAAACTGCCACGTGGTTCAACGCGAAACATAAGTATAATGTATTGTGTTAATGGTGCGGGAAAATGCTTATCAGAGTTAAAGTACACAAATATTAAAAACAACAACATCATTAAAATACAATGAACATGTCATGTTTGAAAGTACATTTCTATTAACTCTTTTGCCGCAAAAGGCGAATGCGTAATAACCGTTCCAAACAGTTCCAGGGGAGAGGGTGAGTAACTCGGGGTCTCCTCGGCATCCAAAATGTTTGACACTGATTATTTACAGTAAAACCTCTCTATAACGACCAATAAATTGTGTTAATTAGTTGGTATTTGGGGCAGGTGGAAGCTTAAAGCAAGGTTAAAGTAAAACGGAACGCTCGTATAGGAGCGTTCTATTTTACTTTCACCTTGCTTTAAGCAGCCACCTGGCTTTAACACAAAATACTTGATGTAATTTAGTGGTCGTTATAGAGAGGTTTTACTGTATTTGTAAAGAAACTAGAGAAAACGCCATTTTGAAACCTGACGATGATCTTAACAGATGAAATTTATTATCGAGGAAACGGAAAGTTCTAGTCTCTCATTGGAAACTTTATATTTTATGTTATTTGAATAAATTTCTACAATTTACGTGTCTATATACATCCACCATATGGAAACTACTTTATATTTCTGTATTTCCAATATGTCTTATTTAGTGTCAGTAATTAAGTTTAGTACAGTTATATAATGTCAAAGTTGATATTGTGTTTCAGTGAATTTACAGAAAACTTAACTATTCATTTACTAGATTTTTGGGTTTAATTGTCGGAGATCAGACTACAAAAGAGACGAATGTACTTGACGTTAGCCAATTTATTTCGATACTATTGAAGAAAACCCCATTCAGAGCTTACAATGGACCCATCATTTTTATGTAGATGGTGTACAACAAACACATTGTTTGCTGGAATAAGTCACTGACATTAATTGCAAACTTTCTAGAGTAATTTATGCCAATTGGACTGAAATATTTCTACTTCTAATACGAAGTTTACATCTACAACAACAGTACTGGTAACTTTTCATTTTCATATGTATATAAATCTATTAACAAAAACGTTGTCAACATATTCATATTGCCACAGTGCTTACAGTCCATTTTCGAATAGTTTATTCCTTTATTATACTTGGCGAAATAAAACTTTGAAATTAACCATTATAATATTTCAATTCTATTAATAAATGTTGACCACTGTATAATATATGTGCAATTACATTACTTTTGATCCATATTATATGACACCGATAGACAACATAATATGGTACATAACATAAATTGGCCCGTGACAGACCACAATGGGTAGTCCACTATATTGCTTGTCCCAGAGGAGAAATTGCACTTTTCTCAATATTTGATGAGATGCATATTTGCCAAATTTTCTTGTATCGTCCGCCTTTTTACTGTATTCTATGGTTCCCTTTGTTTTTATTTGTACACATAATGCATAGAAAATGCATTGATTCGTAAGCATTGTATTCTATCACTACGTTTACATTTCTGCGAAAGTTTGGCAGTTTGTCAATGATCTTTCTGATACTGATAAACATCCTCGCATATGTTTTACCTTAAAACTATCCATGATTCCTTTGAACAGCATGATTGTTGCTTAGAATAACACAGGTGAAAGGTTGAGGCTTATCCAGCTGTGAACAAAACACTGTCTGCACAAATTCAGATGTAAGCACAATTCATTATTTCCGATTCGATAAGCTTTCTAGAAAGTGTTGATCGAGTGACAAACAGTTTGAGATGCCGAGTTACTCGGTGTTTCGTCTGGGTCCAAGCTGTTGGCAAACACGACTCAAATCGCGAATAACGGGATACGTCTGTATACGAATATTGGATAAAAGTACAGTAAAACTTCTCTATAACGGTCACTAACTTGTGTTAATTAGTTGGTATTTACTATTTAGGGCAGGTGACTGCTTAAGCAAGGTGAAAGTTTAACAGAACGATATAGGAGCGTTCTGTTTTACTTTCACCTTACTTTAAGCTGCTACCTGTCTTTAACACAATATACTTGATGTAATCTAGTGGCCGTTATAAAGAGGTTATACTGTAGAATGTTTAGAACCTGATTGGTATGAATATATATGTTGTTTGCCACATTTTGTAGAATAGGAAAGAAACACGAGAGAGAATGCATCACTTTAAATCACTTTGTCGAATATGTATGTACATTTACAAGTTTGTTATACCGGTATGAGTAACTTTAAGAAGGTGTGATTATGTTTTTGAAACTAAAAGGAAAGCGAGTTCAAGCTGATGGTATTTTCCCTATATACTGACTTATAACATCGTTATCGCTGATATGTTGCTAAAAGAATTTTATGCAAACAAAATATGTGATTTCCTAGGCAAACAGTTTGGTTCCAGATGAGACGCCAAGTAACTTTGCTTCTCACCTGAAACCAAACTGTTTATCACTACAATCATCGTTTAGAGAAGAAATGAAAGGAAAATTCACTTTGACAGTTTCAAATAGACTACAATGTTTAAAGACGAATAGTAGTTGGCGCCAAAATAGTTATGATTAATAACCCTGTCTTCCTTGTCATGTGGGATATTATTTGTCTGTTGATTAACACTTTTTACTCTGAAAATAACTGAAAATGTAAACAGTCGGACTGGACTTACTACTACATGTATGCTTCAAGACGAAGAGTACTTGGCGCTAAATAGTTAACATTAATAATCCTGTTCACCTTGTCGTGTGTGATATTATTGGTCTTTTATTCAGTCTAAAACTAGGCAAACATACGGAAAGACAGTGTTACTTTTACCGATGTAACATTAGTGGAATAATATGTCTTTATTCATCATCATCGTTATCATCATCACCATCATTACCACCATCATCATCGTAACAACAGCATCGTCATCATCATTAGCATCGTACACATCAAAAGTTTCACCACCAGCATCAGCGTTGTTAAAATCATAATTTCCAATCATGGGCATCATCATTAGCATAATCAGCAACATCGCCACCATCATCTTCCTCTCAAGCTTTGTGTTATGCTTAACTTCAAACAACAGGTTGTGTATGAAACAAAATGAATACCACGTTTTAAACGGTTACTAGGAAAGTCAGATCAACGAACAGGGTTTTAAAGTGTTGTATAGACTAATATGTGGAAGCCTTCTAATTTTTTTTGCTGTGTGTTGCTTACATATGCTGGCTTCACCTATTTAGAAATTGCTTGACATCTTTATTCATTGCATCTAAATGCTTTTATGATATGATCTTATCTTAAGACGTATTTTGTATAATTACGCCCCTCTGATGTGTATAAGGTTGTCATATAACCAAAGAATGAATGCCGCCCCCCCCCCCCCCCAATATAACTAGCTGAACATTTACTCAGCTATTAGCTGATGTCTGTTTAAACTCTCCGATATGTTACCAGTTTTATTGACAGTCGATTTGGTAAACTTCTTTAAAACCTAATGAGCAGGTGTTCTGACGAGAAGCCTGAGATACTTGCCTTCGCATCTGAGCTGGGGTTGAGCAAATGCACGTAATGTCGGACACAGCATGACACATTGAGTTAACCTATTAGTTGAACACATTGTACACCTTGTACACCCACAGGGGTCTATACCGCTTCATGACAGTCTATTTATACTATACACTAAACAAGAGTTCTAACTTACTGAACGGACACCAGTGTACCTAAAGTACAAAACAACTCTTACATTTTATATGATAATTTCGTAATTCTTTCGGCAACTGAAAGTAAAGATATTTCACTACCAAGTAAGTATACTCTTCTGACGGTATTAAGTACATTATTATAAGTCCTGAAATGATTTTCTCAAACTTTTACGTGTTTTCTGGGCCATTGACAAACGTTCGTTCACCCCGGTCTCACACTATCACAGCGGTAACCTGGCCATAAGCAGTTCAAAAGATGGCGTGATTCAATAAAACGACTCGATTCTATCACCTATCTCCATCGTTTTAGTCCCCAGCATCAACAAAATTATGTAAAACTAGCGAGATTTGTCAGTTAGCTTCCAATGGTCGAGGAAGGAGCCATTGTACGTGATGTCACGGATTTCCCAAGATTTCCTTCGCTCATCCAATGAAATGGCTTCATTCAAATTTGTTGCAAAATAGCACCATCCGAACGAGAAACATAGCGATAGACGGAAAGGCCACTGTTGCTAGTTGCTTACTTATTTAGAGGACAAAACAAATGGAGATTGGTAATAGAATTGGGTTGTTTTATTGTACCATGCCATCTTTTGAATTGCAAATCGCCAGGTTATTGCTGTGATAGATTGAAACCGGGATAAACGAATGTTTTTCAATGACCCAGAACACACGTAACATTTTGAGAAAATCATTGTTGGATTGATAATTGTGCATAAGTTACCGTCAGAAGATTATATTTATTTGATAGTAAAACATATTGACTTTCAATAGCCGAAAGAATTACTAAATTATCATTGAAATTGCAAAAGTTAAATTCATATGTGTACTTGTGGTACACGGATGTCCGTTCTGCTAGTTGGAACTGTTATTATATAGAACATATAGACCCCCATGAAGCGATACGGACCCCTGTGCGTACACCATGTACTTTAATGTGACACAATATCCAAACAGTATGGGTCGAGATGTTGCACCACGAATATCGCATCTCATCATTATCCAATTTTGACCATTTAATCTTGTTTCCGATTAATTACAGATATTATTGTTTATTTGATAATGTAAGCACATTGATATTTTGTAAGAACATTGATATTCGGTGGTTAGCACATTGATATTTTATAATCACATTGATATTTTGCATTTTGCATATATTGTAAGCACATTGATATTTTGAATAGTTTGTTCGCACATTGATATTTTGAAAGCACATTGAATGTTTTAAATCACATTGATATGTAAGGTATGACATACTGTGTGCTGAGAGATGAACAGCGCAGCTCAGCAGAGAGGTTATATCTGAAACAATACCAGACGAACACTAACGTTCTAGCAGGTATACACCGCTCTGTGTGACCTAGCAACTGTATGTTTTACATGGTTTTACATGGTCTATTCTGAAAATGGTTATAGGGTATAATTTCATACACACTCCCTTCCTTTCGGTTTGATATTGCTGTAGGATTTTTGTTGGTGGTGGGTTTGAAGGTAATTATTGGGGGGGGGGGGTATTGCTGGCAAAACTATTGTTGTTATTCGAAACAATGTGTGCGTGAATCGTGTGTTCAATTCCGTTGAAACTAGTATCATACTTAGCTATATTTCATATACACGGCAACAGTCGAATTGCTATTTATAACACTGATTGATATCAATTACGTTTTTCTTTTAAACACGTGATAAAATAGAAATTTGCACAGTACATACAATCTAGTGTACAATGTTTTTTACATTATTCATTTGCATTTGCTTCATATTTCGATGCAAACTCCCAAACATTCCTAATGCCAAAATGACTTGAATAAGGTACATTATTTTTTATTGTTTGTTCACTCAGGGTTACCATGCGCATTATCAAATACAGTAAAAACTCGATACTACGAACACTAAAATACGTATCATTATTGATCTTAACACATGTGGAGGCTTAATTCCACCATGAATACACCTTTCTTTGCCTTTGCAAACAGAGTATATCCTGATCAGACGGCTCCTATTGGAGCCGTCTGATCAGGGTATTTTCTGTTTGCTAATGGAAATTAACATTTCTGTTTCGTTAGTTTCTAAAGTGGCTACAATGTTCCATCTTACATATTACCTTATAGATATTTTGTCCATGAATATTCAGTGGGTACTGGAATTTAGACTAAATAAAGAACAAGGAAAGGCTGAATCATAGGTAAATTATCGTTGTTTGGTGAAACTACGTATTACATAAAGGCACTTACACTGACACGAACGTATAAATAGTAACGAAGAACAAATAAAAGTAAACCTCGGTTCAAAACACATTATATTTATAGTGTGAGTAGAGAAGCCCTTTGATACGACTTGCAAGTGTTAGTTGTACAGGTGATTTAAGCTTTATTCATGTATCAACACAACTGCAATTGTTATTTTCCAGCCAATTGTTGTATCTAATATGATCCGTCTGATCAGGGTCTGCTCTATTTGCTTATGATGTAATATAAATATGATTCTACAAGTTCTGCCATTGCTAAAAATGAATGTGTCCACGTGCTATTATAACAGATTACTCTAATTGATATTTATGACGTCACTATTTGTTACATGAATAGTTCATGGAGTAAAGGGTTAATTCTTATCCAGATAAGCGTGACCTGAATGTAATTTTCAAACAACTTGGACCCTTGGATCTAAACGAGAAGCCCCGTTACTCGGTGTCTCATCGGATTCCAAACTGTTTGCCACTCTGTGAATATATTCTCAAACATTTGAACTACTCGGAACTAAATACAGTAAAACCTCTCAATAACGACCACTAAACTACATCTCAAGTGTTTTGTGTTAAAGGCAGGTGGCTGCTTAAAACAAGGTGAAAGTAAAACAGAACGCTCCTATAGGACCGTTCTGTTTCACTTTCACCTTGCTTTACGCAGCCACCTGCCATTAATACCAACTAATTAACACAATTTAGAGGTTTTACTATATAGCTTGCACCAGTTCTGTGTCTTAGCCGCCACCGTTTTTACAACGAGATAATGCTTAACCCTTACAACGCTGCCTTTTTCAAATGGACTATTCCAACATTCAAACAGGTCAACCTTATGGTGATATTTAGGGATTTTTCTAAAGAAAGGTTTAACAAGACAAACAGTGTAGACCATGATGAGAGGGTTCCTCTTGTAGTGATCCCATCTTGGTCTACACTGTTTGCGATGGATATTAATGACTCTTGCCCCGCACTGTAAGGTTTAAGTAGGCCAACATGTTCCACATAAAACCGTTTTTATTGTATTCCATGGAATTATTGCCTGTTGATTGCGTGAAGGTATGCAATGATGTTTGTTAATAGCGTGTGGTATATGGATTACATATATCATAAAATGTATATAGTTCTATACGTTTTTATGAAGCATTAGGTATAAAAAAATATGATTTACGCGCATCGCTGCAATATGTCCATTTCCCATGTTGATACTGGCTGAGTAAATATGATCTTATCTGGGACATTATCTGTATTGATTACTGAATACTTATCATGTCTGTCATTTGTTGTAATGTACGTACTTTCAATTCCTTCATTCAAGTTTTGTAAAAATAAAAACACTATTTACCGACCATCAAACAGTTAGGATCCTGATTGATGAGACGCCCAAGTTGCTCGATCCTGATTGCCAAATTGCTCAACGTCTCATCGTGATTCAAGTTGCATACAAATGTCAGTCTAGTCGTAATGAGCAGTATTAGGGTTAAATATTGACTATGATGACCGTTGGTGTCAGGGAGTTTTGAGATATTACATCATGTTACCAAAACATGAATGAAGTACGTACCATATATGAAACTGCTGAAACGTAACATCAAGTTATTTAACCTGATAGTATAACTAAAAAATGAAACCCATTGAAAGCAGTCAAGAAAAGTTGAAACATTGAATAAAGACTCAATACATTTGAAACATTGATATTGGCATGTATATACATGAACACGTTGGATGTGTAGAGTAGAACCTGTCCTAAGCGATCATTAACAAGAGGTCTAATTAGAGGTCTGTAAGGCTGATGGAAGATTTATACAGGTCAAAAGTAATACAGAATATTGCAAACTTACTTGAGTGTCTTCATACTTACCAGTATCCTGACTTCCATTTCTTAAACAGATTGTGTTCAGATGAGACGCCGAAAGAAAATTAATGCAGCTTCCCATCAGTATTTGGGCTTTTTGACCACAGCCAATAATGTCTCAATCACAAGTCAGATTGTACACAGACAACAATTCTGAGACTAAAAGTGTTACCATGTCAACTAGGTACTGACAGATGTAAAGCTTAATGTCGTTCAAAATTTGAATGGAAATGCATTACACAAAGAAATGAACAAATATGCTACAGTAATATAGCATGTATTAACATGTAGGGTAGAATGCGAGTTTAATTTTCTCCTAGAACATTTATGAAACTTTGCCTAACCTATTGATTTGCGTTCCTGATGGACTGGCATTAGCATCTTAAAAAACCTTATCATGCTAAGCGCGACCTGACTTGCAATTGCAAACAGCTTTAATTAAAACGAGACGCCTAATCAATCGGGCGAGTAAATCGGCGTCTCATCAGGAATAGGACACTATAGATCAGTGGCTTATCAAGTCCTCGAACAAATTAGAAGTAAGAGAAATTTGCCATGTATCTGAATTTGAACAGACACATCATAATAGGAGTTAACTTTTTTCACGCCTTTGCCAACAGATAAGGCCCAGATCAGACGGCCGTCGGATCAGTGTCTGCTTTGTTTACTTATCAAATCATAATAAATCTGACTATACAGTTTTTTACCAATACCAAAAAAAGAATCAACTAATGAATGTTCATTATATCATAATTGCTATATGTTGGAGGTTGTGTGTGTTTGTGTGTGTGTGTGTCTATCTGTGTGTGTGTCTGTCTGCGTATGTGTGTGTGCGTGCGGGCGACCGCGGGCGTCGTGAGGGCGTCGTGAGGGCGCGTGCGCATGGTTGTGTATGTATGTGTTTCTCACTTGTTTGCATCGCTGATTTGGTAGTAGTAGTTGCGACCTGTATGTGGCGTATTCTGTTTGATTTTACTATTTTTTATTTACATGAATGTTTAACATGGAAAGTGTGATTGCGTTGCAGTGCACATGCTATTTTACATGTTGGCATGCTTAATGTCAATACTGGTATTGTGTTCATTGCTAAACATTAGAAAATTAAAAGATACTTACAAATAAAATCCATTTGAATTAATCCGGTCAACCATCTCATTGATTAAAACAAATGTTGAGAGGATTCATAAATTAGATAAATATACTTGTACATAATGTTTTACTAGTAGTATGAGCACGACGTTGCTTTAACAGCTTGTATTGCCATGAAAACACATTAGCGCTACAGGACCAGTAATTATGTAATAATCTTGTTATAATCGTCTGTTTTATCAATTTGATTTTCATTTAGATGAAATCAATAAACAGATTCATCAGGATATATCATATATATAACAAAACATTCTTTATGGCATACTTACTTTTGACAGTTTCGTGAACTGTCGGTGAACTGACTCAGAATCGTGACTTGTTCCGATTTTGGACTGGTACACCACTGGACTGGTCAAGGTGAACCAGGTGTCAATATATGCTACTGAATGAATAAGACCCTATTTTACATTCATGGCTGGATTGTCTGTAGCTACTCGTATTTAGATGGTTTGGTTTGGTTTATCGGGTTTTACGTCGTTTTAACAGTATTTTAGTCATATCACGACGTGCAGCTAATTACAGATGGAGGAAGACACCAGACGTTCTTCTGTGCACGGAACAAATTGATTGTTTCGTGCACAGAAATAAATATCCAGGTAGAACCATCGACCTACCGTAAGCCAGCTGGAAGGCTTCCTCACATGACAAATCCAAATGCCCAGACCGGGATTCGAACCCACAACGGTGTCAGTCGAAGACCATAACGACTCAGCCACGGAGGCCCCTATTTAGTTGGTACCCGTGGAAAAATGATACGATTTTACAAATATGTTGTCAGAACTGAAACTGGTATATTTACGAATTTCAGTATAGGTTGGCAAACATTTGAACCATAAGCACACAGTGTAATGCCTATGTAGCTTTCATTTGCCCTCCTGTTAATCATATAGCCTCGAGGCATATGCATGTTGCGTTGGAATAACTAATGTGGCTTGTTAACAGTGAACATGAGGGGATCCAAGAGGAGCCCTCTCATCAAGGTCTGCACTGTTAGCCACGTTACAGTATTCTTGAAAACATACCTGACTATTCACGGTAAGCTTGACCTGTTTCAATTTTTCATTTAACAATTCAACACCACATACTTAATAGATACAACTAACCTATTTCCATTGTGAATGCTACCTGATGAAATGCCACCCACTATCTTTGTGTTACACAATCGAAGCAGAAAGAAACAAATCAGTTTAAGTACAAGTTCCTTCGAGTTATTAGCCAAACATTTCAACGAAATAGTTATCGTTGTGAGTGTTCCTCTTCACTCTGAGTTATTTTTGTCTGCAAATATTGCCATCTGTTTCAATTCTTAACCCTTTCCTCCACAAATACGCATTTTTACGCCTCTGTAAAAGTCACCTGTTGAAACCATTCTGATAAATAGAGTATTTGCTCCTTAGGAGCAAATGCTCTATTTATCACAATGGTTTCACAACTACAAAATTCTAAAACCATTCCTTCTCTCTAGTTAATGGCTCTTTTCGGTAGATTTATTCAAAGTGGTTGGATCTAAAAATAACCTCTGAGGGAATGGGTTAAACTGCATTTTCTCCCATTGTTTTTCAAATATACAGTATCAGAGTGCCAAACAGTCTGACAGCTAATGACACGACGTGTTATCCGGTACTGATCTTATCCGGTACTGGTACAAATCGCATCACACATAGGCCAGTAGAGTACAGAAGGTTCAGAACAGAACATACGCTCTATAGCAACGAGAAAATCCAGAATAGACATCATCCAAATCATATTCGAAAGTTGATTATTAAACTGTTTACCTAATTGATACGCCTGCTGATGACCTGCAAACGACAGAACCGATTTCCCAGATCAGTGTGTGTTTGTTTATAGGATGGTATAGATCCCCTATTCAGGGTGTGTTTGTTTATGGGATGGTATAGACTCCCTGATCAGGGTGTGTTTGTTTATGGGATAGTATAGATCCCCTGATCAGGATGTGTTTGTTTATGGGATGATATAGATTCCCTGATCAGGGTGTGTTTCTTTATGGGATAGTATAGACCCCCTGATCAAACAGTATGTGTGTTTGTATGGGATGATATAGATCCCCTGATCAGGATGTGTTTGTTTATGGGATGATATAGATTCCCTGATCAGGGTGTGTTTCTTTATGGGATTATATAGATCCCCTGATCAAACAGTATGTGTGTTTGTATGGGATGATATAGATCCCCTGATCAGGATGTGTTTGTTTATGGGATGGTATAGATCCCCTATTCAGGATGTGTTTGTTTATGGGATGGTATAGATCCCCTGATCAGGGTGTGTTTGTTTATGGCATGATATAGATCCCCTGATCAGGATGTGTTTGTTTATGGCATGGTATAGATCCCCTATTCAGGATGTGTTTGTTTATGGGATGGTATAGATCCCCTGATCAGGGTGTGTTTGTTTATGGGATGATATAGATCCCCTGATCAGGGTGTGTTTATTTATGGAATGGTATAGACTCCCTGATCAGGGTGTGTTTGTTTATGGGATGCTATAGATCCCCTGATCAGTGTGTTTTTGTTTATTGGATGGTATAGATCCCCTGATCAGTGTGTGTTTGTTTATAGGATTGACGTGTACAGGCCCCGCAGATAATAAAGATCAGCAAGTAGTTATTTGACGTTAGTTGTACCAAAAAGTCGTAAGGTAAAATACGGTGAGAGAAGTTTCATGCATGCAGCTCCGAAACTCTGGAATGCTCTACCATCAGGCATTAGAGATGCAAGCTCACTGGCATGTTTCAAAAGATCTCTGAAAACGCATTTCTTCAACATATATTATTAGGGCAGTTTAGAAAACGTAGCTACTAGGGTTATCATAACTGCTGCATTAGCCACAGCATGTTGATCCTGCCACTCGCTAATGACTGTGGGATTTATTTTAATTCCCTTTTTCAAACATAATGCTCCACAAATGTAGAAGAAATAATTATATAAACGAACAAAAAAGATCTCATCCATAATTTGTATGGACTTTTAGGGAATCCCCTTGCTGTTGTACGTGCGGGTGTTGTGTTAGCCGGATTCCGCTGTCCAGGAGTCGGATTCTGAGGGAGTGCTGTTGTCAAACGGGGCATCCCTATATGCCTGGTACCTCTGATAACTCCAGTTCCAATGCCGGAGGGAGGGGAGCACCGTAGTGGAACAGTGCATCCCTATACCCCACTGGTACATTGGGAGACTTGCTGGCATGACTTGCTACCCTGCCCACAACGAGTGCCAGGGATCCTGTTAAGCTAACCCAGTTTCCTGATTTTTGCATACCAGTGAACTGGGTCGTGTAATATATGGGCAGTGGGTATTTTAAGCATGTACTGTCCGATGCAGCATCGCGTGTCTCAGTCAGTCTCGATTTGTCCGATATGATTCCTTTCCATTGCAGCCGGTGGGCTATGTTGTAGGAACAGTATACGGGATACCCTCTTTAGTTTTACTTTGACTGGGCTTTTTCGGGTTCCCATAATAGGACATTTTACTGATTATCCTTTGTGTGCTCCCTCATTGCCATAGCGGGTCGAATAGTGTTTGACTGCGGGTGCATATTGCGCGTATATAACAGTTGTTTATTTGTATTGCTTAGTGTATATGCATGAACTTCAAATTGATCTGTTCTGTTACCCAAGTTTCCAGCAATATTTTATGTGGAAAAGTAGTAAAGTCAAGCAGGCAAAGCCACATATATGTAGTGTTGTATGCCAAAAACATGTACCCAATTCTGTTGGGTCTGGGTCAAAACTGTGTGACGTACTGGCACTGTGCATAGAATGTTACATTCAAATTTTGTTTTTTATTATGTGAGTGCGTTGACACAATATAATAGAGCATAATATGACACAGACTGATAAACTTACGGAAAGGATGAAATTGGTTTACCTATATTCTAAATATTATTTATTTATTAATTTTTATTATTATTCTTATCTATATATAAGTATTAAATATATTTATTTTAAATGTTCTATAATTACAAATTGAATATACCCTGTTTTGTTTATAAAATGTATCTATGTGAAGCGCTTTTGAACGCACATATCCTGTGTGAAAAGAGCGCTATATAAATGTGGTATAATAAATAATAGGATGGTATAGATCCCCTGATTAGTGTGTGTTTGTTTATAGGATGGTATAGCTCCCCTAATCAGGGTCTGTTTGTTTATGGCATGGTATAGATCCCCTGATCAGTGTGTGTTTGTTTATTGGATGGTATAGATCTGAAGCTACTGTTTCTGCCATAACAAAACTCCCTGATTGTATTCATATACCATTATACATGCATATGCGAAAAATAATCTAATCAATATTCATGATGTCATTATTGCTTAACCCTTTACCACATCAATACGCCTTTCTACGCCTTTACAAACAGAGTAGATCCAGTTCAGACGGATCCTATATGAACCGTCACATCAGGGTCTGCTCTGTTTGCTTATGGAATAACAACGATCTGATTCTACAGTTTCTGCTTTAGTAAATATTTCGTATAATATTTAGTTAATATGCCGTTTGAAAAACAATTTCATTAATATTTCTTCCATGAACATTCATGGGGTAAAGGGTTAAATGAATATGCATAAGCTACAAGAGTAGATACTGGAGAGTTTCAAACAGTGTATACCCTAGCCCAATGCCGTAAATGTCACAGTTCATTGGTTTGACCTCATTTGCAGAGTACAGTAAACCCCCTCTAATGCGTCCAGCAAAAATTGGCATTGTTCTGAGTAGCAGAGGCAGGTGGCCGCTTAATGCAGGATGAAAGCTATACAGAAAGCTCCTAAATGCTTTCTGCATAACTTTCGTCCTGCATTAAGCACCACCTTCTTACAAAGACCGAAGTGTTTATTCATAAGTGGTCGCATTAGATGGGTACTATTGTATTTCACAATAAGTTTCACAACAAAATAAGACATTTTGAAGAAAGAGAAATACATTATGTCCACATGTTTGAAGAAAGGAAATCAAAAATTCAAAATTAAAATGTTTATGAGAATGCAATTTTGGGGTTCTACACTTTTACAACATATATACAGTCTGTTGAACATAAATTAGAACAAACCGGGAAACACTTTTATTTAGTACCGTCTTTTGGCTAAATGGTAGGGAAAGATGATTTCGTTCTTTTCAATTCAAATAAAGTATGTGTAACAAACAACGGCACCACATGGTTGATTGTTTATTTCAAAGGCGGGTTCTTGTCTCTGATATCCATTTGTGACGACGTATCTTCAATGTGCCAAAGGTTTTCGATTGGCTTGGCAAGTACCAACATTAATTGTAAACAGTAAAGACGGGTGTCAGTGCCAAAATGTAATATAGACATCAAAAGTGCCAATTATACCTGTGGAGTTTAAACCTTATCCTGCTGTAAAATGGACTACTTCAGCTGATATCTGTTGCAAGATTTTAAATTGCTTACTTGCTATTCTTTCCAGATTTTGACAAACTATTTACCCTTTCCCTATTCTATATATATATATATCCCAGATTTCAATACCTAGTGAATATTCATGGACAAACTAGTTATGATAAAATATGGAAGGTGAAACAGTTTAGCCATTTTAGAAAATAAAGACACAAATCTATCAAATTCCAATAGCAAACAGAGCAGACCATGATCATTTGCCGTCTGTTCTGGATCTATTCTGTTTTCAAATGCGTGAAAAGCTGTTTATATGAAGGAAATTCTGTCCCCCGATTATACAAAAAGTTAATGTTGTGTCTCATCAGACTTAGTTTGCAAATGCGTAGAGAGGCATATGTATGGAGTTTAGGGTAAAGTAAATCTGTCGTAATTTGCCAGAGGCTCAAGATACAGAGAAGAATGGAACATCATTGCAAATCCCTACAGTAAAATAGTTCATCAACGTACACATCAAACACAAAAGTTTAAGTCAATGTCTTCGGGCAGGCGATAGTTTAATGCAAGATGAAAGGGACACAGAAAGCCCCCGAACGGACTTTGGTTTCGATCTGAATTAAGTAAGCATCTGCTTTTGAAGGACCAAAACTATTTTGAAAGGTCGTTAAAATGAGGTTGCATTTTATGTTTTAGTTTAGATATAATTCGCAAAACATTTTATAAGGTTTTCAATATCATCGTGATATTCGCAATGATGTTGAAAGTTGGTACTGAATTGCCATCATAGTTAGGGTTTCATTGTACGAACAGCAACATCAGCATATATAAAACATTTCAAATTGTGAACTGTGAAGACTAATGATCTTCACAAACGGGCCACTTGATCAGATCTTAAACACTTTGAGCAACTCGGGTACCTATCACAACTTAAACATCTTGAGGTATTTGGAGTCTCATCCGGTGAATCTAGATAAATCTTCAGTGTAAACGTATGTCTTTCTACAGAGCACAAATTATATATTTTCGTCCTTCGATCACGAAGAAGACCATGTCTTCAGCAGTTTTTGGTTCCGTTTATGGATGCCTCGTCCGACCAATCCTAGCCCTAAATGTTATGCTGTAGTTCTGACAACTGAAAGGCTCTGGTGTGATATCAAAGATAGATACGCATTTACTCAGATACGGTGACTGAACTTGATAGCTCCATTGCTGGTGGGTTTGGGCAAGTATTTCCCGGCATTTGCTGTCTTATGAGAAAATGGATATTCGTCGAATCACAAACAGTGTAGACGCTAACCGACTTCAGCACCAGAGGCACTGTATCTAATGGAGGTCTAATTAGCTCACCGGCACTGGTATTCTCTTTAAAATTAAGCGGCCGGTTTAATGGCATTTTATTGTATTAGCGAGTAGTGAAGACCTTAATCCAATAGTACCTTTAGTTACTGTTTCATATGCGTTTGTACTGTGCTCACGTTTGCCAAATACTAAGGTTTATTAGGGTATAAATGTTCTACATGTTACTAACTAAATTAAGTGGATACTGTTCACATTGTTCCTCTCATTTGGCCTGTGTCAGTATAGGTGGGTGGGTAGATATGTTACGTCTTGTTATTACGTCATGCTGCATGAAAAAACTCTGAAGACGCGATGTGATAGGTGAGTACTGGTTGTAGGAATGTGAATGTCATTCGCAATGAGTCACATACCATTATTTGTACTTTTTAAAAAAAAACACTGCCATTCACACTATTTACTTGAATTTCTCTACATTTTACTGACGAAGAAAGGGCAGCACGCCCTACTATCCTACTATCAGCGATAGGAAATGTCAAAACGCATTTCCGACATCGATGATAAGAAAGAAGAACACTTTGCCCGCTTTTATAAATAGAATAACTTATGAATCATTTGGTCATTTTTAGTCTTATTACACTGTTAGAGATGGTAAAACTGTAATAGACCAGTCAATTACGACGGATATTCCCTCAATAATGTCGACTTGATCTAATAGGTGGCACATCCACAGCAAATGTAAAACGATACTTGTAATTCCTATTGCCTATTGAGGAATTGCTGAAGGGATAACTGAATCCATAACTGGGTTATGAATTGATTAATTCGTCTCAACCTGAAAGGGTCTATCATTACCGTAAGAGGGGGATGAGAACAAACACAAAAAAGAATTGCCAAATCCGGTATACCTGTGTCTAATTTAGATGTTTATGATCAAAGGATGTGCCCTTCTGTTCAATGCGAATTGGCCATGTGCGACTGGGGTCATGTACATGCATTTATAGCATAAAACTCGTAATTGGAGGAAGTCTACGATTTTCTAAATAGGTTACGACGCTATAAGACCACTAGGTCGTGCATACCCTGAAATGCTAAGTTGGAAGAATGCTGCTCCTGTCATAGAAAGCCAAGGGTAAAGCGGCCCATATGTTTTCGTTCAGATCCAGAATCTACATGGCCAGGATATTCTGATAGTAAAATTGCATTATCCATATCTGATAATGAAGAGGTCATTTCAATGTCAATGATAAGTGCCGTGTTGGCGATTTAGTTGCCACAGCAGTCAAAAACAATTACAGTGCAGCAGGCTGCAGATCCAGTGTATATTAGCAGTTGGTACATTCAATATGGATTATAGAGACCATAGATAATTGCTTATACGTATAAGTCATTTCAGTATGATTGGAAAAGTAGTAAAGTCAAGCAGGCAAAGCCACATGCAAGACACAACCACCACCAAAACACCGATAGACAGCATGACACACACACACACACACACAACCACACACCCAAACGCACACACACACACACGAAATGAGCACAGAAAACACCAAAAGACACACAAGAAACAGGGACAAACGTTCCACAACATGAACAAACCACAAGCACAAAGATGTCATATTACGGTTAAAGGTGCAAAATTTCGTCACACAGTACCAGCAACTTTGCAAATCGGAACTATTTCTGTTTATCTTGTCCGATAATGAAGCATTTGTGGGTAAACTACTTCAGACGTGGTAAGCCAGAAACAAAATTGAGATAAAGCGGAAATGCATTGGTTTATTTGCAACAGAAAGTTCATCAATGTTCGAGAAGAGATGCTGCATCACCAAAAGCAAATTGTCGAGCAATGTTAGATTCACTAGAATAACCGCTATCTGATAGGTACGGTAGAATCTTTACCGTATGTACTGAAAATTCCAGTTTAATCCTACCATTGAGATTCAATTATCCACCAGGGCAGTTAAGTAATGCAGAAAGCTCCTATATCAGCTTTCTACATTCATTACTTTAGCTACCGCCTGCCTTACAGACCCATAATTAGACCTCATTTTGATGGCCGATTAAGACAGATGCTATTGTATGACTTTTACCAGATATTTACTTACTCTCCTCGTGGTCTTGAACTGTTGCGACATATGATCATGGCCGCACGTAGTAAAAACTTAGTATAAGCCTGTGTGTCATTAATGCGGTAACTAGTACCATGCATAACTTGTTCCAAATGATATACACACGTGTAGAGCATCCTGTAAATATGTACATTAGAAGTCACGCAGTCTTGTGCGACGTATCATGGGCGAACTCAGGGTCATTGACATGTTAAAAATACAAACATTGCTGATTTGACAACGAATTGCTTTAGATAGGAATACATGTATAAGTACAACAACACTTTATCATATTTCTTGTTCTTTTTATTTTCTATCCTAGATTAGACATAGTTCATGGTCCAAGATTATAAAACGTCTGAGTCTGAGTTTGAGATCAGTCTCAAGTATCTGATCGGTCAGATGGCTGAGAACTATCTCACCCTCAAGCTAAACGTTTTATAATACCGGGGCCATGTCTCATTGCACATTGCAAAATAGTTCAACCCACTAGCTGAATAATCAACTGAAACATTTGTGCTAGAATACATGTATGTCCGTATAAAAGAAAGCATGATATATTTTACGGAACCTGATGTGTAATACTAAATTCGATTATCGACACATTTCGGGATGTTCCGTAATATGGCTTTCCGAAATTTGCCGATATATATTTCGGAGAGTCATAATATGCATGGAATCCATTACGGAATATTCCGATATATTTCGATATTCGGATTTTGTATTACATATTTGAAACATTATTCGACCGGCGCCATAATACAATGGACACTTGAATAGTTGCAAACAGTATAGACTAAGATCAGCGTTGAGTTGCACGTACTTTATGAGATTACAGCGTGACGGTTTTAATTTATTTTGTGTGCTTGTATTAATGTTGTACGAAATGCATACTCATGTTACAGTTTTATTTTTGCTGCTCATTACAGACGTTCGTAGACACGATATCCTCATAACTAATTACAATTGACTGCAGTAGAATATACCCAACGCGAGCACTATTTCTTAACCCTTTCCCTTATGTAAGCGCATTTTGACGCATTTGCAAACAGAGTAGACCCAGATCAGACGGCTCCTTTAGGAACAGTCTGGTCAGGGTTTACTCAGTTTGCTTATGGTGTAATATAGATCTGATTCTACAGCTTCTGCCTGAGCCGAAATGTCTTGTGCCATTAAAAAAATAATCTTATTAATATTATGAAAATTTGTTTTAGTTGTTATGAAAATTTGTTTTAGTCGGTAAATAGCTTCTAGCTAATGTTTAATGTTATTCTGTAACACCCGACTATAAATAAAGTTTCTTGTATCTTGTATCTTGTATGACGTCGTCATTTCCTAAATGAATATTCATCAGGAAAAGGGTTACTATTTTTATGCAATACGTTATCACCTGCCTTAGATACAGTAGAACCCCTCTAATGCCACCACTTAATGAATAAACATGGATGTCTTTATAAACAAGTGGTTGCTTAATGCAGTAAAGATTCTGCATTACTTTTGTCCTGCATTAAGCTACCACCTGCATATAGCAACCAGAATTATACCTCTTTTATGTGGTCTCATTAGCGGGATTTTACTGTTCCCAAAATCAGGCCTCTTTTCATTAATCATTTTAGAGACGTTCTACGCATTTAATATGTTTCTAAAGGAATTTCGAGTAAATCCTTCCCCTGTGCTTACATCCAAAAATATTGTTACTGGGATTACATCCGGGCAGCCTAATTTTTTATCACGGTAATTACTGTTTACCATCAATGGCAAAGGTTATTTAGAAAAAAAACATATTTCTGTGTTGTTGCTGTTGTTTTGTTGTTGTTGTTTATTATTCTCTTCAATGTTGTTTGGAACTATTATTACAGCAGCACACATGAAAAGCCATTGAGAATATCTATTACAGTAAAACCTCTCTAATGCGAAAAACCAAAACAGATGTTTAATTCTGGGTCTAAAATGCAGGTGGCAGCTTAATGCAGGTCGAAAGCTATGCAGAAAGCTCTTGCGGGAGCTTCCTGCATAACTTTCGACCTGCATTAAGCAACAACCTGTTTTTAAAGGCATTTATTTCCATTCATAAAGTGGTCGCATTAGAGGGTTTTTTCTGTATACAAAAAATACACGAGAAACGAGTGGATATCCGATATAACTATCCATATTAGAAGGACTGTTAAGACAAAAACAGATGTGTAAGGAAACAATTCCACTCTCAGATGTGAGCTGATCTAAGTCTACATTGTAAATACAAACTTCATCCTCGCCATAGACGCCGGTTCTTTATTATTGAATATACTCACACTCCAGGGTTAAACTCTTAACAGAACTTCATGCTCAAAAACTAAGTTTGGATCTCAAACTGAATTAATACGTACTTATACGAGGACTGACACAATAATTATGACTTCATTACATCTTAAGTATTACCTATATCTACTAGATATTTTTGAGTGCGTTTGATGTAACATGTCATGAAAAAGTCAGATTTGAGTTCTCAAGCTTTTGATTGGTCAGATTTGAGCCTTGAGAACGAAATCAGGCTCAACTAAAAGTTTTAGAAGCATGGATCCAGAATCTTGAGCATAGAGCTTGGTTTAATAGTACAACTAGGTTCCTGACATAATGGGATAACGTTCAACTAATTCACCCGCTTTACCATTTACTCCATGAATATGCATGTTATGAATAATGATATCATGAATATTTAATTAGATCAATTGTTATAATGGCATATGGACACGGAGAGTTTGGGCCATGACAGGAACTATAGGATCATATATATTGTAGAATGGGCAAACAAAGCAGACCCTGATGAGACAGCTCCAGACGAGCCGTTTGATCTGGGTATACTCTGTTTGCAAAGACGTAGAAATGCCTATTTATGGAGTAAACGGTTAAAAACGTCCAGATCTGAATATAGGAAATAATAACTTTATGATTATAATGACGTATGAACATTGAAGATTATGGTCATAACAAAAGCTGTAAAATCAGTCCTACATTATACCACTTTAAATCAGAGCAGTCCCTAACCACAAGGCTCCTAATCTGGGTTTAATCTGTTTCCAAAACGCGTAAATATACGGCTTAAATAGGGAACGTGTTAAGATAGATGGTTGCTTAATACGTACGAACGTTATTTCTAACATTCCACATTTAATGACCAGCTGGATTAAACGATGCCTAGATGACGACTAGAGGTTCTACCTTATTATATATAACACGGAGGTCACGTCTTATAACAGTACAATATATACCAACGTTCGATGTGTACAATGAACCAAATCTAAAGGGAACTCTGATGATACTCAAATTTCCTTAGTATAACAATTTACCTCATAGGCTTATTTTAGACCCATCCTCGTTGAATAAATCTTCTGAAAAGGAGCATTTGCTGGAAAAAAGAACATTTTAGAATTGTGCAGTTTTATGACAATTAAGATAAAAAAAAGTATTTGCTCCATAGGTGCAGAGCAGATGCTCTTTTTATCACAATGCTTTCAAAACGTGACTTTTACAGAGGAGTCAAAGGGCGCCCATATGACGTAATGGGATAACTTTCAACTAATTCAGTTGGATGCAGTATTGTAAATTGCCAGGTCACTGGGAATCCGAAATAAGCAGATTGCAATGTGAAAAAGTATGCTGTAAACCATCTGTTAAACGACCTAATTTTTTGGATTTTAACCATTCCCTCATAGGCTATTTTTAGACCCAACATCTTTGAATGAATCTACCAAAAAGGAGCATTAACTAGAGAAATGTAACAGTTTAGAATTTTGTAGTTTGAAACCATAGTGATAAATAGAACATTTGCTCCTATAGGAGCAAATGCTCTATTTATCACAATGGTTTCATAAAGTGACTTTTACAGACGCGTAGAAAGGCGTATTTATGGAGGAAAGGGTTAAGACAAGACGAAAGTTGTTCGGAAGCTTTCTGTATTGCTTTCGTTCTGCATTAAACAGCTTCATGCTTTTCGGGACACATGTATAAAATGGCCACTTTACAAAGGTTTCACAATACGTTATACTGTACGGAATTCAGATTCAGACAAAATAAATGCGTGTGTGTTTTTTCGAAGACAAACCATTGTTCCACTGTAAATATGTTTATATAGTATATCTGCAAACGCACCGGCCATATACAAACAAAATAGTACCAAGTCAAAACTCTCGATTAGGGTCTACACTATTTACCATGCTATTATTCTATTTGAATATTGAAATAAAAATATGACTTGTTCATAGTGCAAATCTGGGATAGGTTCATATAGAAATACAGGTATATATTGGTTATTAAATACACTTTAGGTATTTTATGTAAATTTTACCCAGCACATGAAAGAAAAATTTGAAATGAATAAGGCTGAACAACATTGGTGAAATTTGAATCAGCTGTTCCGTGAAAAATCCTACCTTACCAGTTCTGGCCCTTTGCAAGCAATATTAACCAAAATCAACCTTCGATAACTGAGTAGGTCCTATGGCAGTTTAACATACTAAAATACTTCAAACGGTATTGTCACTTTTGCATGTAATGCGCAACGTTTTCATCGCGGCAGTTGGTCTGAGTCAGCACTGTTTGCAAAACTATAGGTTATATTTTCTCGAGGAGAAAATCACATTTGACCATACGAATGAATATAAAAAACATATAATACGGTTTTACCCTTTACCTCCTAGCTACGCATTTTGATGCCTTTTCAAACTGAGTAGACCCAGATCATATGACCCCTGTAGAAACCATCTGATTAGCGTATGCATATGTTACAGTATAGAACTGGGTCCATGCTTATAAATCTTTTTAGCTGAGTCTGAGTTTGTTCTCAAGCTTTTGATTGGTCAGATTCTAAGGTCAAGGATGTCCTTGTGTACGTACCATTATAAAGACGTAGTCAATAAATATTGATAAACTGATATATTCTTGCATAATTAGGTAAACGGCTAACAATAAGAAACAGGTGACTGAAAAATAATGTCGTGTTTCTGTATTTTCCTCTAATATACAGTGTTTAGCAGCCGAAATGTCATACTCGCCGTCTTATAAGGATCCACCAAACTGGATCGCAAATTGGTCCGTAGTATTATATTGCATGCTACAGCATTGAAATGGTTTAGAACTGGAAACAGCATGGCGCATAAAATAATGTCTTTAACCACGTATTCCATGAATATTCATGAAAAAATAATGACATCACACATATTGATTAGAATAATAGTTGCAATGGTACATAACACTTGAAATATTTGGCCATGTCAGAAACTTATATCTATAGTCATAGCATACCCTGATCAGACGGCGGCTGTAGGAGTCGTCTGATCTAGGTCTACTCTGTTCGCAAAGCTGTAGAAAAGCGTATTAATGAGGTAAATAGTTAAAGTGTTTCGAACAGCAATCATCATGCTTCACAGTAGAATCTCATTAAAGTGTTTATTACCGAAATCAGCAAGATACACAGTAGAACATCATTAAAGTGTTTATTACCGACATCAGCATGATACACAGTAAACCACCTTTAGCGTATTTAGAACCGGAATTATCATACTACACAGTAGATCCGCATTAAAGAACTTACCGATATCAGCATGATACAAAGTAAAACCTCTTTAAAGTGTTTATTACTGAAGTCAGCATGATACACAACAGAACCGCATTATAGTACTTACCGGTATTAGCATGATACAGAGCAGAACCTCTTTAAAGTGTTTACTACCGATGTCAGCATGATACACAGTAGGCCATCTTTAGAGTGTTTACTACTGGAACCATCATGATACACAGTAGGATATCTTATAAGTGTTTCGACACGGAACCATAATAATACATGATAGAACCTCTTGAAAGTGTTAAGTACCGAAATCAGCAGTATATGTTATGGTATAACATTTTTTAAATGTTTACTACCGAAATCAGCATGATACATAATAGAACATCTTTAAAGAGTTTAGAACCGGAATCAGCATGACAGAATGGAGTTTAGTGACTTGTCACAACTACTGTGTGATACAACAATTTGTTCGGACAACATATGTGAATAATTTGATGACGTCATAAGTATAAAACTCTCACACTTTTATCATGAAAAGTACACAATTGCATTAAACGTCAGTTGCATTGGATAGCATATACTACAGCTCTATGTTGGCGATACCGTTTATATTATTGTCGTTTTTTATTTTCTTGAATAAACAGAGACGTTCTGTCTCTGTGTTGTTATATAATTTACCAAGCATAGCAGAAGCATTAATAATCAAAATGTCCCTCCGTTTCAATTTATGTTTCAAGTTTACGTTTAATTTTGTTTATGATCATTATAAAGAGTCAATAAGAAAACAAATCTTGTTTTATAGAGAAGGAAACGACTATTTGTTTCAAGGTTATATTTAATTCTGTTTATGAACATTTGTAAAGAGTAGATAAGAAAATGGATCTAGTTATGTAGAGAGGGAATTGGCAAATCGCATTCGTTTGATTAAATTTCTTCAGAGTATGCCATGATTAACAATGGAATCTCTTTAAAGCCACATCTTAGAAAGTAAACATTGGAGTCTTTAGCACTTTTTCACGCCTTTGCAAACAGGTCAGGATCTACTCTGCTTTGCTTGAAATTATAACATTTCCGACACTACAGTTTTTACCAATACAAAACAACCCGTGCACGTATGCCGTTATAAAAAATCAGCTCATAACAATTCATGATGTCATTAGTTTTTACATGCATATTCAACAAGGAAATGGTTCAATCCTTACAGTGTGGGGCATGATTCACTAATGTCCTTTGCAAACAGTGTAGGCCCATATAGATGATAGGACTCCTAGAGGAGCCCTTTCGTCAGGGTCTGCACTGTTTGTTTTGTTACACTTCAGAAAAATCTCTAAATACAGTAAAACCCCGCTAATGCGACCACCTAAAATAGGTATAATTCTGGGTGCCAGTTGCTGGTGGTAGCTTAATGCCGGACAAAAGTAATGCAGAAAGCTCCTACAGGAGCTTTCTGCATTACTTTTGTCCTACATTAAGCAACCATCTGCTTATAAAAACGCCCATGTTTATTCATCAAGTGGTCGCATTAGAGGGGTTCTACTGTATTCACCATTAACTCAACCTATTTGGAATAGTTGATTTTAAAATTCAACATTGTAAGGGTTAAAGCAGGATGTCCCATTTGAGTGTTTACTTTATATTACACAACGATCATTAACATATAACTACTGTTGCATCTTTACTCCTTGGCCACAATGATCGAATCCATGATAACCTTTGCAAACAGTTTCCATGGAGATGCCATGTAATACGGCGTCCCATTAAGATCCAAACTGTTTGCATCTGATTATATTTTGTACAGAAATTGACGAACACGCCACTTTGAAACCTGACGCAGACGATATTCTAAGTAGAAGGAATTTATTTGGCGCCGAAAGTGTTAAAGGCAAGTGATACATGAACCCTTACAGTGCGAGACACGAGTCACTTATGTCCTTTGCAAACAGTGTAGACCCAGATGAGTGGACTCATAGAGGATCCCTTTCACCAGGTGCTGCACTGATTGTCATGTTAAACCTTCTTTCTGTAGAAACATCCCTAAATATTCACCATAAGCTTGACCTGTTTGACTTTGGAATGGTCCATTTGGAAATTTAGCGTGGTAAAGGTTACAATACAGGACAATTACTCATGCAGCAAGAAACTACTTGCTATTTAACCCTTTCCCCCAAAAATACGCCTTTCTACGCCTCTGTAAAGGTCACCTGTTGAAACCATTGTGATAAATAGAGCATTTGCTCCTGTAGAAGCAAGTGCTCTATTTATCACAATGGTTTCAAACTACAAAATTCTAAAATTTTCCTTTTCTCTAGTTAATGCTCCTTTTCGGTAGGTTTATTCAAAGTGGTTTGATCTAAAAATAGCCTATGAGAAAATGGGTTAAGACTCGTACGTTTACTCAGTAAGTTGTCGTTTAACCTTCATCATGCTAAGCGCGAGCTTGAATTCAGGTGAGACGCCGAGTTAACGCCGAGTAACTCGGCATCTCATTAAGATTCAAAGCTGTTTGACACTCGGTCAACAGTTTCAAAAACGCTTGGAGGAATCAAAAGTAAATAAAGCATGCAATAGATCAGAATTTGGGCAGATATTATTTGTTCAACGCGATAAGGGTAACACTAAATGTTACTGTAATTATACACAGCATGCCCACTGCTTTGCCTTTATATAGATACTTTTATAAAAGTACATATAGAAATTTAAATCAATTTGTTCACATACAGGCACACGTGAACATTTGTTGTTAATTGAATATGAAGATGATATAATTAAATGGATTGCAATGGAAAGCTAGTCTAAAAGGCAACACCTGTATAGTTTGATGATAGCTTGAGCATCTATTGCATATAACATTCCTTCTTCTATTGATAAACATTGACAAACTGTTGTTTTACATAGTTTTTTTTATATAATGTGAAACTAGTTTGAACTGTTTATCAGAGATAAAGGTGCGTACTCAAATAATAACTTCTTTATTTCTCCACAAACTCTATGTTGCGACAACTCTTTAGAATTCTTTCTTCGAGACGATTCCAAAGAGTGGTCACAACATAAGGTTTTGTGGAGAAATAAAGAAGCAACTTTAGAAAATGTTATAATCTACGCATTTTATCTGGACCTCCGGTATACTGATACAGTGAACCCTCATTATACCGGCATTCGTTACAACGGCACCCTCGTTATACCGGCACTATGTGTTGAAACAAAACTACCGTTTAGGCTTTGAAACAACTACTGAATAAATAGTTGCAAAGCCAATAAGACAGGTGATCGCTTAATGCAGAACACAAGAAGTGCAAAAAGCTCCCTTGTGTTCTGCATTAAGCGTTCACCTGTTGGTACTAGTTAAAAACTGGCCATACGGTTCCTTTCATATTTAAACTCGTTATAACGGCAACCTCGTTATACCAGCAAAATGTATGGAAACAAACACCTCCGTTGTAATGAGGGTTCACTGGTATTATGTTATCACACATTTCTATCAGCCAGTCTGAATATGTGTACAAATGAAATGAATACAAAACAATGTACAGTGTGCTATGTGCAGTTAAACATACCTAGACGGCAGTGCATAGATTGGATTATATTTATAAATATACAGTTTACTAAAATATTAAGTAGTGAGTAGACTTTAACCGGTAATGTCAATAGATGCGACTATTGGCACTTCATACTCCATCTACCCAAGAGGAAGAATACACTATATTGTACATAAGTATTAAAGTTAATGACATATGATCTGAACAGAACCTTTTAAGCAAGACACAGACTTGAAGTTAATGTCACATGACTAAATATGACACACTATATTTCATAATGACATAGCCAGTATATAGGTAAGCAAAGACTGTGTTGCTATTTACGCAGTCATTTCAGGAAAAGGCATTTTCCAATATCGAAGTAAGAGGTAAAAACGAATGCCAATGCCATTTCTTCAATTTTAGATACCTGTCCCTCACACCATATTCGAAGTGTACATGTTTTACAGTATGGAAGGTTTAAGTTTGTCCTAATTAGAATATCAAAGACTATAGACACATACTAAGGGCATTGGTATAGACTTCAATATAACTGTGCATTCAAATTTTGGTGCCCTTGGTCGTTGAAGTGAAGAAGAGAATAACGTTATTTGACAGACAAACGAACAGGATGTAATGTTTTAGTCCTATTTTAGAATTTAGATATAAGACATTTAACGACTTGTATGAGGTACAAATTAGTTAAATCAATCAATGATAATAGCAATAATCAATATATAATTACATTTCTAAGATTTGTGTCAAACCCTAGCACAACTATTGAGTTTAACCCATTACATCATATATTATTTTTTAATAATTCTATGGAAAAGGGGCATTTACTAGAGAAAATGAAATTTTTAGAATTGTGTACTTTTGAAACCATTGTGATAAATAGAATATTTGCTTCTATGGAGCAAATTCTCGATTTATCACAATGGGTTCAAGAAGTGACTTTTACAACGGCGTCCGTATGAGGGAATGGGTTAATTACATAATTCAGTGATAAACATGCTTTTAATATTTCACAATATGGCTTAGCATATTATATGGCACACTATAACACACATACCGAGCTCTACTTTGAAGCCTATATATATATAGATATCTTTATCCTGAATAACTGTTTATTTGACCTATGAATAAATTTTCACCATAATTTGTATCCAGTTTGGAAACAAAAAAACGTTAAAAATATCTACAGTGCTCCCTCCCTACAACGGCCCTCTCAATAACGATTCCCTCTTTACAACAACGCATGTCGCTGTTTCCGAAACAACATGGCTCCAGAGACAACTTTTTTCCATCGTATTTACTGTATGCCTCCATCAAACCCTATGTTGTGACCACTCTTTAGAATCGTCACTTTGTGACGATTCTAAAGAGTGGTCACAACATAGGGTTTGATAGAGGCATAACGGTTTTAGTTCTCGAAATACACCTTATCTGGGAATCTGTAAACAAGCTAATTATATTTGAGTTTTCCTCCCTATAACAACTCCCTCTGAACAACACATACAATCTTCGTACCCCAAAGGGTGTCGTTATAGAGAGGGAGCACTGTATCCTTATTACATCGTTACAACTTGCGAATGCATAGCTGGTATATATCATGAGGGCATATATGATTTGTATAGCACGTTTGTTCAAAAGCACATGTACTTACTTACATATGTATATATCCGTGTCATCAGGTTTATGGTAAAACTTCTACGTTGAAAGCCCATTTAGCGAGATAAAGTTTTTGCTGTGTGTTTCAAAATTCATTTCAGTATACATACAGAAGTTTATCATGTAACAGTTCTTTTCGGAGCATATCTTAATAGCCATACTATTCTATTTGTACATGTATAAGCTGTAACAGTACGATTGAGTACTCTGTGTCTTAACCCTTCACTCCATAAATACGCCTTTCTACGCCTTTGCAAACGGAGTAGACCAACATCAGAGTATTCCCGTAGCAGCCATCTGATCAGGGTCTGCTTTGTTTGCTTATGATATATGAATCTACAGTCTGCCATGGCCAAAACATCCTGTGGCCATGTCCTATTACAATAACAAGTCTAATTAATATTCATGATGACTTTACATCTTACATGAATATTCATGGAGTAATGGGCTAACAAGCAACGTTGATCTAGACTTTCGATCTGTTTGATTCTTTTCAAATCTCTTATTTCTCAGCCAAGCCTTATCGTATTGGTACTTACTTGAATTGTCTCATAGAAGCAGTTCTAATGAGTACCAACAAAACAGGTTTTGTGGATAAATACGAGTATGGAATAAGTTTTCCTGCACTTCTTATCTAGACGTCTGATTAAGGATTTGAAATGGCCTATCGTCTGGCCTAACACTTGAAACATGCCCGGTCTATTCTGTACTTAATTTAGAGGCTTAGTTTTAGCTTTTTGGTATTATTAAAAGGTACATCCCTATGGAAATATATTCCTGCTTCACTGTTATTGTTCGAGGTATGGAATGTCAACTGTTTTATTATTGGCTCTTAAAGTAAATGATACAGTTATATGCTGTACAACACATCAAGCATTCTCCACTGCTCCATGAGTTCCAGTTGTGTTACGGTGCAGGGATTTTTACTCCTCTAACTAAACTCTCGACGTCAAGAGGAACGAAGACACTTCAATGCTGATAGTTGTGAGCTGTATAGGTTAGAGGCCAGTATGCTGTACCAAAGTCTCTGTTCCCATATAGTAAGACCAGTAGGCAATGTTGAAAAGTACAAACAGCAAGGGGAACAAGAAGCGCGAACCTACATCACAATACATGGCATAACGCACCCCAGAATTTATTGGTTTCTTCTTATTCTTCGAGGTGCTTGTTCCTTCTCCTCCTTCTGCGTCCCTCTCTTTGCTATATTCGTCTATAATTTTCTACAAAAAAATAAAATAAAAACATTCAGAGAAAGAAACAGATCTATGCAATAACACTGTTTCTGATCCCTTAAACGCAGACATCGGAGTATCGTTTTAAAATGATAAATAAATCACATTCACCAATCACCAAAGCATGATAGAACATTACTGTTACTATAAGACGTATTAGTATAGTATTTTATAATACACATATTAATGTTTCTCTCTTACGTTTTGGCTCACCATAAATTCAAGCGCGGGAATAAATTCAAGCGCGGGAATATCGGACGAAAATCTCGCAGCTGAATAAATAGGCAATGAACTAGCGTTCACGCCAGATTGTCCGGTCCTTGTAGAGTTGGCAGAGAAACAGTTAAAATGAAAGTCTCTAATTGCAAAGTGTTTTGAAAATGCCTAAAACTTGCATAATTCCTTTGTTTATATGCTGAAAAGAAATATATCGCAAGAAAACCAGTCGAATAAACTCCGAAGAAGACAAAACGTTCATGTTTTTTATATCGAAGGGCCAATGTCAAAACGCAAGATATGTTGTAAACCGTTACTCTATATTAACGCATAGTTAGGCTTTTGTAAACAGAGTGGATCCAAATAAGACAGCTCCTGTAGAATAAGTGATAAAGTATTGCATAACTATCCATGAACTTAAGGGTTTATAATAACTACCTTCACAGATGCATAAAACTTATATTTTATATTTCTTTCTAAAGACATGTTTGAATATTTTTAATTATATATGTCAGCAGTCGTAATTTATAAAGCGTCTACACTCACAGAAACATTTCTTGCTCCGGACAAATTCGCTTGGAAATACGGAAATGTCTATAAAATCGCATACGTGTTAATAATAAATCTACGAAGCAATAATTTCAAATTCAAAATGAATATGAACAAGAGATGAAGATGGAGAATTGTTTGTTTCTGGTTTTTTATAAACATACATGTATATCTATATCTAAACATTTTGTTTCCAAATTTGATTTCTCTCACAGTTCATACTTGCCTCACATGCTTCAACAATATTATTTCTCTTCTTTTACAATAATGGCAAGTCACAATTATTATGGGCATGCGTGGGGGTAGAAAAGAGATAGATAGCTTGGCTCCCACGCTACTCGATCCAGCTGTAAAGAACATAGCATTGTGCAACGCAACACTAGTGCATACTTAAAATCATCTATATTATACTTGTCACCCCCTTGGGTCTTGGCATAGTTCCACGTGACAAAGCTTGCTGCTATGTGTTGGACATTTTCAATATGTTGTACATGTATGTCATTTTGCATATACGGGTCCCAGGAAGAAGAATGATACGCCAGGGTTAGTCGCGCTATTGAGGTATATGCGGCCTGTTTTTGTTAGGGCGAGCAAGAGGTAATTTCCGCTGAAAGAATCCCAATCTCTGACTGGCTTTGCTCGTAGTCTGGTGGACATATGGGGACCACGGAAAGTCAGCTCATATCTCCACATCCAGATAAGATGCCTGGTTTACCCTTTCAAGGGGATTATTGTGAATGGTGTAAAAGGTTTTAAGCACCTTTCCCGATCTTGAGATGTGCATAAAATAGTACTTGGCAATGTAAAACGACATCTACCATTCCTCCTCCCACTTGGCTAAGCTAAGAGTCTTACCTTAGATCCAACTGATACTGGCAAGTCATTTATGTACAGGAGGAAAAGAAGAGGCCCTAGCACATAACCCTGAGAGACGCCAGATTCAACACTGACTCTGCTTGATTTAGCACTATCAACAACCGAATTTAGAGATCGACTGCTCAGAAAGTTGTTAGTTTTGCCCCTAAAACCATAATGTGACACTTTGTGTAACAGTCTGGCATGATCCATAACATCAAATGCCTTGCTTAAATTCATGATGGCAATAACAACACGACTTCACTGCATGGACTGTACAATATCATTGATCAATGGCACTAACTTTGTTTCACATGATCCCCTGGCACGGAAGCCATGTTGATTGTCAACAAGGATCTGATGCTGGTCAAGGTGGTCCAATATATTGCTGACTACAATATGCTACATTATCTTACATGCAATATATGTAAGTGACACAGGCCTAAAATTGCTGGGTCTAAACTTTTCACCCTTTTTTAAAATAGGAGACACATTTGCTTGATTCCATTCTGCAGGAACAGACCCAGTATTTAAAGAAATGATAAAAAGGTAAGTAAACATTGGAGCAATTTCTGAGGCACATTCTTTTAATATTCTAGTTTTGATTGAGTCAGGGTCTGCCTTGTGGAGTTTTCGGCTAGTTTTGATTTAGTCCGGGTCTGCCTTGAGGTATTTTCGGTTAAGGGTTGTGTCCTAGATCTTAGTAAAACAGATAAAAACTGTTTGTTTAGTATCTTAGTCTTATCTCAATCTCTAAACTCTGATTTAAATTTTATCTTCTCTTTAAGGGGTAACGTCGCATGACTCATTTTTAAACTCTTTACAAAACCCCAAAATGTCTTTGTTGTACTATGCTTGTTCTCTGTATTATCACACACAATATTGTTCATGTAATCCCAGTATGATGTTCTAGATTGAGTTTGGATTAATGCTTTGATTGTCTTTAGTTTAGTTACTTGTAAATTTATCCGATATGTTCGGGCAGTTAACTTTTCAGTTTGCATGGCCAACTTAGTCCAAATAGATATACTAGCTTTAATTTCAGTCCAATTTGCTTTATCAAATAGTAACATTTTTCTTTTTTCGTGCATGTTTATTCTTGCACTAGAAACAATGACAAGGAAGGAATACATTGATCACTGAAACCTGGAATTACGTTGATGTGTTCGACAAGTGATGGGTTACTATGAAACATGAGGTCAAGACAATTGCTTAAATTTTCTGTTATCCTTGTTGGATCATTAACAAATTGTGTTAAACCTAGTGAGTTGGCCATGTCCAGTAATTTGCCACTTTCTTCGCGTGATTTACTGTGTTAGTGTCCGAGTTTATGTCTCCTAGATGTAGGCCACCCCTATTACAATTGTGCTGTTTGCTTTGTCAATGAGGGGGTTGTTCTTTCGCGTTCATCAATCCATGTGAAATCTCGATCCGGTCTGTAGGCACTACATACATATAGGTCGTTTTACCTTTCTGTCTTATCTGTACCCGTATAAGCTCAGAGTCTGATTTGGGTTCAACAGGGGCATGTCTCTTTTGATATTAGTACAAAGACACCTTCCCCTGTTCCACGAATTCTATCATTACGGTACACATTCTAGTCAGCAGAATAACTTCAGAGTTCTTAATTTTAGGGTTTAGCTATGATCCTGATCCAATTACAATGCGATGTTTGACAGAAACCATCCTGGAATGAAAGTCTAGGGTTTTTTATGGACTGCCAATAACAGTAATGACTTTTATGTGCTGGAAATTTGATTTTCTATTACCTTGGGTTCTGACATGTCTCTGAATACCCTGTGCAGTATGGGTGACTTTGTTTGAAGTTCTACTATATAAGGGTGCTTCATTGTCACCTGGTGAGTGTGCTGTAGTATTAATTGAACTATGTGAGAATACTGTCTGGTTCAAATTAGCCTATGATGAGCTGTCAAAAAGAGATGATGTAAAATTTGGCATTCCGCAGTTCAGTCATTGCCAGTGCTCCTTAGGGTACATATCGAGGGCTTGGTGCAAAACTTTTCTAACTCCTTCACAAAGTGAAGAAGTTAGAATAGTTTTGCACCAAGCCCTCGATATTTGATGACATATCTTGACATTGATCGTGGAACAACGTAATGCACTCCTCACAAAAATACCCCGATATTGATGCCATGTAGAGCAAATACCACATAAGCGGTTTGGTCCAGGATTTGTTTCAGTATCACAAGCCAACAATACCATAATGGAACAGATGTAAACTAGTGTGAGCCTGTTTTGCCTGAGGATCCTCTTTCTTGGTTTAAAAAGACCAAAAACCAAGCCAAAACTTACAACATTATATGCATCATATTCTTGCCTCACAAATGTAGTGAGCTTGTTCAACGTCTTTTTAAGTCGACAACTACTCACATTCGACCTGCATATGTTATTGAGATCAAGAGATGTGTCTCTGTTACATACATGCTCCTCAAGCAGCTTCACTGACAGTTCAGCTTCCATTACATACAAAGTACAGGCCATTAGACCCACCATACAAATAGTTATCCTACACATCTTTAATACATTTGATGATTTCTTCTACGCTTTAACGCCACGAAAACATATGACAAATTGGCCCGGAAATAGAGAGAAAAGTGATTAGTCTTAAAACCAACGTTTCGAAAGGCTGGCGATAGTATTCAGTGCATTAACCCTTCTCTTGCTGAATTTTAAAATACATTTCTTCTTCTTTACTCTGCCCTGTTGTATAATTACATATATCTTCACTGTGTAAAAGTATTTCGCTGTGCAATCACTGCTGTGGAGTGCACTGGTTGCACAATCAACTTGTAAATAGTACAGACCCTGATGAGACAGCGCCTGCAGGAGCTGTCTCATCTGGGTTTTCACTATTTACAGGTAGGTATATTGACGTGAATAGCAAGCGAAGGGTTAAGAGTGTGTATGATGGCTCTTACACTACTTACCTCTGAAAATAAGAAACTTCAGTGCAAAAATGTTAATTTGTGAAAGAAAATTTGGTCCAAAATTTGAGTGGTGAATCCCACACACTTCACCGGACTGTAACAGGCAGCTCAATGAAGTATCGGTAACGGTATTGGTGTGTTTGTTTGCTTGTTTATATCGGTGTGTACGTCGTGTTATCAGTATTTGGTCATATCTCGACGCCAAGCTATTTACAGGTGAAAAAATGGCACCAGAGGTTTATCCGAGTGTGGATCAAATTGCATTGTTTCAGACGAAGAAGAACGACCGGGTAGATCCACCGACCCACCGAAAGCAAGCTGAAATACTTCCTCTTAGGAAAAAAAGGCAAATGTCAAGACCGGGATTCGAATCACAGCGGCCAGGAGCTAAGTGACCATATAACCATTCGACCACGGAGGCCCAAACGATAGTGGACTCTAGTCTAGTGTAATAACAAACTATGAGTAATGTAAGTGTATGTCAAGAGTGCAAAAAGACGTTAAAACAATATGTGGCACTGTATACAACATTTTCTATAATTGTGAAAATAAAAAAAACACATGAATATTTAGGTAAAAGATTATAACATCATGGATATCCGTTAAATTAATAATTTTTATAGTGGCTTATGAATGTGGTCTATATTATTCCATAAGCAAACAGAGCAGAAAACATCTTCAGGAGAAGTCTGATCTGGATCTACTCTGTTTGTAACGGCGTGGAAATGAAATATGTATGTATGGAGTAAATGGTTAAAACATTGATTCCATAATTACATGTACGCTTACATACCTCCTTCTTCTTCTTTGGAATGTGAAATAATTTTCTCAGAGTTATTTCAATGCTGCTGTCTTTTCGCATAAGTACATTCGCTACTGCAAACTCAATCAGTGCAAAGAACACAAACATTAAACACGTGGACATCCATATGTCAATGGCCTTTGTATAAGAGACGTGCGGTAGCGATGCGTTCACGGCGGAACTCTGTGTGGTCATGGTTAGAACTGTCAACACACCAAGGGATATTCTACCCGGAACAGCGTTCACGTTTAGCCAAAATGATATCCATGATAGGACGACGACAAGCGCACTGGGAATGTACATTTGCACGAGGTAATATCCAATGTTTCTTGAAAAGGTAAACTCCAGTGTAATGGCACTGTGATTGCCTGCAATTAGAATGGTAGCTTTACATAAATATTGGGTAAGACGTTTTGTTATATATATACCCTGATATTATTATGTCGATTGGTAAGATGTATGGTACACCGTCGTAATATAATTGCGCTTTAACACCTTGCTCCATACATACGCCTGTGGATGCCTTTGCAAACAGAGTAGACTCATATCATATGGCTCCTGTAGGAGCTGTCTGATCAGGGTCTGCTCTGTTTTCTTAATACCGTGTCTGCCACGGCCAAAATTTATTTGTCAATATGCCATAATAAACATTAATCTAAATAGTATTCATTATGTCATATTCATGGAGTAAAAGGTTAAATGTTGCTGCAAAATAGTTCACTGTTCTAAGTATTGACTATTCCTAATTGATGGTAAACTATTAAATGGTTACTTCATGATAATGTTGAACGTCAATGTGAACAATAATTATGATAATATTAATAATAATGATAAGAATTATACTGGTGATGATGACGAGGAGGAGGAGGTGGAGGATGGTAAATTATATCATAAATCATAATCATCGTCATAATTATGAAAACAGCAATGGTATTTATATAAAAATTAAAGTCATCATAACAAGTATTAGAACTAATACTACTATTACTATTACGTTAGTAATAAGAATAACGTTTAACAAAACTAAACTTATTTCTATAATATAGTTCTCCTTAACAAATTAACCAGTATTAGTACTGCAACTTTGTGTCATTAGTGTGAGTGTTGCATTTTGACAGACGGATCCCGATGAAGCGGAATGTCTCGATTATATCCGTGTTGTCCCTGTCCATATTAACAAGCCTCGTCCTTTCTGAATAATAACCATTTACTCTATATAAACTAATAGCTTACCCTGCCCTTTTCTTTTATTTGTTGATTCAAACGTTTCCATATTTATTATCTTGAATTGTGGCAGATCGTTTGATTCTATATGCACCGGGACAGATTCGTTGGCCCAACGTAGTATAATATCTCCATCATTATAGGAAACTGGGGAGTAAAGTTATACAGATATTTAGTTCTAGAAAATTAGAAAATAAATTGAGATACAGTAAAACCTCTCTATAACGGCCACTAAATTGTGTTAAGTAGTTGGTATATAGGGCAGGTGGTTGCTTAAAGTGAGGTGAAAGTAAATCAGAACGCTTCTGTCAGAGCGTTCTGTTTTACTTTCACCTTTCTTTCAGCAGCCACCTGCCTTTAACATAAAATACTTTATATAATTTAGTGGCCGTTGTAGAAAGGTTTTACTCTATGTACTTATAAGAAACTCGGGTATAAAGTATAGGACTATTAGGAATAAAGTTATACATGTACGTCAATACAGGACACTGAAGAAAAACGTTATACATATATATTTATAACTAACTATAGGAATATTAAGAAGTTACATTTTTATGTAATATAGGAAAGCGAGGAAAAACGTGCAACTCCTTAACTTGTCAATTAACATTATGTTGTGATTTCTGTTTAGGTTCGTCTCGAAGTTATGAATACTGAGTGGTTAGAACAAATGGTAAATAGATATAATAGTGAAATTTGAATGTCAGCTGGTTTGCATCTCATAGTTCATAAATTCATTACGAAGCTTACTTACAACTTTCAGTCTCTATTCTGCATTTTTGTATATCAAATGGATATCGGCGAAAGTTCATCTTACAGCTCAATGTCAAAGATAATCTGAAATGAGAAAAAAATCTGAAGACGTTCCACATGTTAACATGTTTATTGTTTAACTCTTTGCATGCTTTGTAGTTTTGTCGTCTGTTCATTTGTCGTCTGCTGCTTAACTGTCGTATGCAACATTTTCAAAACTATTCCACTCTCTTTCTCAGTGACAAACTGCTTAGATCTCAGAAACAAAACGTGGGTTAGATCTGGATCCAAACTGTTCGCTAACATGCAACGTGTTAAACGAAAAAATGTTTACATAATCAATCCTGAAACTTGTTTTAAGGCGCATTCATGTTATTCATTACAAATAAATACTTTCATTTTTAACAAAAAAACAAAACAAATGATAATTAAGATACAACTGGTAACGAATTATAGCATTTTTTAAATTCAAGGATGAAATACGAATAAAGTAGTTTAGGCACAATTGGCATTTAAAACACTGCTTTTGTAATGGATCAACAGATAAAATAATTTGTTATATTGACTTTAACTTACTTATCAGTAACGAGCAGCAACTTGTTATCATAAAATTATTTTAAATTGTGCAAAACAAATTCTGTTAGATATCTACTGTCTATTTTTCAAATCGTTTTTGACAATACATTTTTGTTTATGTTGTAAGAAAGCAAACGCAGTAGATTCAGATTGTTTCCTAGTAATAAATCACAAAATGACATAGAGTGAAACCCCTTTAAACCGGTCGTTAAAAACAGTATTAATGCCGGTATGTAAGACAAATAAATGCAGGTCGAAAGAGAATTTTCTGTATGACTTTTTATCATAAATTAAGCAGCTATCTCCTTAAAATGATCTAAACCATTCATAACTAATTTTTAGGTTTAGATAGAGTTTACTGTAGTACTAGCAAGTGTAGTCTTGTTGTATGTACTCTAACATCTGCACTGTAATATAAAGTTGATAAAACGTCCATTGGCACCGTTTTGATAACGTTTAACCCTTAATATCGTATTGACGTATTGACGCCTTTTGGCGCCCCTGTGAAATTACCGTTTGAAACCATTGTATAAAAATAGAGCAATTGCTCCTATAGCAGCAAATGATCTATTTATAACAATGGTCTCAAAACTTTACAGTCCTAAAAGTTTCCTAAACACTAGCACATGCTCCTTTCGGCAGATTCATTCAAAGAGGTTGGGTCTCGAAATCGCATATGATGTATGGGTTAAGGGAAACACATCTAGTAGCAAATTGTAAAGGCCATCACAAAAACTGGCTCTTCAAGACTAGTTTGACTAGAGTCTATACGGCATGCTAAGAATTGTCTGGTCGAAATTTAAGTTTAACCATGGTACATCCAATGCAAATGTAAGTTACCGACCTAGTCACAACATATACTTTAAAATGTTTAATAGGGGATTTGGGCTGCTTATCACTCAGACCCAACCCAAGTATGTGATTCCAATACTATAGTAGATTACAGTAGGACCTACCTGTCCTAACCGGCCACCATCTATTTAACATAAGCGTCTTAAAAGCAGGTGGTTGCTTAATGCATAGTAAATGTAATGCAGAAACATCTTATAGGAGCTTTCTGTATTACTTTTGATGCCATCTGCATCACCGACCCATAATAAACCTCTTCTTGATGACCGTTTAAGACAGGTTCTACTATAATATATTCCTGTATAGAAACTGCCTGATCTGGGTCTACTGTCTGTAACGGCGTTAAAAGACGCACGAGACAGGTAAAGGTCTACATAACCAACAGACCAAACAACCAACTTACCTCGTAGAAAAGGTCACCATCAGACTATTGTATATGCGTAAGACTTTGTTTGGCATCAACACGTTGTGGTAGTAGGCGTTCTTCTCGTTGGGAAAGTACAGGTCTGGCACCCAGAATCTATCTAAAGCCTTAGAATCTATTTCCACATGTCCGTCTTGCATGCTTAATATATTGTATTTCACCAATCGATCATCCATCCAGCTCAAATGAAGAAGCAACGTTACTGTAAAGTCCTGTAACGAATACTAACACAGGTGAATCTATTGTAACTTTTTACTTAGCCTTTTCCCTGTTGAATATTCATGTAAGAATAAATATTTAGTACCTGGCTTTTTATTATGGTCTATGTACACAGGTTTGTATGGTACTTGTAGAAACTAAAGAGTCAGATCTACCATAAATTCATAGGCAAACATGACAGATACTGATCAGACGTCTCCTACAGTAACCATCTGATCTGGGTCTACTGTGCTTGCAAAGGCATGAGAAGCATTTATATGAAGGAAAAGGTTAAAAAATATTCATTTAAGAAGTATTGAATATATATTTTCTTATTTAAAGACATTTGAACACTGGAAATTTAGTCATAGCAGAAGTAAATACATAAGCAAACAGAGCCGATGCCAAATCAGATTCTAATGAAGAAACTATAGAATTAGATCTATAGTACCGTATCCCATACATAGTCATACCGATAGACGAATAGCTAATACTTTCCCTTAGTGAATAAATGTGGATGTACTTAACCCTTCTCTTGCTGAATTTTAAAATACATTTCTCCTTCTTTACATATGTCCTGTTGTATAATTACATATATCTTCACTGTGTACAAGTATTTCACTGTGCATTCACTGCTGTGGAGTGCACTGGTTGCACAATCAACTTGTAATAGTGCAGACCCTGATGAGACAGCTCCTGCAGGGGCTGTCTCATCTGGGTCTTCACTATTTACAGATAGGTATATTGACGTGAATAGCAAGCGAAGGGTTAACCATTCACTCCATGAATATTCATGCAAAAATAATGAAGTCATAAATACTAATTAGATTAACTGTTTTAATAACAATGTTTGACCATGGCAGAAACTGTAGAATCATATCTATATTATATCAAAAGCAAACAGAGCAGACCCTGACCAAACAGCACATAAAGGAGCCGTCTGGTCTGGGGATACTCTGCAAATGCGTAATAAGTGTACGAGTATTTATGATATAAAGGGTTAAAACAGGTAGTTAATACAGAATGATATTTGTACATGCTTGTACTAGCGATTCATCAATTTACTATAAATATGGAGACAGTGACAGCTTAATGCAGGATTAAAGGCGTGCAGAAAGCTCCTCTAGGAGCTTTCTGCATGACTTTCATCCTGCATTAAGCAGCCACCTGCCTGAAAGTATCTGAATTCGTCTCTACTAGAATTCCGGTTTAGAGGGGTTTTAAAGTAGCTTCTCAAAAAATGAGAACGATTCGGACGACGGCAAACCCTTGCACACTATCAGAATTTGAGCTGAAATCTTTCACATGGTGATAAGGAATAAATATTGAAAAAAACATATTAAATAAATTTATATTTGTTGTATAGAGGCTTACTGTACAAAATAAATGGAAACAAAGACATACCATATCGGCCTCGCTGATTGTATCAAAGTTCTCCACGTGTACTCGAACGTCTATTATAGTTGGCTCGTCTACAACAAATGAAAATTTAATGAAAATGTACTTACTGTAAATGTAATGACACTGAACATACGATATATAAACGAAGGTTTATCTTATTCTCGTGAGTAGTTACGAAGACCTAGTTATGGGCGAGTGCGGAGACCATCGAAGGAAGTATACCAAACATTTCGCGGTGAATCAAAACATCCACAGCCTTATTGGGAATTCAGTAAAACTCTTCTAAACTGAACGAACAAATTAGTATTAATACCGGGCTTAGATATAGGTAAAGTGATACACAAAGCTCCTTTCCAGATGATAGTATCTTAATACACGTTGAAAATCATGCAGAAAACTGATTTGGGAGCTTTCTGTGTGTCTTTTATTCTGAATTACCCTGCCCCCTCTCTTACATACCGATATTCATACTTAACCCTTTCCTCCATAAATAAGCCTTTATACGCCTCTGTAAAAAACACCTGTTGAAACCATTGTGATAGATAGAGCATTTGCTCCTATAGGAGCATATTCTCTATTTATCACAATGGTTTCAAACTACAAAATTCTAACATTTCCCTTTCTCTAGTTAATGCTCCTTTTCGGTAGATTTATTCAAAGTGGTTGGGTCTAAAAAATAGCATATGAGAGAATGGGTTAAGAAGTGCTTTACTTATGCAAATACTTTGCACCGTAATATTGACGACAGGACAATAACGCATTATTGTTTTGAACAAGATTATGTTTTGTTAAATATCACTTTTTATGAACTCGTGTGATTAGGATTAAACCAATGTTATCACATCATTGTATAATTGATCAAGTAGCACAATGCATACACTAAACTACTTAAAAATACGAGCGGATATAGTGCTTACACATACATATTTCAAATAGAACAAAACTAGTAACTCGCGAAAATATGCGAAAGTTCGCTGTAGCCCGGGTTTCAGTTCCATATCAATCGTTATAAAGATTGTTTCGACTGGGTCCCCAGGATGCTCGCGATATTGCAATATTTGTTCTAGAACAAGAAATTACGGGCGGCAGTTTAACCATATAATTACTGATTAACAAATGCGTTATACGATATACGTCGTCCAAGGAAACCTTCACAACGTCAGTGGTTATGCTGAGGTCCAGATAAGGGTCCATGCTTATAAAGCTTTTAGTTGAGTCTGGGTTTCGTTCTCAAGCTTTTGATTGGTCAGATTTGAGTTCTCAAGCTTTTGATTGGTCAGATTTGAGCCTTTGGCTCAAATCTGACCAATCAAAAACTTGAGAACAAACTCAGACTCAACTAAAAGGTTTATAAGCATGGACCCAGATGTGCAAATCAAACCATGTTCAAGACTAACTTTATTTCTCCACCAAACCCTATGTTGTGACCCACGTTTAAGAATCGTCTCGACGAGACTATTGTTTGACAATTGTGATAGCATTTCGTGACTCTCTCTGTCACGTCACAATTATCAAGACTGCGTTGGAAATAAGGAAAACGATTGTTGCTGTTGTTTTATATCTATCTGTCTGTCTATCTATATATCTATCTATCACAGCATTGTATGATTAATAAGGTAGCATTTATCTATCTATGCGATTCTAAAGAGTGGTCACAACATAGGGTTTGGTTGTGACAGAACGATTTTAGTATTTTAGCACGCACCTTTATCAGTTGCTCTGGTTATTAGATATTTCAAACTACGCTTTATTTATTGCCAGCCAACATTTAATGAAACGCTGAAATACTCGACCTGTCATATCGTCTATATTCAAGCAGTTTGCAAACCCCGATATCACAATAACTACTGTGTTAACCCTTTCGGTGCCAGCATTGTCGTCTGCTGGGCATATTTTCGTTTATTTTTAGTGTAAGTGTGTGCACTTCTTCCATTTTCTTTATAAAATAGTGAACATAGTGTCAAACAGTTTGGATCCTGATGAGACGCCGATTTACTCGGCGTCTCATCTGGACCCAAACTGGTTACATGTGATATCAGAAACCCTGATTGTGGCACGGAAGGGGTTAAAGGAACTATCTTACGGGCCAATGACACAGCTGGTAGCTTAATGCAAGAATACTCCGAAATTAACTTTCTGCATTACCTTTTCACTGCATTAAGCGCCCACCTGCCCATTAATATCCCCAATGTTTATTCTTTTAAAATCGTTTGATACATGTTTTAATGTAATTCGTCTAGACTGTGTATTGGGGCCAAGTTTATACAACTTCTAAATCTGAGTCTGAGATCATTGGTCAGATGTATGAGAATGATCTCGGACTCTAGCAAAATGTTTTATAAGCTAGCTATAATATAGGCCAGATGGAGTAAATAACATACCGGTATCGTAGTTTGGAGGGACGTTGATCTTGAAATTATCTGAAGCAAGGATGAAATCCAGAAACTTTTTTCTGCAACAGAAGAAATGTATTTTGTAACAAACATTAAACAATGAAATCAATAGTTTTTTACGATACTCTCTACCTAATTAATATTCATGGTGTAGACCCTGTTCGGATACCGTGTGTTCTACGATTTATCTGATCTTGGTTTACGCTGTTGGCAGCGTATATAGCCTTAAGTTCTTATTTGATACCACGCCTATTTAACTCTTTACTGCATAAATGTACCTTTTTACGCCTTTGCAAACAGAGTAGACTCACATCAGACGGCTCCTATAAGGGATGTCTGACAAGGCTCTGTTCTGTTTGCCTATGATATACATGTATATATGAGTCTACCAAGAGCCAAATATTACCTTGTCAATGTGCTATTATAACAATTAATCTAGTTAATACTTTTCTTTCATAAATATTCATTGAGTAAATGGTCAAAATGCTTATAAAGGTTAAATAACCTTGTAATCGCAATATTGCACTGAACATTCGGTACGATAAATAACCATTATGCATTGACGAGAATGCATGTCCAAATATTTAAATTTGTAGCTTTTAGTAGAAACGTAAAGTTTAATTACATTGCATCCTTTCATTTCTATAAACGAATTATCTTAAGAGATAAACTCTTTTTATTTCAAATAAACTTTCCTTTGATGTGTGTTGACAACCGTATCAGCACGCATCAATCTGAAGTTTCCCCTATAGCACGCCACATGCGAAATTGTGATATTAACCCTTTCCTTCATAATCACTCATTGAAACCATTGTGATAAATAGAGCACTTGCTCCTATAGGAGCAAATGCTCTATTTATCACAATGGTTTCAAACTACAAAATTCAAAATGTTTACTTTTCTCTAGTAAATGCTCCTTTTGGGTAGATTCATTCAAAGAGGTTAGGTCTAAAAATAGCCTATGGGGGAATGGGTTAAGCAATACGGATCCAAACAAGATGCAGAGTAAAACAGTACAATAGAACCTGTTCTAAGCGGCCATTCATTTATTGAACATAAGAGCGTGAAACAGCAGGTAATTGCTTAATACAGATCAAAAGTAATACAGAAAGCTCCCAGGAGCTTTCTGTATTACTTTTGGTCTGCATTAAGCTACCACATGCCTCATATACCCATAATCATACATTTATATGGCCGATATATTCAGGTTCTATTGTATCTCATCCTAAATGTTTATAAATTAACTCGTTCTCTCCTAGGCTATTATTAGACCCAACCTCTTTGACTGTATCTACCGAAAAGGAGCATTACCCAGAGGAAAGGAATAATTTAGAATTTTGTAGTTTGAAACCATTGTGATAAATGGAGCATTTGCTCCTATAGGAGCAAATGCTCTATTTATCACAATGGTTTCATAAAGTGACTTTTATAGATGCGCAAAAATGCGTCACTAGAGGATAATGTGTTAAGGCGGTTCTTGCTTATCAGAATAAGGGTAAGAGCTACACACAAACCAATATGACGATATACTGGGCCGCATTGTATTCACCCTTTGAACCATCGATAGGGTTTATAACCTCTTGACAAGTACAGTAGAACCAGATCAGACAGTTTCTATTGGAGCGGTCTGTTCAGGGTCGAATTCCTGTCTTCGAATTCCATTATAAAACCATCTTATCAATATAATTATACTCATGACGTATTACCACTATTATCATTAAAGTTAAAGACTGTATAAAGAGTTTACCAAGACTAGACAGTGCGTCAAAAGGTGTCCCTATCCGGTGCCGGGTTAACATGTTCAACACGTTACTCCATGAATATTCATGTAAAAACTAATGACATCATGGATATTAATTAAATTGAATTGTTTTAACAGCAAGGGGACACATGAGTTTTTGGCCATGGCAGACGCTGTGGAATCAGATCTATGTTTCCAATAAGCACACAGTGTATCACTTTCGCCTGCAAATATTGTCCTCTGCTATAAATCTAATACAGAACTGTCTTTTATTTGCAATACCAGTGTCAGAGTGGCAATGAATTCGATCTTGAGGAAGCACCGTGTTTGTATCCACACTCGTTACATAGGGTTATCACGTGTTCGGCGCTAGAGTGCAAAGAGTAAAATTATCAGTTGACTAATCATTAAACTATGTAATATCTTTTAATATGTCGTGTATGCTATCAATTGCACTTTAGGTTTTTCAGATCTTAAGAATATTGCATGCAGAAGAAACTGTCTCTGTGGAGAAGAAGATACCGATAGTATTTAATTATACCGGTTAAACAGTATTTATTGTACTTGTATCGGAAAAACAGATATTAATTGCTCTATTAAATCTTTAGATGCACCAATTTCACGGGCACTGTGTAACAATTATACAACATACTCCAGATAATACTTTTATGCCATGCTATGCGTTTGTGATCAGGTGAATGCTTATATTCAGAATACATATATGTGTAACTGTAATTTCGTACATTTAACGTTGTATTCTGCCTATCATTTTCGTATACAAAATCACCTGCAATAGCTGTACACCTCCAATAGTTGTACACCTCTAATAGTTGTACACATGTATGTATCGTGAAATAATGCTTACATGTCATCTTTCCTTAGTATTGTATTTAGCAACATGTAAAGATTCAATATTATCCGGGTACAATCGAGTACATACGACCTTTGCAAACAGTGTAGATCCAGATATAAGTGAAAATATACCATTTGCAAACAAGATATATATGAAAATACATACCATTTGCATACCAGTATATATGGACATATATGTCATGTGCAAACCAGATATATATATGGAAATATTTATACAATTTACAAACCAGATATATATGGACATATATATCATTTGCAGATATACGTGGAAATATATACATGTATCTGCAAACAAGTTATCATAGCATGCATCTGGGTCTACTCTTTTTGCAAATGCGTGAAAACAGGTCTATATGAGAGAAAGGGTTAACCCTTTACCGCATGTATATTCAGTACAGTAAAACCTGCTCCTATAGGAGCAAATGCTCTATTTTTCTCAATGGTTTCACAAAGTGACTTTTACAGACTCGTCAAAAGTCGTCAATATCAGGGAATGGGTTAAGGGTGAACTCTGTTCAACCCTATGAACGCCTTTAGATATTTTTACATGTTTCATTCAAAATGAGTACGTGTATATCGGCGTGTCATCAGAATTACAAATTATCATGATTTGTGCAATTGTCCTCGTACACATTCTTTCACACAATCTTTGATGTATTTTTGAAAACAGAGCCAGGGTCACACCTATTTAAATGGATGTGACCCTAACACTGTTTTCAAAAAGACGTCAAATAGTGCGTCAAAAGAATGTGCACGAGGACAATTGCACAATTCAACTGATGGCAACAGAATCTAAACTGTTAGACGTCCGGAGCCGTTTTGTAGGGAAATGAAAGATAATGCTCACTGATAATTGTCAACGATAAATACGTAGAATGAAAACGGTTAATCTTATACTCCATAAATACGACCTTTAGAGACCCATTTCACACGGCTTCTACAAGCCCATGGTATTCTCTGCTTACTAACTTTCAGGATGTATTTACCTCACAAAAGCATGTGTTAAGTGCTTGTGTGGCAGCCGTAAAAAGTCGCCCCGTACTTCATTCTCAGTGTTGTTATATTTGCTGGTACTTTGAGATCATTAATTTTAGTGTTATTAGTTTTGAAAATTGAATACTGCTTAAGCCGGTGCTAGGGGGCGTGATTAGTATTGCACTTTTAACTACTACTCATGAACAGACTCAATAAAACCGAGTTTGCAATTTTCTCTTTTTGCATTGCCACTTTTGCTTTCGAAAGATCTCCCACTTTCCCACTTTCAGGATATATTATAGAAAAATATAGATATAATGGCAAACATTTCCTGTGTTAATATGCTATTTAACATTCGTCTAAATTAATAATCGTGATTTCATTATTTCATATACATGCAGTAAAGAGATCAATACCTCTAAACTAACGATGAAATGATAAATAAATAAGTTACTATCCTTATTGGTAATGTGCATTACAATTATTACATAGTGTAATTTTCTTCAATGAGTCGTGTTTGAAATCAATTGCACTTTAAATCCTTCAGATCTCGAGATACTTGCATTTAGCTAAATCTAGTTACTTGGCATACAGTAGTAGACCATATTTAAAGCGGTTTCTTAATGAATAAACATGACATATTCTAAAGCATGGGCTTCATGGGCTTCATGGGCTTCTCGGTGCAGAACAAAAGCATTGCAGATGGCTCCTTTGCGTTGATTTCGTCCGGCATTAACCCTTCTCTTGCTGAATTTTAAAATACATTATCTCCTTCTTTACCCATGTCCTGTTGTATAATTACACATATTTTCAGTGTGTACAAGTATTTCGCTGTGCAATCATTGCTATGGAGTGCACTGGTTGCACACTTAACTTGTAAATAGTGCAGACCCTGATGAGACAGCTCCTGCAGGAGCTGTCTCATCTGGGTCTTCACTATTTACAGGTAGGTATACTGACGTGAATGGCAAGCGAAGGATTAAGCTATCGTTTGTCAAGCACACTAACAATACGAGTAGGATCTAAATGAATTATATTCACATCTGCGTATATCATTAATTGATAGTTCTGACAGGTTATAAATATTGATGTCTGCTCCAGCTCTGAACAATTGTAATTATTTTACCTCTGAATCATTAGTGGTTTTCATAAATCATGAAAACATGTCTGATCAGGGCCGTGTGCACTAATTCATTGTGAACTTTCAGCTAATTAACATTTGTAGTGTCAATATTTCATGCATGGACATCCATAAAAAAGTTCTATGGCATAATATACTCAGGTAGAATATTAAACAAGCTTAAGCTGATTTATATGTGAAACACTTACTTATATATATATATATATAACCTTTATTTCTGCGTGTAACTCTTATCTATATATGTAACCCTTGTTTATATGCATGACCCTTATTTATATGCATAACCCTTATTTTTATGCATAACCCTTGTTTATATGCATAACCCTTGTTTATATGTGTAACCCATATCTGTAACCCTTGTTTATATGTGTAACCCTAATTCATATGTGTAACCCTTGTTTATATATGCGTAGTCCTTTTTTTCACGTGTAACTCTTATTCATATGTGTAAACCTCGTTGTATAACACTTGTTTTTTGTGTAACCCTTATTCATATGTGTAACCCTTGTTTATACATGTATAACCCTTGTTTTATGTGTAACACTTATTCATATATGTAACCCTTGTTTATATATGCATAACCCTTGTTTATATGTGTAACCCTTATTCATATGCGTAGCCCTTGTTTATATATGCATAACTCTTGTTTATATGTGTAACCCTTATTCATATGCGTAACTCTTGCTTACATGTGCATAACCCTTGTTTATTTGTGTAACCCTTATTTATATATGTAATCCTTGTTTATAGTTGTAGCCTTTGTTTATATATCTAACTCTTATTCATATATGTAACTCCTGTTTATATGTGTATGAGTAACCCTTGTTTATATGCTCAACCCTTATTATATGTGTAACCCGTTTTAATATGCGCAACCTTTATTTACATGTGTAACCATTGTTTATATTGCAACCCTTATTTATGTGTACAGTATCCGTCCGACCGCTGTATACTTTAATTAGGAATACTTGAAAGGTTTCTCTATCAGGTAAAGGGTTAAACTCCGATAGGTTTCACTTTTCCCGCTTATTTCCAACTGTCCAGAGAATATAGTGACCAAGTGCCAAATAGCTTGGACCTTGACGAGATACCGAGTTACTCTGGGTCTCACCTGCATCCAAGATGTTTGCAAATGCAGTTGAGGTCGCTGTGCATGTATTATTTCAAATTTCAATACTTACTGTTCATGCACAAACATGTTATAATGCAATATAGAAGGTGGAATATTGTAGCTATTTCAGAAAGTAAAAAACATATCTTTCAAATTCAATTAGCAAACAGAGCAGACCCTGCTCAGACGACTCCTATAGGAGCCGTCTTATCTGAGTCTACTCTGTTTACAGGTGCCTGAAAACGCGTTTATATGAAGAAAAGGGTTAAGATAAATTGATCTTACTTGAGGTGTCGATTGCAGACAGATAGTGTCAATATGATTTATAAGGTACTTCAGATGCATGCTCAAAATCATGAAAACTGTAAACTACTTGAGAAGATTAAGCATCTCAATCAAACGCAATTTTTTATTGCATAAATCAGGCACCAGGTCTCATTTTCCTTCATTAATATCACGTGGGTTCATTTTACAGTAAAATCTCTCTATAACGGCCACTAAATTGTGTTATTTAGTTGGTATTTAAGGCAGGTGGCTGCTTAAAGCAAGGTGAAAGTAAAACAGAACGCTCCTATAGGAGCGATCTGTTTTACTTTCACCTTGCTTTAAGCATCCACCTGCCATTAACACAAGATACGTGATGTAATTTAGTGGTCGTTATAGAGTGGTTTTACTGTAATAAGTTCCTCACAGTGGAGAAATTGGCGATAACCTATACAATACTTTAGGACTTAATAGGATGCCGAAATTGTTTTGAAAAGGAGTTGGTAGATAAATGTAATATGAGAATAGGAGTAATGGTTTGCAGATAGAACATATTTAGCCTATTCAATGCTGAATTTTAAAATGGACCATTCCAAAATCCAAACAGGTTAAGTTTACCGTGAATAGTCAGGGGTGTTTTAAAGAAAATGATAACACAACAAACAGTGCAGACCCTGATGAGAGGGAGAGGATCCCTCTCATCTAGGTTTACACTGGTTGCGAAGGTCATAAGTGACTCGTTTCCAGCACTGAAAGGGTTAATATCCAAGGTGTCTGCCCCTTTACTCCATGAATATTCATGAAAGAAATGATAATATCATGCATATTAATTAGATTATCTTTTAATGCAATATTAACACAATATTTTTGCCATAGCAGACACTATAGAATCAGATCTATAGTATTCCATAAGCAAAAAGAGCAGACCCTGATCAGACGGCTCTTAAAGGAGCCGTCTGATCTGGGTCTACTCTGTTTGCAAAGGCGTAGAAGGCGTACTTGTGGAGTAAGGGGTTAATATGAATTGCGTCACAGTGGAAAGTGCTGTTGAATCAGAGTAAAGTCTCTCTAATACGACCACGCAAAAGATGTTTAACTTTCGGTTTTTTATTAAGGTGGTTGTTTAATACAGGATCGAAGTATTGCAGAAAGCTCCCACAGCTCCCATAGGAGCTTTCTGAATTACTCCACTTAGAAATTGAAGCAGTGGCAAATGGTTATTGTATATTCCTTTTTCTGCAGGTTAATATTATATATTCACGAAGTACACACCTTCTTGTTGAAGTTAACCCTTTCACCGCCAATGTCGCAAAAATACACCAAGACAAATACTGCAGTCCAAGATCAGACGCCCCTTTTCAAGGCGGCGTCTGATCAGGGACTTCACTTTTTATCTCAAAGTCTATTTCTATATCTATGCTTTATCCCTTTGAAATTTGTCTTTATTTATCTTATTCCCTTGTTTTACCAAATGCTTTAACATAATAGGTTTGCAGGCGACAATTAGAAATTTGGCGCCGAAAGGGTTGACTCAATTCAGATTTCGCTATAAGGAATATTCTAATTACATATCCAGTCTAAAGAAAATGGCACACATTTGGGTTTAACGGATTTTTGTTGTTATTGATGGTTTTGCTAACGCTTTTGATTCTAAAGAAATGGCACTTCTTGCGTAATAATTTCGCATGCATTCATTTGACTTTCGTCGGTCTTATTTTGTAAAGTTCCGCTAATGCGATAATACAATGTATAATTTTATTAGCATAGTAGTCTCTAATATAATGTGGTTGTCCAATGCATAGCAAAAGTAATGCAATAACTCTTTTAGGAGAGTTCAGCATAACTTTGCATCCTGTATTGAGCTTCCACCTGTTAAACTTGTTTTTCAGTGTTCGACATTATCATCATCGCTTAAGATTCCAACGTGAAGTTTTCTTAACCTTTAGCCTGCTATGGGCGGATGAGTGAATATTTATGCAAATTGTTTGGATCCAGATGAGACGCCGAGTAACTCGGCGTCTCATCAGGATCCAAACTGTTTGACACCTTGATTGCATTTTGATAGACAAATTGGTTATAGCTTAAATTTTGAAAATGTATTACATGTAGGTGAAACATTCTGTAAAAGTAATTTGCTCAGCAGGCTAAACAACATTGTTTGGAATGCCGAGTTACTTGGTGTCTACTTTGGATCCAAACTGTTTCACAGGGTTATCACATATTGGTATCTGACTGCGAGACAGTAAATGATTTTCGGAGGTACAGATAAGAAACACATTTTCAAGAATAATTTCTTAATTCACCACCAAACCTTATGTTGTGACCATTCTTTAGAGTGGTCTCGAAGAGACGATTCTAAAGAGTGGTCACAACATATGGTTTGGTGGAGAAATGACGATTCTAATATCTGAGTACGCACAATTATCTGTTGCTCTATCTATCATACTTTTGTATATTGAAGCTTGTAAAGTTGTAATGGGTCAATTTACGTTTGCAAAACCACATTCAGCTGATCTTTGGCACTTATCAAGATTAAAAATAAATTAATATAATCCCAAGAGTCTGATATTGAGCAAGCAGTTGATTAAATCGATATAAAATGATTTACGAAATGTGAAATGTAATTTACCAGAAGCTTAATATGTTTAAATCAGAGCAGTATTAATATGGCATTAAAATGTAATGTTGTTCTTAGGTGTATTCTGCTGTATTAAAAATGTGCTAAAATAGTTATACATGTATAGTAGTATGCATTAAAATCCTCATACGATCATAAAATACATTGCAGACACTTGTAATTGTCTGGCTGTATCAACGAATAAAGCAACTATATTACAATGCTAAGAGAATCTCGAAATACATTGCAGACAGTTGTAATTGTCTAGCTATATTGGTGAATACAACAATACATGTTTGAGATGACCCTTTACTGGTTAACCATTGGAGTACAGTAAAACCTCTCTTAACCGGTCGTTAAATTAAGTATGAATATAGGTCTTGGAGACAGGTGGCAGCTTAATGCAGGGTGAACGTCATGCAGAAAGTTCCTATAGGAGCTTTCTGCATGACTTTCACCCTGCATTAAGCAGCCACCTGCCTAACAGTATCTAAATTATTATCTAGTAGAATTCCGGTTAAGAGAGGTTATACTGTATTAAAAACGGACTGTTGTTTAACCCTTTCCCTTTACTCCATAAACACGCTTTTCGACGCTTTTGCAAACTGAGTAGACCAAGATCAGACGGCTCCTATAGGAGCCGTCTGATCAGCCTTTGCTCTCTTTGATTATGGTGTAATATAGATCTAATTCTACAGCTTCTGCCTGAGCAAAAATGGCCTGTGTTCATATGCCATTATACAAAGTAATCTAATTATTATTAATGACATCATTATGTCTTGCATAAATATGCAACAGTGGAAGGGTTAATGCAGAATAAGAGTATACAGAAAGCTGCATTGCTTTTGCATAGTATCAACACTATAGATCATGAATATCCATGCAAGAAATAGCGACACCTTGAATATTCATTCGATTTATATTTGTTATTGACACATGAACACGGGAACTTTTTGCCAAGGTACAAACTGTAGAATCAGAGCTGTATTATTACATAACCAAACAGAGAAGACCCTGATTAGATGGCTCCTACAGGAATCGTCTGATCTGGGTCTACTATGTTTGCAGTAAAAATACGCGTGTTTGGAGTAAAGGATTAAGCAACTTCTACCACCTTTCTGAAAGGCTTATAATTCTACTTATTTTAATGGTCCCTTCAGAAGGTGTTTCTGTAGTTATTTTAAAATTAGGAATGCGTGCGTTATAGCTTATTTGCTGTATACATTAAAGGCCATTAAAATACTTTATTCTTTACCGTTAGTCCTGGTGATCGCGACATAACTCAATGTTGCTAACAGCTTGCGTCCAGAGGATACTCGACGCACGGTCGATAGTTTTTCAAAGGTTTGACGGTTCAGGTCATACGGCCACATTATCAGCGTCAGAGTAAATATTAGTTTGTGCAGCTGGGTAAGTGATGAAAATTTCACAAGAACAGTTCTCATTTGTAGACGGTTCTCGTTGGTAGATGATTTTTTAACAACAAGGAATGTGATTATAATTATGGAGAGTTCATTGAAAATAAGTTTTGAAAATAATTTGAGACAGAATGATCAGTTTACCCAAGCCAAGGTAAGTACCAAAATAGCAATTATTTTAATAACACTTATCATGATGGCATTTTCAAACATATTGGATATAGATGGTACGTGGAATAACATCAGAATCAAAGCTGTTAGATTTTCTATAGGAGCAAATGCTCCATTTATCTCAATGGTTTAAAACCTACACAATTCTAAATTTTCCCTGGAAAGCATGTCTCTGGACCCCTATAGCCACGGTGCGTACATAACATTTGGTTTCAGTAAACATGGCAGTAGATCAGATTTTGCACGGCCTCATTTTCATAAAGCATGGAAAGGATTAGACCTACTTACTGTTTACTGTTATACCGCTGTAAAACCAGAATGTCTGCTTAAGTTTGAATCTGGTGTGATTTACTATTCAATCAAGATTGTGAAGAACAATTGACCAAGTGTCGTGACACAAGCTTTTGAGAAACAATTGACAAAGTGTCGTGACACAAGCTTTTGAGAAACGATTGACCAAGTGTTAGTCAGCTGCCTCGGCGTCTCAGCGAAGAGATCAGACTCAGATCAGACGGTGCCTATAAGAGCCATCTGAACAGCGTCTGCTCTATTTGCTTATGATATATAATATTGATCTGATTCTACAGTTTCTATCATGATAAAACAGCCATTTGTTCATTAAATAAATTCAGTTAAGTAGCATTTATGATTATCATCGTATTGCCTGAATATTCATGGAGTAAATAGTTAAAAGGTGCATGTTAATTAAGGTGTCGCAGAGATGGAAAGCTAGGAGCTTTCTGCATAACTTTCGTCCTGTATTAAGCTACCACCTGCCTCTGCCACCCAGAATTATGCCCATTTTTGGTGGTCGCATAAGAGGGGTTTTACTGTACCTGCAAACTACATGTAGCTGCCACACTATATGCTCCTATATCAATCTAATTAAAATTTAAAATTCAAAATTGTGTCAAATTGAATTACTCAGCTTTACAAACCGGTGAGGGGCGAAGATTGGGTGCTAGGATATATAGGATAGTAGGGTAACTAGTCGTAATGCTTACTACCCAACATTTCTCAGCACCAAGACAAAACAAATAAAAAACCATTTAAGTCTTAAATATGACTCTTTCCAATCAGGTGGTCGAATATTCGACAATGTTACAAAAATAGGTTTTATTCGTACCACGCACCAAACCAACCCTAACGCACGTCCACTTCCTTCCCTATATAAATGTGTAAATGCGCAATACGTCAATACATCAATAGGAAATCTTTGTCTAATTCCGGATGTATCTAGTGAACGGATGTGTGTAATCTAAACATTTTGTTGGATGGAATAGGAATGCCCCAATAGGAGAATTCAACAAAAACTATCAACTAAATTAGTAGAAGAATATCCCTACATATATGTGGCGTCTCGTAAACCTTGAGCACAGATCGAGGGCTTGGTGCAAAACTATTCTAACTCCTTCACAAAGTGAAGGAGTTAGAATAGTTTTGCACCAAGCCCTCGAGGGGCAGTGGAAACCGTTAACGCAAATCCCTGCATTATGGGCAATTCCATGGGCGTCTTAGTGGGCATCATCATGGGCGTCTTCATGGGCGTCATAATGGGCGCCAAACCAATATTGCGTGTGTTGTTAATTTAGAAAACCTAGAGGTATGGCGCAATATCGGGACTTGTAATTGAAGCAATCTGGATGTGTGTGTTCCTATCAAAAGAGTTAACACACCATGTGTTAATTGTGTTGGATCAACATCTAAGGAAAGCTAACTGGAGTCTGATGAATATCATAAACATCCTACAGCCTGTCCAACAATGTGTTTACTGAGATTGAAATCAGGGATACAGAAAACCCTATGTAAAGCAAACATTAAACAGAAGCCTAATTTAGGGGTATATTACAGGCGGTAGCTTTATACAAGTCTAAATTAATGCAGAAACCTACTATAGGAGATACCGGCATTACTTTTGTCCTGCATTAAGCAACCACCTGCATTGTAAGACTCCCATGTTCAGTCAATAAATGGCCTCTTAAAACAAGTTCTACTGTAATTGCAATTAGAGAGTATCTTTGAATACTTTTTTCAAACAGTGTACACGAGGATCAGCCACCCAATCTGAAACGGCTTTACATTGGTGCATTTGGCTCGAGAATTAGTCCATACCCTATATAAATACTTACATCTATTCAGATTCTGATCTACTACAAACCAGTACAGTATAACCTCTCTATAACGACCACTAACTTGTGTTAATTAGTTGGAATTTAGGGCATGTGGCTGCTTAAAGCAAGGTGAAAGTAAAACAGAACACTCCTATAGGAGCGTTCCGTTTTACTTTCACCATGCTTTAAGCAACCACCTGCCTTTAACACAAAATACTTGATGTAAATTTAGTGGCCGTTATAGAGCGGTTTTACTGTACTGTTTGTGTTTTGCAACTGATACAAATAAATCACTTTACAGTCTTTCCTACCTAATTGTGTTGTCATTGGGGTTGTCCTTGGTCTTACATATTGCATCCCCTGCTTCAAGAGAACTAAGCGGAAGTACTGGAGTGGTTTGGACACCCATTCGGTATTTTAGCCCATAAGCTTATTCTGTATAATTTTCATCATTCATCAGCTCTATATCTACAGTAGATCCTGTCTTAATCGACCTTATATTAGTTTGACACGGGAAAAACAGCAGCCGGTTGCTTAATACTGGTCAAAAATAATGCAGAAAGGAGCTTTCTGTACTACTTTTGACCAGTATTAAGCCACCACCTGCCATAAGACCCATAATTAGACATATTTTAGATGATCGCTAGGACAGGTTCTACTGTATAACGTATGGTAAGGCTTTAAACACTAACTCATAAATGAAGCCATCCGTTGAAGCCTTTTTCTCACATAAACGATTTCGCATGTCTTTACAAAGAGAGCAGACCTAGATCAGACGGCTCCTATAGGAGCCGCCTGATCAGGTGCTGTTTGCTGGTGAAATTTTAATAGATCTTACTCTACAATTTCTACCAATACCACAACGTCAGCTGTACATATGCCATTTTAACATTTCAGCTAAAGAAGGTTCATGGTGTTATTATTTCAAAATGCGAACTTGCCCAGTTGTTTAGAAGTAGAGGATATTTGCAAGCGTAATTATGGTTGCTGTTGATATATCAAAGGAGTTAACCTTTTACTAAATGAATATACATGTACATGTAAAAACAGAAAGACATCATGAGTAAATATTAAAATAATTGTTATAAACGCACCAGGAAACTCCTATTTATGGCCATAGCAGAAACTGTAGAATCATATCTATATTATATCATAAACAAACAGAGCAGACCCTAATCAGACGACTCCTACAGGGACCGTCTGATCTGGGTCTACTCTGTTTGTAAAAGGAGTAGAGTCAATTGTTAATTAAAATATTTGAAATGAGTTTGGATAATTCTAGTTTATTAACTAATGAACTGTTAAAATGAAGAAAAGAAAACACAATGTGATGAATGAAATGATTTGTCTTCAAACAACAAGAATGACGTCACGGAATAACCGGTTAGCACTATTTATCTCACTAGTGAAATATGGTGAAATATGGAACGGTGTGAACCCTTTCCCTGTTGAATATCCATGTAAGAAATAATGACACTATGAATTATTATCAACTGATGTTTATAATGGCATATCTGCACATGCTAGTTTGGTATTGGTAGAAACTGAAGAGTCAGATCGATTATAATTTCAAAGGCAAACAGAGCAGAACCAGATTAGACGACTCCTACAGAAGTCGACTAAGCTGGGTCTACTCTGTTCGCAAAAGTGTTAAAACGCGCTTATATGAAGGAATGGATTAAGACACACCCGCGGCGCAGGTTGTTTTGTAAACGGTATGAATGTACCTGTTTGGTACACAGACATGTTTAATATGTGTTTATGACATTAATTAGTTCCGTTAACGACAACTATCACTACTGGAGTGGTTCCGTTACAAAAACCACACTCTACTTTGATAAACCTGCACTGAATTTGTTAGTTTTTGTCCTTGCTGGGTGAATACGAACGAACGAGAAGGCATGCTGGAATCTACCTATGTCTTCTCATTGCTATTGCTTATCACAGTTGGGAGATATGTAAGTGTTGAAATGAACCATGTCAAGGAGATAATACATCCAATGTTTGGAAAGCCATGTAGATCCAAACCGCCGTCGTATAGATGAAATGTGCGATCATGAACCTTCAACTTGCTTTTATGTCGTAATGACTCACACAAAACGATTAACCCATTCCCTCATATTGACACCTTTTGACGCCTCTGTAGAGCTCACCTTTTTAACCCTTTCCCTGTCGTATATTCATGTAGGAAATAATGACGTCATGAATATCAATAAGAATCTGTATGCAAATAAGTAAAAAGTGTTTATATGAAAGAAAGGGTTAAGCAAATTTCACGTTTTTACAGCTAAGGTCTAACACAGTATTATTTCTGGCTCTACGTATTTGAAAACAAATCTTCGAATGACATTTTCAGCCCGTGTATATAAACATGTAACATTTGCATTTAGCAATGTTACATGTATGTAGTGTATCGTATAGGAAAACCTAAATAAGCAAGAGTGTGCAAAGGGTGGCAAAGACAATAATAAGAGAATCCTTATACATCTGCTTGGATCCTGATCAGTCGTCAAGGAATTCAGCAGCCATATTGTTTACTATTCTACCAATGGTTTCATGAGGAGTGAGGTTTTAAAGACATATTAAGAGAGATAGAGAGGGCGATATTGTTTTAGTAGGGTAACATTTGAAATAGTAGGGTAGCATTTGAAATATTCTAAACCGTTAAACCTAAGTAAAAACAATTCTGATGAGACGCCAAGAGCTCAGCTTTTCAACACGAATCAAAGTATTTGACACTTCGCCTCTTCTTTCTCAAAAGCTTGAACGCAATGTGGGTAGGTAAATATTGCAACAGATCAGAGATTGAGAAGACATCAAGAGTTCAGCATATTAATAGGATTAACCTTCTTAGTTCAGTAAAGCCCCTCTAAAACGGAAATTAAAAGTAGTATTATTGCTAGTCTGCAAGACAGGTGGCAGCTTAATGCAGGATGAAAGTCATGCAGGAGCTTTCTGCATGATGTTCCTCCTGCATTAAACAGCCACTTGCCTAAAAAAGACTTAAATTATTTTGTATTAAAATTCCGGTTTAGAGAAGATTTACTTTATTTTTCCCTACTCAAAGTTTTGCCTGATTGCGTTTTTTCTACAAATATAAACCCCAAGGGTCGAACAGTTTGCACACAAATGAGACTTTGAATTCGTTTAACTTAACCTTGAATGTAGACTGCATGCAATGTGTCTCGCAAATCGCTCGAAAGATCAACACTGATAAATGTAGCGTAACTGATATGTTCACGTTCAATTTGCTTAGAAATTTATGTGCTAACATTGCTGAGCTAATTTCAAGTACAAACGTGTGTAGTGTACTTACAACAGATACCTCATTATCATTACGTTATCTGGAATTAACTTTTTACCTGGTAAATAATCATGTAAGAGAGAATGACAGTATCATTAAAAATTAGCTGATATTTTAGAATGGCATGTGGACAAAGGATGTTTGGTCATGTCAGACACACTGTATAATCAGATATGCAGTAAAACCTCTCTTAAATGGACGTTGGGTTTAGTATAAATATCGGTCTTAAAGACAGTTGGAAGCTTTGATCCGGGGTGAAAGTCATGCAGAAAGCTCCTCTGGGAGATCTCTGTATGACTTTCACCCTGCATTAATCAGCTATCTGCCTAAAATTATCAAATTCTTCTCAACTAGAATTCCGGTTTAGAGAGAGTTTACTGTGTTTAATCCAATAAGCAAACAAAGTAGGCCCTGTGACCAGAATGCTCCTTGAGGACCTCCCTAGTCTGGGTCTGCTCTGTTTGCAAACACACCAAATGGCGCTCCTATCACGGAGATAAAAACAATATCACGGCATGGTGTCTAGTGAGTGGAGATCGGGAAGGTTAGTGACATTTAAGAATTCAGAATAATTGATTCCATAGTTGTGCTTTGTAGCAACCCATTTTAAAATACATGTAACATTGCATTTTGAAATGATTATTTCAAAACGGGTTGAAGTTTATTTCAATGTGCGATTTCGATGCAAACCCGTTTTGAAAGTTACGTTGCACTTTGAAATAATTATTTCAAAACGGGTTGCAATTTATTTCATTGTGTGATTTTCGATGTCAACCCGTTTTGAAATAAAGTTCCAATTGAAATAAAAATGTCTAAAGTACTTTTCACTGCACGAAAATGGTAAAAAACAGAATACATTCAAACTCATATACACTCATGGTGTGTTTCCAGTGTCTATGGACTCATGGCGTCAAGTCGGCGTCATATGTCGTTATTGACTTAAAATGCATATTTTACTACAAAAAGCGTTCAATATCAAATTTTAACCCATGAAAGGTCAACATAATTATTTCAAAGTACAACGTTATTTCAAAACGAGTTGCTACAATGCTTAATCTCTTCAATTGCGATATGCATAGCACACGATATAAACGATTTCACAACGAGATAAACTGTTCCATATACATTTCAACTTCGGGACAACTTGGAGTAAAATTTCGAATCTTCCACAATTGGATATAGAATTGTTCTAAAATGCATCACTACGGATATCTAGAAACACATGCCACATCTTCATACAGATTGAAAGTAATGCTGAAAGCTCCTACAAGAGCTTCCATTATTACTTTCAACTTGCATTAAGCTACCACATCGAGAATGATAGGATTACTCGAACTCCTGTTATCTCGAACTAGTTTGTATGACCCATTGAAGTTCGAGATATCGAGTGTCCACTGTGCATCAAATACTACATGTACAGTAATTCTCGAGTGTAAGATTTAAAGATATCCTGAACCCATTACTTAATAGGCTATATTTAGATCCAATCTCTTTGAATAAAACTACCGAAAAGAAGCATTTACTAGAGGAAATCTTCGAGATAAAGTATTACCTGCGAATGAGAAACTTGACCCGCAATCTAACTTGATAAAAACAACTAGGTAACTGAAAAACAACTTGGTAACTGAAAAACAACTTAGTAACTGAAAAAGAAACTACATAACTGATAGAAACAGACTAGATAACTGAAATACAACAATGTAACTGAAAACAACATATTAGGTAAGTATCTGTACATTTGTAACTGAAAAACCAACTATGTAATTGATAAAAACAAAGTAGGTAACTGAAAAACACACTATGCAACTGATAAACTAGGTGACTGATTAAGAAGACCATGTACATGTAATTGATAAAACAAACTATGTAACTGACAAAAACCAACTGGTTGACTGAAAAAACAAACTTGGTAACTGAAAAGAATCTATGTAACTGATAAATCAAAGAAAGTAACTGAAAATCAAAAAGAGATAACTGATAAAACAAACTAAGTAACTGAAAAACAACCTACTAGATAACTGATAAAACCCTTTCTAACATCAAATCTAACTGGCGTAAAGAAGTATTTTTGACTCCGGTGTTAAATTATTTCGCATAATAGAACTACGCTCTCACCAATATATTGGACTACCTAGTAACATTACATCTTATAACCTCAAGTCCACGGTGTTTTTATAGAGGAATTACCTGGGTGGTGCTTTCTACTAAAAGAATGGTCGCAGTCACTTTTTACAGTAGAATAATCGGGGTCACTTTACCTTTTTACAGTAGAATGGTCGGTTCACCTTTTACAGTCGCATGATGGGCCCATTATTTTACAGTAGAATGACTTAGTCACTTTTTACACTAGAATGGTCAGGTCACTTGTTTTTACAATAGAAAGATCGGTGTCGCTTTTAATATCAGAATAATCAGTCACGTTTTAACAATCGAATGATGGGTCCATTATTTATATACAGCAAACTGGTCTGAGTTACTGTTTTACAACAGAATTGTCTGGGTTATTTTGCAGTAAAATGGACAGAATCATTTTATTCATTTGCAATGTTAATTTCCCATAGGCCACCGTGACATAGAAATACTGTCAGTCCCAGTGGGAAAAAAAATACTATCGGAAAATACTGTCTCCCGCTACCATAGGCACGGAACATCTAGATCAGTGAGCGCTTATTAAATTGTGTGCGTGACGTCATCCGATGACGTCATCGACTGACGTCATCTGACGCTTGCAATTTGATCAACAAACGTCATTATGACAATTGCTTTGTTTTTGTTTATATACTTGAGAAATGTCGCGTTATGAGACTATTTCGGAGGAGGATCTGCCAAGATTGGACAGTGAAATGGGTTCCGCCACTACTTAAAGCGTGTAAAATGAATAGAAATGTGAAGCTGTTCCGCAATTTTTAAGCACCGAGTAGCTCTATAACTTTTGTTTAAAACTGTTTATTGTTGTCATTGAATAATTATTTTGCTGACGAAATGATTGTGCTGTATAATGAAATAAATATCACATCCTATGGAGAGCGAAAGCACGTATTGTCAGCCCTCTGTATGGTCATGTCACCGAGGCGTTGACATAACCAACCTCGGTTTGACAGTACGTGCTGTCTCTCTCCATAGGATGTGATATTTATATACTGTTCACTCTTAATATTGGTATGGTTGAGGTACTTTTTACAGTAGAATGGTCGGGGGTACTTCTTACAGTAGAATGGTCGGGGTACTTTTTACAAGAGAATGGTTGGGGGTACTTTTTACAGTAGAATGGTTGGGGTACTTTTTACAGTAGAATGACCGGGGTACTTTTTTACGATGTTACATTCCTATAATAAGATAGCAGGGTATTTTCAACGGGTCTTGATTTTTCCATTGTATCGGTAAGTATAAAGGGCATCTTTCGGACATTTGAGAACATTCAAATTTCTTTGCTATTTGCAAAACCTTCGTTTTCCTCCCACAAGAACATCCACGGTTTAATAAATTCCATTACTATACACTTAGCTGCTGAACACTCGCGATGAAAGATTTTATGGATGCTGTAAAGAAACCTCTTTATGAATATGAACTTAGTCTGAACATTAGTTTTAAAACTGACATACCATTATCTGGGTTATAATTTATGGCTATATGCCTTGGGCTATCGCCAACGTGGCATCGAGAATGGCTTTACCACACCAAAAAGCCAAGGCGTGTGGAAAGTATCTCGATATAATGAAGAAATACATTGTGGTGTATTGAAGTATGACTAAATCTTAACCCTTCTCGCGCTAAGCGGGTCGTGGCGGGCATTTTCAACACCTGGGTCCATGCTTATAAAGCTTTTAGTTGAGTCTGAGATCGTTCTCAAGCTTTTGATTGGTCAGATTTGAGCCTTTGGCTCAAATCTGACCAATCAAAAGCTTGAGAACTCAAATCTGACCAATCAAAACCCTGGATCCAGATGAGACACTGAGAAACTCGGCGTCTCTCCTGGGTCCAACCTGTTTGACACTGACTGACTACTCTCTCCAAAGCTTGAACGAAATCAGAGGTCCAGATAAGGTGCGTAGATTAAAACATTTTCAAGAATAACTTCTTTATTTCTCCACCAAATCCTATGTTGTGACCATTCTTTAGAATCGTCTCTTCGAGACGATTTTATAGGATGGTCACAACACAGGGATTGGAGGAGAAATGACGGTTTTAGTATTCGAGTACGCAACTTTATCTGTTGCTCTGGAAAAGGAAGTCGGTAAAAGTGCAGCATATGGTAGTTTGAGTAGCAGAATTCTTTTTCTACATGAGTAGTATTAACACAGTGTCGCATTTTTTGCGCCTCTATAAAATTCACATTGTGAAACCATTGTTATAAATAGAGCATTTGCTCCATAGGAGCAAATGCTCTATTTATTACAATGGTGTCAATACTACACAATTCTAAAACTCTCCTTTTCTATAGTTCATGCTCCTTTTCGGTAGATTAATTCAAAAAGGTTTGGCCTAAAATAGCCTAGGAGAGAATGAGTTAAGTAACGTAATCATAGAGTTTAGCTCATTTGAGCAAGAATGCTTAACCCTTTCGGCGCCAAATTTCTAATTGTCGTCTGCAATCTAAGTTTGCTAAATCATACAGTAAGATAAGGAAATGAGATAAATAAATGCAAATTTCAAAGGAATAAAGCACATATATAGAACTAGAGATTGAGACAAACAGTGAAGTCCCTGATCAGACGCCGCCTTGAAAAGGCGGCGTCTGATCTGGGACTGCACTATTTGTCGTGGTGGATTTACTCGACTGTGGCGGTGAAAGGGTTAAACATTTGTGGAAGAATTGACACTCAAGTACGTTGGACATCAAGCTGCGGTGCATAGTCCATCGCACTTTGGTGTGGGACACTAGAGTGTATCGCACGGTGGTATGGGACACCAGAGCTATATGGGCAGGTACCATGCCTATCACACCCGAACAGAGCATGAGCTATATGGACTGAGGGCGTTCATGCAGTATTCCAGCTCTTAAGAGGCTCACACGACTCTTGTTTTAATCCCAGTCTGATTTTAACCCAAAGGTTTATAAATAAATATGACTCACATCAATTATGAAATTATTTCTGACATTTAACACAGTTTCCCAAGGGGGTCCAAAGTGCGTTGGACACCAACTTGCTGTGTATCGTCCACTGCACTTTGCTGTCGGACCCCAAAGTGAGCTGAACACCGAAGTGCGGCAATGTTCTTTACGTGTGGAAATACATGTATGTATATTTGTACTCGTTGATTTATCAGAGTCTACATTGTTAGTGTAATAACAGGATGACGTTCATGTATATCTAACCGCTTACTGCATTAATACGGCTTTTTACGTGTCTGCAAACAGAGAAAAGACAGATCAGACAGTTCCTACAGGGGCCGTCTGATCAGCGTCTGCTCTGTTTGCTTTTGATATAATATAGATTCTCCAGTTTCTGTCACGATAGAGAATTATTATGTTCATATTATCATTACAAATACATCAGTGAATTAATATTCATGATGTCATTATCTACAGTAAAACCTCTCTGTAACGGCCACTAAAATGCGTTAATTAGTTGGTATTTAGGACAGGTGGCTACTTAAAGCGAGGTGAAAGTAAAACAGAACGCTCCTATAGGAGCGACGCTCCTATAGGAGCGCTCTGTTTTGCTTCCACCTTGCTTTAAGCAGCCATCTGCCTTTAACAAAATATTTTATGTAATTTAATGGCCGTTATAGAGAGGTTTTACTGTATTGCCTGAAAATTAATGGAGTTAAGGGCTAAGTGTGTTTTTCTATTTGGACTGTGTTTTACGGTGTTTTACAACTGGAAACGTCCAATGTCTGTAATTATTGCACGTTATCGAACGCGTTACCATCAGCATTGGATGATTTCCCTCGTTGGCGATAGCAATGCAGGAATGAAGTTGATGCAATTTGTAAAATAATGTACTATAAACCCAGAGCTAGTTTAGAATCTATATTGATACAACTGGAAACCAGAATATCGGGAATGCATCACCGATAATTGGAACACTCAAGCAGCATGAACATCATCCGCGCGACTCCAGCGTAGCCACTCATCAGAGTTATTCGGTTTCTTTCAGAATCAACACAATATCTTACTTGACCTCTACAAAACAACCGATCCGGGTATTTAAAGAAACGTAACGGTTGATCTGGATCTATATACAGTTTATACCTGCATATTCAATACTCAATGATGATAATGAACTATTGGTGGCATTTGCATGATAAATAACCTTATACAGCTCAAGACCGCTTTTTATGAGTTAAAACGTTTGGCACTCTAGTGACGTTTACTCTCAAACTGTTACATTTTAGCTTAATTTATTTTGTTGCAAACTTAATACTAAATATTAGTCATAGGAAATATATTGTAAAGTGGGCAGTTTGGCATGGAAAGGTTTAAGCGTAATAGTAACTCTTACAAAAAGTTGTCCTATGTACTGGGGAATAGATTACGTGCACATGCACATGTGGGAGAGAGCGATAGAATGAGAAAGAGCAAAACGAGAGAGTAGGAAAGAGGACAGTATTAGGGGCAGATTTAAAGACATATATACAAATCTGTAAACATATATTGACAGAGATTCAGACAGAGACAGACAGAGAACCGCAGAGGGAACGGAACAGAAAAATACAGACAGACAAAGACATAGAAATGCAAAGACAGAGATAGCCATAGAACTGGCACAAAGGAAGACAAGGAAAGAAACAAAGGCAAATAGAGATGAAGAGACAGACAGACAGATAGAGACAATGATAAGAGATGTGCATAGAGAGACAGACAGACAAAACAGGGACAGAGACAGAGACAAAGAGAAATGCAGAATGAGAGAGAGAATGGGGGACACAGAGGTGCAGAGAGAGAGAAATGCCGTAGACATGGGCGATGCAGAGACAAGGGCGTGGATGCAGCGAGGGAGAGAGGGAAGATGTACAAGGAAATGAGAGATAGAGACAATGATAGACAGACAGACAGACAGACAGACAGTGACAGACAGGGAGAAACAGAGACAGTCAGACAGATAGACATTCTGCAGACAGACAGTCAGACTGCTAGATAAAGTAGTGCGCTCGAATTATACTTGTTCAGCCCACCTGGCCATTTTTTACGTAATAAATTGGATATTTATTAAATTATTTTAAGTAAACCCAGGAGAGTCGAATCATTAGAATTCGAGCGTGACATTTTTTCTGGACAGCCAGGCAGAGAGATAGGCGAACATCGATTTTGTGATCGTTTTGTTTTACTCTGTATTAACCCTTTCGCTGCCAATGCCGGATCTGAGATTACCTATGCAAACAGTTTGGATCCAGATGAGACGCCGAGTAACTCGGCGTCTCATCAGGATCCAAACTGTTTGTTACTGTTACTATGTTTTTGAAACAAAAATGAAGAAAATCAAAATAATGAAAATTTGTAGCAGACGACAAAGTTAGCAGACGACAGAGTTTGGCAGCGAAAGGGTTAATATTATGTATGATGTGAAGCATGTTTTATTTCACAATGCAGTTCGTGCTCTCTAGTGTTTTTACTCTGAACCAATAACCTAATGAATGTTAGTGTCAAAAGTATAACGCCTTATTGATATTAGTTAGCAGAATTGCCGACATATGAACAAGATACGTTTGACCATAGCAGAAACTGTAAAACCAGACCGATATACAGCAAGATCCCCTCTAATGCGACCACTTAATGAATAAACATGGGTGTCTTTATAAAGCAGGTGGTTGCTTAATGCAGGGCAAAAGTTTTGTCCTGCATTAAGCTACCACCTGAATCTAGCACCCATAATTATACCTCTTTTAAGTGATCGCATTAGCGGGGTTTTACTGTAATTCCATATGCAAACAGATAGGACCCATATGAGAAGCGCCCACAGCTGGTTTTACACCGTATCCATTATACTAGTATACCGTGCGCCTCTATCATGTACATGGATAAAGTTGTAATTTTTGTTCACCTTTGAAAAAGTATAACTGCCCAAACATTGATGTGCTACACAGTTGGTAATTCTTGTTGCTTTAACCCTTTACTCCATAAATACGCATTTCTACGCATTTGCAAATAGAGTAGACCTAGATTAGACGGCTCCTATAGGATTTAATTTTACCGTTTATAAGGTAAAATGTTTAACGGAATTTTTTACTTAGACAAAAAAGCAAACTAATTATATAATTATTATATAACCTTGCTTTAAGCAGCCTATAGGAGTGTTGGGTTTTACTTTCACCTTGCTTTAAGCAGCTACCTGCCCTAAATACCAACTAATTAACATAATGTAGTGGCCGTTATAGAGAGGTTTTACTGTATGCGAAAATAAATAAGTCTCAAGAGTGTTGCAACAGGTGGTAACATTATCCAGAGTGTAATGCATACAGTTTTATAGATACTTTCTGCGTTGTTTTCGTTCCTCAATATGCAACAATGTGCTTTCACAGACCACCATGCTTCATCTTTTTCACGCTGCCATCGAAGCTGTGACTACAGTAAACCCCTCTAAACCGGAACTTATAGACAGGTGGCTGTTTAGTGCAGGGTGATGCAAGTTATACAGAACGCCCCTAGGGCAGTTCTGCATGATTTTCACCCTGCATTAAGCTGCCACTTGTCACCAAGATCGATGTTTACTCTATTCAACGTCCAGTTTAAAGGGGAATTACTGTATCTTTGGAGACAGTTTGGCTTCCAACCAGTATCGTACCTATTTATCATTCTGATCATGTTAATTAAATGATGCCAAAGGACTGCAGTAGACATTTTGTACTGACGAATATATGTTTAGCAGGGTAAAGGTATACCAGTAACCCTTTCAACGCTGAGTTTTCAAACGTACATTTAACCATTAGCCTGCTATGTGCGAATACCTATGCAAACAGTTTGGGTCCAGATGAGATCGGCGTCGTCTCATCAGGATTCAAACTGTTTGACACCCGGATTGCATTTTGGAGGACAAATTAATGATAGCTTGAATTTTAAAAATTAGGTAGGTGAAAAAATCTGTTAAAATCGTTTCCTCAGCAGGTTTAAGGTTGAGCAGGTCGAGCTTAACGTTAATATTCAGGTTTTTGTTTTTAAAACGAAACGTCCCTAGGAGCCCTGTTTTCATGGTCAACATCGTTTGCAAAGGACATTAGTGACTCGTTTCCCGCACTGAAAGGGATAAGACTTTGCCCTGGATAGCCTTTTAACCATTTCCCTGTTGAATACTTATTGGAGAAAGAAGGTTAATATTTATAAGCTGAATCTTTATAATGTAAACTTTTCATGGAAATGTTTTGTTTTGGCAAACATTGTAAAATCATATCTATATCTTGTCAAAAGCAAACAGAGCAGACCCTGATCAGACGGAGCCGTCTGATTTGGGTCTACTCTGTTTGCAAATGCGTGATAACACGTTTATATGAGGAAAGAGTAAACGCATATGCAAACAGAGTAGACCCAGCTCAGACAGCTCCTATAGGACGGGTCTGGTCAGGCTCTGATTTCTTTGCTTATGAAATGTATACATGTATATAGAACTGCCATGGTCAAAACTTCTCTTGAATATGCCATTATAAAACTTAAGCTAATTAATACACATATAAATATTCTAACATGAATATTTATGAGGCCCAAGTGGTAAGTGGTCGTTTTATGAGAGATTGTGCTGTACATTATTTATTGTGGAAAGATTGCACCTAGATTTTGCCGACCCTGTGCGGCATAGTTTTTTCTCCGTGCCATCAAGTAGGTGCAATATCCGACACTGTTGGTGCTGAATCGTTACTAGCCCTTGTACTGGTTTAAAAATGCTGTCAGCACAAACTCTAATCGGCAATAATTTTTACTTACATTTGATTCGTTCAAGCTGCTGACCAACTTTGATCCTGATCAAACGATGAGTTACTCAATATGGGATCTGGACCCAGGCTTTTCGTAGATGCCAGTTAGACTAAGTTTATCATGATGGGTTAGTTTTTTATGTAACTGTGCATGTTATCTGGAACGTTAATGTCTGTCACACATGTCTTGTAGGTGATTTTCGTGCTTTGACTTTTTACCTATACTTTTTATGCAACTGTTCGCGCTCATCCTACGACAAAAATGAGCATTGCATTTTTCATTGGCCTAGATATCTATAGACTACACTTCTGTTCACTTACGGGGATCTGAGTTCAATTGATCGTTCTGATGAAAGACTGACTTAGTCGTTTTGTAAACTGTAAAGACAAGGGGGTGATGTCGTAATAGAATCATTAGTCTGGTGATCTGATGGCTGGTATGAATAGTAAATACACTAATATTTATAACGTAAATCTATAAACAGTGCAGACCAATAGCAGACAAGAGTTACTTGATTCCGCGACACTGATAGGTTATGTGTATATTATATGCGGTCTTAATGTTTGTGAAACTGAACGTCTAAATTAGATAATGCCATTTATACTTCTGGTCCACCGTTACTGATGCCATATGAAAACATGTATACTTCTTGTCCACCGTTACTGGTGTCATATGAAAACATTTATACTTCTTGTCCACCGTTAATGATGCCATATGAAAACATGTATACTTCTTGTCCACCGTTACTGGTGTCATATGAAAACATTTATACTTCTTGTCCACCGTTACTGATGCCATAAGAAAACATGTATACTTCTTGTCCACCGTTACTGATGTCATATGAAAACATGTATACTTCTTGTCCACCGTTACTGATGATATATAAAAAACAATTATAATTCATGTCCAACGTCGCCGATGATAAAAAAAACACCCTTTTACTTAAGCGTAAAGTACACGTAATGTTAACTGTTTGACATATATTTGACACTTAAATCGACGTTTGGTCAAGATCCAATCTGTTTGACAATCGGTCGTTAGTTTCTCGAAAACTTCAATGAATTGATATTATGTACATATAGTTTAACCCGTTCCTTCTTTTAAACGCCTAGTTACATGCATGTGCAAATAGAGTAGACCCAGATCAGACCACTACTATAGGAGCTACTATTATATGGTATAATATATATTCTTCAGCGTCTGTCTGAGCCAAAACATCCTTCGTACATATGTCATCATAAAAATTCAGCTAACAAATATTCATGACGCTATTGTCCCTTAAACAGGGAATTTGTCTAAGCCTACAGTAAAACCTCTCTATAACGGCCACTAAATTACAACAAGTAGTTTGTGTTAAAGGCAGGTGGCTGCTTAAAGCAAGGTGAAACTAAAACAGAACGCTCCTATAGGAGCGTTCTGTTTTACTTTCACCTTGCTTTAAGCAGCCACCTGTCATACATACCAACTAATTAACACAATTTAGTGGCCGGTATAGAGAGGTTTTACTGTATGTTTATAACTAAGGCTAAGGGTTAACCCTTTACATTGTGAATAGTCGTGTCAGAAATAATGACGTCAATAATATTAATTAGATTAATCTTTAGAACTAATGTCATGTGACCACATGACATTTTGTCTGAGACGGACACTGTATAATCATACTTTATCATAGCAAAAGCAAACAGAAGGGGTCATAGTCTGTCTGATCTGGGTATAATATTTTGCAAATACGTGAACATGCATTCATATGATGGAAATGTTGTTGTTTTTTTTGTTTTTTTTATTTTACGAGTTTCTTCACCTCTGGGAATTAAGCAACAGTCCGTGAAAATTACCCAAACATGGTTGATACGAGCGCATGCATGCTACCGCTTAGCCATACAGTCGCGAAATAAATTAACTCTTTCTCGGCCAAGTATTGTCGTCTACAAAATTTGATGTCTGCTACAAATTCTATCGTTAAATTGCCTTCCCTTTTATTTAGCAAAACCATAGACATTAATGATTGTTTCACCTGGATTCAAGTTGTTTCCATAGCTAATCACAGGTTCACCGTAGGCAGTGAAAGAGTTAATAACAAAAGTGAACCAGCTGGCAGTTAACTAGAGGAGAATAGCATCTCTGACTCATGCTGTCCGGTCTTTGAAATTCAGGGTTTTAAAATATCCCTCTCTGATACTTTTCACCATCATTCAACAAGCCTAAATGACTTTAATCATTTGCTCAATAAATAAACATTTTAACGCATTTGCAAACAGATTGGATCCAGATCAGACGACACCTTTAGGATCCAGATCAGACGACATTTTTAGGATCCAGATCAGACGACACCTTTAGGATCCAGATCAGACGATACCTTTAGGGTCCAGATCAGACGACACCTTTAGGATCCAGATCAGAAGACACCTTTAGGGTCCAGATCAGACGACACCTTTAGGATCCAGATCAGACCACACCTTTAGGAGCCGTCTAATCAGGATTAGCGCTGTTTTCTTATGGATTTACATAGGTCTGAGTCTACAGTTTCTGCTATTCCCAAAATGTCGTGTGTGCATGTGTCATTATAAAACAAATATTCTAATTGATATCCATGACGTAATTACAGTAAAACTCAATACAGTAAATCCCCTCTAATGCGTCCGGCAAAAAGGGGCATAATTCACAGTGGCAAATGCAGGTGGTAGCTTAATGCAGGACGAAAGCTATGCAGAAAGCTCCTCTTGGAGCTTTCTTCATAACTTTCGTCATGCATTAAGCAAGCACCTGATAATGAAGACAGCCACGTTTGTTCATTAAATGGACGCATTAGAGGGGTTCTACTGTACTATGAACACTCAAATAATATACATGTACCACATTTATATAGCGCTCTTTTGCCACAGGATATGTGCGTTCAAAAGCGCTTAAATACGTACTATTATTGATCTTTAACACAGGTAGCAGCTTAATGCAGGGTGAACGTCATGCAGAAAGCTCCTCTTAGAGCTTTCTGCATGACTTTCACCCTGCATTAAGCAGCCATATGCCTACAAAGACATACATTCTTCATTACTAAAATGTCGTAGTATCGAGATTTTACTTATTTCTTATTTAAACAGTAGCATACACAAGTGTAGGCAGAAACAACTTTCATCGTAGCATTGCAATTATCTCCCATCCAGCCACCCGCAACACAACCCGCATTTGCAGACAGCTTGGATTAAGATAAGACGTCGAGTAACTCGGCGTCTCACCAGCTTTCAACATGTTTGACAATTGGTTAAAAGTGTTTTTGTTAAAACAAAAATTAAAACGGTCATGGCACATGGTCAATAGTTTCACAAAAACTTGAAGTAGTCTGCCCTCGATTCAAATTTGAGCGTATATTTTGTTTTACAGAGGAATCAGACTTATCCCTTTCTTTGTTGAATATTCATGTCAGAAATGACGACGTCATGAATACGTATTAGTTGAATTCGTACAATGTAATGTATACAAAGGATTTGTTCTGTATCGATAGAAACTGTAGAGTATATTATAAGTTCACAGGCAAACAGAACATGAGCCGTCTAATCTGGGTCTACTCTGTTTACATATGCGTGAGCAAGCGGTTTTATAAAGCTTGGTTAGTATTGATCCTATAGACTTTAGAGCATACTGTGGTCGAGAAGCTGTCGACAATTTCCTGTTAGCTTCCCAGTGACCCGATCGTTGTCAGGCTGTGGTAACCTATTACTCGATATGAATACAGCAAAACCTCTCTAAACCGGACGTTTAATTTAGTATAAACATTTGTCTTGGAGGCAGGTGGCAGCTTAATGCAGGGTGAAATGCATGCAGAAAGAAAACTCATCTGGGAACTTTCTGTATCACTATCAATCTGCATTAAGCAGCCACCTGCCTGAAAGTATCTAATTTGTTCTCTACTAGAATTCCAGTTTAGAAGGGGTTTACTGTAAAATCACGAATTACAGTACAGTAAAACCTCTCTATTACGGCCACTAAATTACATCAAGTATTTTCTGTTAAAGGTATATGGCTGCTTAAAGCAAGGTGAAAGTAAAACAGAACACTCCTATAGGAGCGTTCTGTTTTACTTTCACATTGCTTTAAGCAACCACCTGCCCTAAATACCAACTAATTAACACAATTTAGAAACCGTTATAGAGAGGTTTTACTGTAACACCCCGAGAGTTCAAACTTAACCCATTTGCTTCCACGATCCCATATATGGGAGGTAGGCAAACAGTGTAGACTCTGATCAGACGGCGCATGTTTGCTGGTAGGAAATTCAATATAAAACAAAACAAAAATGAAAATTTAGACCAGACATCCCTTATATAATAGATAGACTAATCCAATATATAAGCATGGCAGAATCCACTGGGAGCGAATGAGTTAAACAAGTATCAGTATCGGTCTTTAGAACAGATGGCAGCTTAATGCAAGGGGAAAGGCATGTGAAAAGCTCCTCTAAGAGATTTCTGCATGACTTTCATCCTGCATTCAGCAGCCACCTGCATCAAATCTTCTCAGCTCTTCATCACTAATACTTCGGACTATCGAGATTGTACTGTAATTGTTTTTGTCGGTAAAATCTCATAAAAAATAGTATTTACACAGAGTAATATGATAGAATGGGTTGGACGAAGTGTCTCGTTCAGCATTCTTTTGACACGAACTGTAAATTAGTTAACCCTTTCCTCCATAAATACGCCTTTCTATGCCTCTGTAATAACCACTTCTTGAAACCGTTGTGATAAATAGAGCATTTGCTCCTATATGAGCAAATGCTCTATTTATCACAATGGTTTCAAACTACAAAATTCTAAATTTTTACTTTTCTCTAGGAAATGCTTCTTTTGGGTAGATTCATTCAAAAAGGTTGGGTCTAAAATAGCTTATGGAGGAATGGGTTAAATCAGTCCCAAATGAGCCAAATATAAACGAATCTTTTAATAAACATCTCTGAAAAAAAGCTACTGTTTGGGTGAGTGTAAGCCAATAAGACCCCTTTTCTAAGATAGCATCTCATACTGTCTTAATGTGAATCATCACGTTATAACAAATAAACAGAGCTATATATAATTCAAATACAAAATTCGTCATTTCTCCATCAAGCTCTTTGTTGTGACCACCATTTAGAATCAATTCGAAGAGACAGTTATAAAAAGTGGTGGAGAAATGAATTATCCATTCTTTATAATGTTTTACACATCTTGTCTATTCTTCTAACTAAATATATTTCCCAAATTGTCATTACTACCTAGCTATGTACCTATCTTAAGTGGCCACAATTAGTCTAAGTATGGGTCTATATGGCGGTGGTAGCTTAATACAGGTCAGAGGTAACGCAGTAAGCTCCTATAGGAGTTTCTGAATTACTTTTGCACTGCATTAAGCCTGTTGTGTATGACCCTTATATTCAATAAATGAATGGTCACTTAAGACAGGTTCTACTGTATATATAAAAAGCGTATATAACATTACAATTACACCCTTCGGTGCTAGCATATTTAACACTGTACCATATTTCTGACATTCCATTAGTGATAACATATAAATTGGGACCTCCCATTACATTACGTCAATAAGATCAAGATCGGACGCCGTCTGCGACTCAATAGAAAGGTCAGACGAAATGCGGCTTAGGCGGTAATGATAACAGAATCTATAATTCATTTAGACTCGCGTTTCTAAAACGATGAAATGTTACCAGTCCTTATTTAGCGTCATCTTTAAAGATGTTAACTCTTTTGTTACCAACTTTCCTTCATCTACAATTTCCTTCATTTTTTATTTCAGAAACAGTTACAGTAACATACAGTTTGGATCCTGATGAGATACCGAGTTATCTCATCTAGATCCAAACTGTTTGCTTTGGTTATCACAGATGCGATACTGGCAGCGAAAGAGTTAAAAAAAATGTATAAATCCCTAATACCTATTACACACGACTACTCAGTAGAATGCTCTGGTCATCGAATGTGCATATCAATGTTTTGATAAATCTTACCTGTCAAATGGATATCCTTGTGCTTGAATCATATTACTTCCAAATAAAAGGCACAACAACAAAATAATCAGGACCTTCACATCAGCCATTTCACAGCATCGGTTCGACACTTCTAAACTAATACGACGGATGTGATATATATCTGTTCGCCCAAATTTGTCCACACCCCACACGAACACATTGTAATTTAGACCCCCGTATCTTCTGATAACGAAATAATAAATTTAAACCCAAGAAGAAAAAACATAGTAACTACATCAACGATAATTCTTATTTTCGTTTTGACTGCGTTATGCAAATCATTTCCCAATAATTATTGTCACCGTTTAACAATTCCAATATTTTAAGATTAATCGCGCCAGCTTATCCCATCGCTTTAGAAATTTTCTTAACAGCGAGCTTTGCATTTCCAAAAACTAGAGTTTCCTTCGCTCCCTATTACACTATATCACCAGATTACAGAATTTTCCGATAGTTTTCAAACGATAGCGGTATTGGCATAAATCCTAGCATGTTCCGCTTCAGATGGGTCGGCTTCCCTCCAGTACTATACCAAAATGCTTCGACTTGTCATGTTCTACAGTAGACTGAGAATGCCTCAAAGCTTTCGGAATCAAACTTCAAAATAGATTGGAAAAAATATCATCACGTTCACCCTGACCTGTAAGCCGAGGCTTAAAAATAGATAGTAAGATAAACAAACCAGGCTTTATTGCATTTTCCCATTTTTTAAGAGGAGACTTACTCCACTGCTACTTTTTACGATATCAATTTACTTGATAATCCTCCCCTGACAGTAAACCCCCTGTAATGTGGCCACCAAAACAGGTATAATTATAGATCTTAAAGGCAGGTGATGAAGAAATCTCCAGCAGGAGCTTTCTGCATAACGCATTAAGCAACCACCTGCTTTTAAAGGTATACTCTGTCCATATTTTCGTATAAATCAACCAACACCTGACGTAGTGCATATACTCATATAATTAAAATAATTATTATATATCTCATTTTCCAACAGTTTATATATTCAGCTATATACTAAAGGTATTTGAATACTGCTAAATCTTAACCCTTTCGGTGCCGAATTTCTAATTGCCGTCTGCAATCCAAGTTTGTTAAATCATTCAGTAAAAATAAAGAAATTAGATTAATAAATACAAAGTTCAAAGGAATAAAGCACATATATAGACATAGAGATTGAGACAAATAGTGAAGTCCCTTATCAGACGCCGCCTTGAAAAGGCTGCGTCTGATCTGAGACTGCACTATTTGTCGTAGTGCATTTATGCGACTGCGGCGGTGAAAGGGTTAAGAAATCGGCCGAGTTTTTATGAGATAGAAACTTGATCGATTACAAGGAAATTAACGGATACGTTCGGCCAATTTCCGAATTTTGTAACGATACTATGAATATCCGTTGAGTTTTCATAAAACAATTGCTGAAGTGGGTCAATCGAAAGTGTAAAAACACGAAAACAGAAAGTGTACTTATAAAACTTAACCTATATGTACATAATTTAGTTTTACGACACATCCATGTATATGTCGGACATGTTTCCATTGGTTTCCGATGTAATAAAGATTTCTCTTTTTTCGATACAAACAACTAAATTAGTGTCAAGTCACGCAGATCCAGACTCTGAAGTTATTTTGTTACGCAAAATTGGAGAAAACATGAACAGAGTACATATTTAAAGTCACTATATCTTTTCACGAAATTATTGCCTTAGAGGGGTTTACTGTATTTTAACCATTTCCTTCATATAAACGTGTTTTCACCCAGTTGCAAACAGAGTAGACCCAGATCAGACGGCTCCTATAGGAGCCGTCTGATCAGGGTCTGCTCTGTTTGCTAATTGAATTTGATAGATCTATTTCTTTACTTTCTAAAAAGGCTACAATGTTCCACCTTCCATATTTTTTTTATTTTTTTCATGAGTATTCCGCAGTAATTGAAATTTGGAATAAACGTAGAACACTTAAAACAGGGAAAATGTTAACGGAATAAAGGATTAACATGGGGTTGAAATTTCTGAAAAAGTAACAACTAAACGATATCGACAGTTAAGAGAAGAAATAACACCTGAAACCAGAAGCTAAGAGAAATATCTAATATAACGGCACTTTCCGTGAAGTTTTCGTGAAACCCCTTTGCGTGCGTTACGAATTTATGTGAGACGCTGATTTACCTAGCATATGTTCTGTCCTCATCGTCATTTATGACAGAACATGGGGAGATCGAAGAGAATTGTCTTTTTATAAACAGAAATGACGGCACACTTTTCAGTTGCTTATTAACGTTGAGAGAGGTATTTCGACAGGGCCGTGCTTAAGTCTCAGATCTACTTGTTAGAGACAGTAAAGAGAGAATGTAACAAAGAGTTAACCCTTTACTCCATAAATACGCATTTCTCTGTCTTTGGAAACAGAGTAGAACCAGATCAAACGGCTGATCACGGTCTGCTCTGTTTGCTTTTGGGATAATATAGATCTGGTTCTACAGTTGCTGCTTGCTTTGGCAAAAACATCCATGTGTTAATAGGCCATTTTAAAAAATTAAACATGACGTCATCACTTCTTTCCTGACTGTTCGTGGAGTAAAGGATTAAAACAAGGTACCAACAACCAACTGATAGGTCAATATAATACCTTGAGGTAAACCACAAACGTAGGAAACTTTAACAATTATCATTTCCTAGCCAATAAAACAGAAGTGAAAAAAGGTGGGAATCTAAAAATAGCCACCATTTCACCGGCTGTGTTAACAGGTAAATCGTCAACAAGCGAACTAAATGAACACAGAACAATTACAGTAGAACCCCTCTAATACGATCACTTATTAAATACACATGGTTGTCTTTATAAGCAGGTGGTTGCTTAATGCAGGGCAAAAGTAAAGCAGAAAGCTCCTCTAGGAGCTTTCTGCATTACTTTTGTCCTGCATTAAGCTACATGTACCACCTGCATCTAGCACCCATAAATATACCTCTTTTAGGTGGTCGCATTAGCGGGGTTCCACTGTACATAAACAACTGACCGCGTTCGAGTACCAGGGAATGTTCCAATGCCATTATTTCGACTCTTATCCTGTCGTAATATGTGCAGTAAAATCTCGATTATTCGAACACTAAAATACGTATCATTATCGATCTTTAAGACAGGCGACAGCTTAATGCAGGGTGAAAGTCACGTAGAAATGTCCTCTATGAGCTTTCTGCATGACTTTCACCATGCATTAAGCAGCCAACTTCCTAAGAGGGTCTAAATTCTTCTATACAAAAACATTCGATTAATCGAGATTTTACTGTTCGGAGTATCGTTTTCCTTTTCTTGAAACCTTTTCACATTCACGTTTGTGTTAAACAAAAAAACTAATTACGTCCGGTTTTCTTCATTTTTGAAACAAAAACTGATGACAGATTCCTTTGACGATTTGTTTTAATTTTCAAAATTCCCATATGGCTTCAACTTAATTTTCATAAGCTCATGCAGATAAATAATATTACTTGTTACAAACTGACAAATATGCTTTTAATTGGACAATTTGCTATGGTTGAAATATAGTGGTGTTGGGAAAAAATGAAAGTGGAACATTTATCATATAAATATAATAAGGACTTGTCACTACACCAACATGACTAAAGAAGATATTTGGAAGGACATTTTTGAAAAAGACAAATCTGGAAAAGTGAGTTATATGACACCTCTTTTTTGCATATTTTCAGGTAAATAATAAGGTTTTATTTAACTGTTAAAAAGTGTTGTTTAACATTTGTGAACTACACTGGGACCTTTACATAATAGCTGTACTAAAATAATTGCTGAAAATTGTTAAAATATAGATTTAATCATTGTTTGATACGAAGGTCAAATTGAAAGGAAATAAAAGCGACCATTGCTGGAAATACCTTAAGTTTTTCGATTCTCAATTTCAATCAACACAGCCTGTTACTCCATAAAAGCTTTAAAATGACAGTTTTATTTTAAAGGGTCAAATGACTTAAATACAAATAATTTATTATCTTTGAAACAAATTAGCTAATAAATATTCATGATGTCATTATTCCTTACACGAATATAAAACAGGGAAAGGGTTAAGCGACCACTTATGTATAGAATTCATGGGTCTAAAAAGCAGGTGGTTTGTCAAAAGTAGGGCAAAAGTAGTTCAAAAAGCTCTAATAAGATATTAGTGCATTACTGTCAACCTGCATTAAGCTATAATATTTCATAAATACACAGGTTTTGATACCTTTTAATGCTCGCTTAAGTCAAGTTCTACTGTTATATTGACATCTAAAAGAAGTGGCATGGGGTTAACATTTGAATTATACATTTATTTGCAATGTTAAACTCGCACAGTGAAGTATGCCAAAATTCAGTACATGTATATCCAAAACATATTATTTCCGATAGTGATGTATTACTAAGTGACAGCACGCCAGCCGGCCATGACCTTGTGGCAGTGAAATATAAGTTGACCACGGGGTAATATTTTAGTTTAACCTTTAGCCTGCTATGGACGGATGATTGTATAATTATGCAAACATTTTGGATCCAGATGAGACGCCGAGTAACTCGGCGTCTCATCAGGATCCAAACTGTTTGACACCCTGATTACATTTTGGTAGATAAACTGATTATAGCTTGAATTTTGAAAATGTAATAGGTAAACAGATGTGTAAAGATAATTTTCATAGCAGGCTAAAGGTTAATATATCGTTCGACAAATCTATACATATCGCACTGCTGAAGGTGCATAGAGGAATGACCTAATTATTGCCTTTGTAATTTGTCTGTGACATACCGTGTGTAATGTAGTAATTCGTTATCCATAGAATGCCTGCAAGATTGTTTATCAGAAAAATTAATAACCAATTATTCAGGTTTGACCTTTATTATTCAATAAGTTATCAATAATATACATGATGCAATAATTTATGTTTTATATGAAGCTCTGGACTCATATTTATAAAGTTCCTAAGGAGAAACTTAAGAAAAGTCCTTAGTTTCTTGAATATTCCTTAAAAAGGAAGTCCCTACCATGAACGCATATTTTCGATATCATAAAACTTGGTATTTGTTATGCTCAATCATTATTATGAAGATTGTCAATTTGAAGTTATATAAAAAAAATGCCCAGGTGATACAAAATAAATCGATTCCATCAATACTTATAATTTTTGTTCGACGACAAAGTATTATCGACCCTTTCCGTTCAAATTGTCCGCGTTTTGCCGATGATTACTCGATCCCTTACGTAACAGTTTGTCTCGGATGTGGTCGGAGAAATGCGAATAGCGCGAACAGATACGAACTAAAACCCAACCCGAATAAGACTCAACCATCGGGGAATAAAATCGGGATCGTCGATATCAAATACGTGGATGTTTTGTCATTTTCAACGTTTATTCGATAGGTTTTTTTCGATATACTTCTTTTCAGCATAATAAATATATGAGTTTTGTATATTTTAGGTATTTTTGAAACGTGTCGAATATAGGGACTTCCACTTTAATCTTATGAAATCAACACAAGTAAATATATTTACCAGAACTAAAACTGTATATAAAATATATACTTAATCAAATAGTCTGGAAGTCAATGAATAAATATTTACTCAGTAGTATTGCTATAAATGTAGACAGAAAATGTCTCCTTAAGTTGCCCTAAGGCTAAGATATTCCTAAGGAGCTTTATGAATATGGGCCCTGGAATTTCTAGAAATGTTGCTTAAATTGCGGTTCATTATAAGAAAAGAAAATACTAATTCCAGTGTGAGAGCCACTCAAATCGTCCACCTTCGAAATAGAATATCAGGACTCGATTTCGCTTCGCATGACATTCTGTTTCTCGGGTTGAAAATATCTTTGTCATACACTAACATGTAATATAGATGTAGCAATACCTTGTGATAAAACTTCATATCACATGACAACTCTTTCTACGCCTTTGCAAATAGAACAGACTCAGCTAAGACAAAGCATGTAGGAGCCGTCTGATTAAGGTCTATTCTGTTTGTTTATGAACTTATAACTGATCTGACTATACATGTAGTTTCTACTAATACCAAAAAACACCTGTGTACACATGCACTTGTAAAAAATCAGCTAATAAATATTCATGATGTCATTATTTCTAATATGAATATTCAACTGGGAAAGAGATACAATAGTGCCGTGAGAAAAAAACAAATATTGCATGAGCCGTGTGTTAAAACGTCAAATCACATATCTCATATTAGCAAGTGCCGTGTTCTAAAACTTAATATCAGCCAATGATGTTTTATAAAACCTTATATATCCGACAGTGTTGCGTTATAAAACTTCATACCAGGCAATGCTGTAATAAAACCTCATATCGGGCAGTATCGTGTGATTAAACTTCATATGAGACAATGCTGTGTGATGAAACTTCATATCAGGCAATGTTGTGTGATCAAACATCATATCAGACTGTGCTGTGTGATAAAATCTCACATCAGGGAATGTTAGGCAATGTTGTGTGATTATACATCATATCAGACTGTGTTGTGTGACAAAATCTCACATCAGGGAATGTTGTGAGAAAACCTTAAAACCTCACACAAAAATATTAGACAGCGGTGTGTTATAAAACCTTAAAACCTCACATCAGCCAGTATCGTGTGACAAAATCTCTGATCACATGGCGCTGCTGTATCGAAGTTGATATGACGAATTCGTATTTTATACTGCACAAGTGCAATATAACATGCAAAAGATGTAAACAAGTATTCATGTTTTCTTGTGTGTGTTTTTGTGCGTGTCACTTTGACTAAAATAATAAGACACACTGCAAACCTCGTGTGACTGTCATATCAATTCAGTCAACCCGTTTGGTAAAAATCAATATAAAATGATTACTCGTATTTTATCATCTAAGATATACCACACCATTGTTCCTTTGACCTGGAAGAAAACATTGTTGTGTTAAAAAAACACTCATTAACCCATTTGCGCCCACGATCCCATATATGGGACGTAGTATAGACTCTGATCAGATACCGCGTTATGCGGCGTCTTATCAGAGTCTACACTGTTTGCTGACAGGAATTTCAATATAAAACAAAACAAAATTGAAAATTTAGACCAGACAGACCTTAGATAAAAAATGGACTAATTCAATATATAAACATGGAAGAATGCACTGGGAGCAAATGGGTTAAGTTTAATACCAAGACTGCTTGTTACCATATCACGAGTTACAAATCTGCTAAACTATTGAGATTTTTTAAATAAATAAAATAATATGATTTCGGGAACGTAAATGGCAAACTCGATAGTGCCTCTGTACTTAATTTGCTTCTGTACTGGCTTCAGTCAATTTATCATTAATAGTTAGCACTGAACAACAGCAAATACCTTGATCAGAGGGAGCTGCTATCCTCTGCTTAGAGTGATTTACACTTCCAAACAACTGATTATTGATAGAAAATACTATGCATTCTAAAACCAACAATTCCTTAACTTATTAAGTTGACGTGAATCACACAGTTTTGTGGAAAGCTCAAACTTGAACCGTTTTACCCCTCTGGACTTAGGCATCTATTCTGTACTAGTATATCGTTTAGAACCTGCCACAAAAATACAATCCAGGTGCTAAATCTACCCTCAGTAGTATTTGCAGGTGCTCTGGTTCTTTCTTTAAACTTTGAAATATTCAGGAGAGCGTTCTATAATTTTCATATGAGCATATGCGTCCTCGTTTATTGCTTATGTTCTTAAAGTCTTTGATCTTTAACATTGCCTGTATTGATCTTAGAAATATTACAAAAATATTGGATATTTAGACCTCCTTTATGATAAATCTAGCTTGTAAATATTTAACGTTTATTTATTTAGTTGTTTCATAGACCAGACACATACCAGATTGCTACTAATGAAAATGAAAGAGTACCCATTGCCGCATAGGCTAAGACCAAGTAGATGTAAATCAGGTGTGTGATGAGTGACAAACCAGATGTTAGATGAGTGACAAACCAGTTGTGAGATGAGTGGCGAACCAGATGTGAGATGAGTAACAAAGTAAGTATGAGACTATCGGTAAATCATGTATGTGATGAGTGACAAACCAGGTGTGAGATGAGTGGCGAACCAGGTGTGAGATGAGTGGCGAACCAGGTGTGAGATGAGTAACAAAGTAAGTATGAGACTAATGGTAAATCGTGTGTGTGATGAGTGACAAACCAGGTGTGAGATGAGTAATAAACCAGATGTGAGATTTGTAAACAAAATCAAGTGTAAGACGAGTGACAAACGAGATGTGAGATCGGTAAAAACAGATCTGAGATGAATAGCACACTAGGTGTGACACGAGTGACAAGCCAGATGTGAGATGAGTAACAAACTTTGTATACGACGAGTAACATCCAAAGAAAAGCGACAAACCAGGCGTGAGACGAGTGAAAAATCAGTTGTGAGACGAGTCACAAGTTAGGTGTGAGAAGAGTGGCAAACTGGGCGTGAGACGAATGACAACCCAGGAGTGAGACGAATGACAACCCAGGAGTGAGACGAATGACAACCCAGGAGTGAGACGAATGACAACCTAATACTAAGATGCGTGAAAAACAATGTGTGAGACGAGTGACAAACTAAATGTAAGACGAGCGACAAACCAGGTGTAAGATGCATGACACACCGAGTGTGAGATGAGTGACAACCCAGGTGTAAGATGCATGACACACCAAGTGTGATATGAGTGACAACCCAGGTGTAAGATGCATGGCACACCAAGTGTGAGACGAGTGACAACCCAGGTGTAAGATGCATGACACACCAAGTGTGAGATGAGTGACAACCCAGGTGTGAGATGCATGACACACCAAGTGTGAGATGAGTGACAACCCAGGTGCAAGATGCATGACACACCAAGTGTGAGATGAGTGACAAACCAGGCATGAGACTAGGGACAAGCTAGGTATATTACGAGTGATAAATCAGGTGTGATATGAGTGACAAACCAGGTGTAAGACGAGTGACAAACCAGGTGTAAGACTAAGGACAAACCAGGTGTAAGACCGGTGACAAACTAGGTGTAAAACTAGGGACAACCAGGTGTAAGACTATTGACACACCAGTTGTAAGACTAGGGACAAACCAGGTGTAAGACTATTGACACACCAGTTGTAAGACTAGGGACAAACCAGGGGTAAGACTATTGACACACCAGGTGTAAGACTATTGACACACCAGGTGTAAGACTATTGACACACCAGGTGTAAGACTATTGACACACCAGTTGTAAGACTATTGACACACCAGGTGTAAGACTAGGGACAAAACCTGGTGTGAGACTATTGACACACCAGGTGTAAGACTATTGACACACCATGTGTAAGACTATTGACACACCAGGTGTAAGGCTATTAACACACACCAGGTGTAAGACTATTGACACACCAGATGTAAGACTATTGACACACCAGGTGTAAGACTATTGACACACCAGTTGTAAGACTATTGACACACCAGGTGTAAGACTATTGACACACCAGGTGTAAGACTATTGACACACCAGGTGTAAGACTATTGACACACCAGTTGTAAGACTATTGACACACCAGGTGTAAGACTATTGACACACCAGGTGTAAGACTATTGACACACCAGGTGTAAGACTATTGACACACCAGGTGTAAGACTATTGACACACCAGGTGTAAGACTATTGACACACCAGATGTAAGACTATTGACACACCAGGTGTAAGACTATTGACACACCAGGTGTAAGACTATTGACACACCAGTTGTAAGACTATTGACACACCAGGTGTAAGACTAGGGACAAACCTGGTGTTATACGAGTGACAAACTGCAAACACTCTGATCAGACATTGCCCCCCCCCCAGTATGATCAGACATTGCCCCCCCCCAGTATGATCAGACATTGCCCCCCCCCCCCCCAGTATGATCAGACATTGCATGCATGATGCCTTTTATTGGTGTAAAATTTCATATAAAAGTAATAGAATTAATTATTCCTAAAATAATTATAATTGTAAATAGTTAATTACTGTTCTGAAATTCTTGTTATTTAATGTTAACCTAATATATTGTTTTCAAATTGAGTTAAAAGGAAATATTCAAATAATCGAACTCAACCATGTTTCAGTCGCTTCAGTTTTCTACACGATTACACATTTGCAACGTTCTATTACTTCTTTTATCCTATCATCCTGCTGTTCATATTTTTGTAACCAAAACAAACGGTGTTTCTGAATTCCCTTTGGGCAAGTGATTATGTTATTTGGGCAAGTTTCAGATATCTATCGTTTCATCTAAGGTGATTGAATAACCTAGATAGTGTGGTACGTATTCTGTAAGATGGCTTAGTCAGTCACGCAAGCATTGTGCTTTCCTTTATATTTTATTTCTTCCATCGAAAGACAGTATCATGTCTGGTTTCCGTGCTGCATACTCATAGTTTTAAAGTATTCAATAATAACTAAATTACACAAGAAATGCACAACATTATTTTATGGTCTGATATAATTTGCATTGATTTCTAGATTGTGACATTGATTGAACAAAAAATACATAAAATACACTGAAAAGCAATTTATTTGGAGACTATATTGAATAGGATACTTGTAACGCGGGCTATTAAGAACATTTCGTTAAATTTTACTTGATGGAAGCTTTGTGTAAAGGTATTCATTAAACAGAAATATATCATAATAAGGATCTTAATAACTTCTCATTTAAACCATATAAGAGAAAACCTCGCTCCATTTGTTACCCTGTTCAGCAAAAATTATATATATTAAAAGGCTTACACTGTGCTTTCAATGAGCTGTTAATTTATTTGTATCCTTCCCCAAGGATCTGTTGGCTTTCTTAACCCTTCTCTTACTGAATTTTAAAATTCATTTCTCCTTCTTTACCCAAGCGCTGTAGTATAATTACATATACCTTCAGTAAATGTATCTACAATTATTTCTCTGTGCACTGGTTGCACAATCAATTCGTAAATAGTGCAGACCCTGATGAGACAGCTCCTGCAGGAGCTGTCTCATCTGGGTCTTCACTATTTACAGGTAGGTATATTGACGTGAACAGCAAGCGAGGGGTTAAAGATACCCATGTTTCTTTCCTAAATGGCCGTTTCATTTCTTTACTCCATGAATATTAATATAAGAAATAATGACTTCATGTATATAAACTAGCCGAGTTTTATAGCAGTATATGATAACAGAAAACTGTGGGCAAGGGAGAAGTTATAGGATCTATACTATATCATAAGCAAGCAGAGAAGACCCTGATCAAACGGCTCCTACAGGAGCCGTCTGATCTGGGTCTACTCTGTTTGCAAATATGTTAAGGGTTTAAGAAATAAAGGGATTATGAAGTTTTACTATGTTTCACATGTAAGTCAGGTAGTACGTTTCGTACATATGGTTGTGTCTATAGAGCTGTCTCTATTAAGTCATTCAACCCCTTACGGTAGCGGTGTCGCCCTGAGAGTTTGATGTACAGTAACACCCCACCTCTAAACCGGAATTCTAATAGAGAAGATTTTAAGATACTTTTAGGCAGATGGCTGCTTAATGCGTGCTGAAATTCATACAGTAAGCTCCCTTCACCCTGCATTCAGTTGCCACCTGCCAGAGTGGTTCTACTGTACAGTAAAACCCCTCTAAACCGGACGTTAAATTTGGTATAAATATCGGCCTTGGAGACAGGTGGCAGCTTCATGCAGGGTGAAAGTCATGCAGAAAGCTCCTAGAGGAGCTTTCTGCATGACTTTCACCCTGCATGAAGCAGCAACCTGCCTAAAAGTATGTGAATTATTCTCTACTAGAATTCCGGTTTAGAGGGGTTTTACTGTATATAGAAATACATACCGGACCCTGCTAAACTAAAATACTTTTTAGTATATTTATCCCAATAACAAGTCAAGTTTGGCGTGTTTCGCGTAATTGTTCTAACATTTATATTTCTAAAGTTTTTTATATACTTTTTGTAAAGATTTACGCTAAATATATCACTGTTTGTTAGTTTTCCCATGCTCTGCTTGGTGTTATAATGAAATACGGAAGGTGGAACATTGTAGCCATTTTGGAAAGTAAAGAAACAGATCTTTCAAACTCCACTAGTGAACAGAGTAAACCCTGTTCAGACATAGACGCCGCCTGAACAGAGAGCCTACTCTGTTTGCACAGGCGTGAGAACACATTTATATGGAGGAAAGGGTTACATAAATGCATATATGTTTCACAAACAGTCACACCATGCAACTATACTGGGACCGCAACACGTTTTAATAGCAGAAATCAATATACGACTAAGGCAGCTGTGTCTATGTAATTTAGCTGTGGGTGGCACTTTTTATATAACAAATAAACATTGCTGTACATGTACAGCAAAGTGGGTAAGTGCTGTAAGTGTTGCGACAAAAACAAAGCTAACCATTATGTAAACCTAAGTATTTGCTTCATAAGTATAAAAGCTGATTTGTTTAGTTGGCAGTTTAGAGATTATGACTTGAGCATTGAAAGCAAAGTAGTTTTAAATATTATAGACACTGGTAAAAATACCATATTTTTATTTCGAGTATACTAGTATATGAAAGGGTCTTCTGATGTTAATATAAATTCATTATGTTAGGAAGTAATTAGAAGAGCAAACGTTGGATATAGAAAAGAGCAACAAAGTTAATGATTAGGTTTTTTTTATTATTTTTAATAAAATGCTTCTAAATAATATACACCAGAAAAGGAAAACTTTTGGTGTTGGTAGCATAATTAAAACTACTAGGTAAATGACAACTAAGTAAATGACAATGAGGAACATTGGTTAGTGGTTCCCTTGATAAAAATAGAAACTTTACCCAAAAAATGCATGGGCCCTTTCATTTTAAAAGCCTTTGTTTTTATCATTGATGCACACGTCTACAAAGTAAAAGTTTACATTGGTATAATGAATGCATTATATGGATGAACTTTATTCTGTGAAAACAAAAAGGACCTTCTTTGAAGAGTAGCAAAGGGAAATAAATAACTAATGTTCCTTATTACAGCATGTGCACTATCAAGAATGATTAGCATTTGCTCCGTTTATCTATACAGAAGTTTATTTTTGGTGAATATCTTATTGAATAAATCATATGGAAAATAAATCAAAGTACTGACAGTACTGAAGGTTTCGGACATAATATATATCAAATTGATTGTTTGCTGTGGATTTTTCTGAAAATCATGTCAGTAGTTTGGAAGACATTTAAAGAATTGTTTTATGAACATGTCACATACAGGGCGATTCCAATAGCTCATCTTGCCACTTTGTGCCAATAGAGCCGAAATTGATAGTTTATGTAGTAAAGAGCCATCACTCCATTATTTGAAAGTAAGGGTCAAGTCAAGTCGTGCTTAGCATAATAGAATTATCGTTGAATGAGAACACTGTAGGTCTAGACTGGACCCCGGATGATTCTGACCATTACTTAGTCAGTACCAAACATATGCAAGCAATGTCTGATTTATAAAACCCCTAATTTCCTTAACCCTTTCCCTGTTCTATGTTTATTCCAAATTTCAATACCTACTGAATATTTATGGACACAATAGTTACAATGAAACATGAAAAGTGGCAATTAGTAGCCATTTAAGAAAGTAAAGAAAAAAAAGAACGAAAGAGTAGCCTATATATATATATAAGTGTGTCGGCAAAAGGGGCATTTAACTCAGAATCCGACAACAATATATCGGACTTTTGTAAATACCACAGGAAGGGTATGGAACTTTCAGAATCCGACGACCTTATGTCGGACTTCTGTTGTAAAAAGACACCATGCTGTTTGAACAAAGGCGTTTGGATTGACAGTAGGTCATTGGTAAAATCTATTCATTTTATACTTGGAGATTTCATGAAAAATGGGTCTGTATAATTTGCATATTAAGTATGTACGTTCACTAGTCGTTGTTGCTTTTCACACCTTTGTAGCGTTTAAATAGAACCATGTAACACTTATATATTGGGACCCAAGCGGTGGGCGAGGGGAAAGAGCTGCGTCTATGAATCTCTAGGTCCTTGGTTCGAATCCCGTCACAACCAAATGCAAATGGAAAAAAGATTCTAATATATTTTTTATTCTTTATCTTTTTTGATATTCTTTTCTCTAAATACATTTTAAAGCAAACAAACTAGAAAACATAAGCATGCCTCTTGAAACTTGTTATGGACTTTTTAAAGCATTATGCTATATTAACATAGTCCTGGTGTCAATAGTATGCATTTCGATGAAACTTAGAGGCAGGATCCAGACTTTGTGCTAGGAAAACTATGAATTCGAAAGTACCATGTTCAATTTAAAATTGTCACCTGCTCATTATTTTGTGTATTGCATATATAATTATTTATATTCAATTAGTCTATGCTTTGCATGGTTTTATTTTAAAATTGTCAAACATCTAGGATCCTGATCACAGACCGACACACACAATGTACAAATGGCAATTAGGTCACGATAACCTGCATAATATTTGAAAACTTAGTTTGTTTCAAAAGGAATTACTGCACAGTTCAAACTGACTATAAAAAATTCCCTGAGAATTTGAACAATAATTACATCAACAAAATTAATAGTTTAAAAAAGTACATGTATATAGACACAGAGCGCAAATGGAACGGATCCATGTAAGAAACTTGATTCCTGTTCTATGTTTATTCCAAATTTCAATACCTACTGAATATTCATGAACAAAATAGTTATAATGAAACATGAAAAGTGGAAATTAGTAGCCATTTAAGAAAGGAATGAAAAAGATCTTTCAAATTCCATTAGCCAACAGAGCAGACCCTGATCAGACGACTTCTATAGGAGTCATCAGATCTGGGTCTACTCTGTTTACAAACGCGTGAAAAACATTTATATGAAGGAAAGGGTTAAGTGTTCTAGCACCCAGTCTCTCCTCTCTACCAGTTTGTACAGCTGAATAAGTCAGTTTGGAAACATTTTTGCAACTTTAGATTAAACAGACATGGTAGCAAATAGTGAAAACCCTTCAAACGGGCCCATTAAGGAGGTGTTTGATCTGGGTCTGCACTATTTGCATAAGTGTGTTTGTCAAAATACCTAGGGTAATTAGGGTATCACTTGTAAATCTCTGAAATACATTCAAAAGTATAGATTTGTCACCTTTACAATACAGTAAAACCCCTCTTAACCCGACTTCTAGTAGATAAGAATTTAGAAACTTTTTAGGCAGGTGGCTGCTTAATGCAGGGTGAAAGTCATGCCGAGGAGCTTTCTGCATTATTTTCATCCTGCATTAAGCTGCCACCTGTCTCCAAGACTGATATTTATACTGAATTTAAAGTCTGGTTTAGAGGGGTTTTACCGTACATGTATTTTTGAAATTCTATTTCTTTCAAACCAGATCTTAGCAACAACGTCGCACGACCATGATTAAATTCATCAGGAAACATTGTAATGTCGCAATGGAATCGAATTTCTGCATTTGAATTTTGATCTACCCTAGAAATAGTACCATTGATGTTCGATATTTCATAGTTGTTCACAAAATGTTGAAAGTGTATCGAAATATCAACCGTGGCAGTAATAATCAAATAATTCATTTCGGTTATGTGTCCATTTCATGTACCTCCAACAATTCTATAATGTTCTGCAAAAATCTAACAATTATGTTACTTTGGTCTACCTAACTATTACAACGGTGAAATGGGCTGTTCCAAAATTCAAACAAGTCAAGCTAAAATGAGCTTATGGTTATTATTTAGGGACTTTTCCCAACAATAGTGTAACACGACAAACCGTGCAGATCCTGATTAGAGGGCTTCTCTATGAGCCTTCTTACCTGGGTCTCCTCTGTTTGCAAAGGGCATAAGTGACTAGGCAAAAGGGGCATTTAACTCAGAATCCGACAACAATATATCGGACTTTTGTAAATACCACAGGAAGGGTATGGGACGTTCAGAATCCGACGACCTTATGTCGGACTTCTGTTGTAAAAAGACACCATGCTGTTTGAACAAAGGCGTTTGGATTGACAGTAGGTCATTGGTAAAATCTATTCATTTTATACTTGGAGATTTCATGAAAAATGGGTCTGTATAATTTGCATATTAAGTATGTACGTTCACTAGTCGTTGTTGCTTTTCACACCTTTGTAGCGTTTAAATAGAACCATGTAACACTTATATATTGGGACCCAAGCGGTGGGCGAGGGGAAAGAGCTGCGTCTATGAATCTCTAGGTCCTTGGTTCGAATCCCGTCACAACCAAATTCTTTATCTTTTTTGATATTCTTTTCTCTAAATACATTTTAAAGCAAACAAACTAGAAAACATAAGCATGCCTCTTGAAACTTGTTATGGACGTTTTAAAGCATTATGCTATATTAACATACAGTCCTGGTGTCAATAGTATGCATTTCGATGAAACGTAGAGGCAGGATCCAGACTTTGTGCTAGGACAACTATGAATTCGAAAGTACCATGTTCAATTTAAAATGTTCACCTGCTCATTATTTTGTGTATTGCATATATAACTATTAATATTCAATTAGTCTATGATTTGCATAGTTTTATTTTAAAATTGTCAAACATCTAGGATCCTGATCACAGACCGACACACACAATGTACAACTGGCAATTAGGTCACGATAACCTGCATAATATTTGAAAACTTAGTTTGTTTCAAAAGGAATTACTGCACAGTTCAAACTGACTATAAAAAATTCCCTGAGAATTTGAACAATAATTAAATCAACAAAAACAATAGTTTAAAAAAGTACATGTATATAGACACAGAGCGCAAATGGAACAGATCCATGTAAGAAACTTGATTCCTGTTCTATGTTTATTCCAATTTCAATACCTACTGAATATTCATGAACAAAATAATGGCTACTTATTTCCCTTTTCATGTTTCATTATATGAAACATGAAAAGTGGAAATGAGTAGCCATTTAAGAAAGGAAAGAAAAAGATCTTTCAAATTCCATTAGCCAACAGAGCATATCCTGATCAGACGACTCCTATAGGAGTCATCAGATCTGGGTCTACTCTGTTTACAAACGCGTGAAAAACATTTATATGAAGGAAAGGTTTAGTGTTCTAGCATCTCTACCAGTTTGTACAGCTGAATAAGTCAGCTTGGAAACATTTTTGCAACTTCAGATTACAGCTTGCTTAATCCTTACAATGCTGAGTGATGTTTCGTTTGCAACAATTGACGTCTGCGTCAATTCGTCAATAAACTTTCTTTCATTTTATGCAAAAATATGATCAAGATGACAAACAGTTTGGATCCTGATGAGACGCAGAATTATGTGGCCTCTCATCTGGATCCAAACTGTTTGCATAGGTAATCACAGTTTCGCCGCTAGCGTGCAAAGAGTTAAGCGTATGACCTCTAGAGATTTTAGCATGATGTAACAGTTGCCCTGCACTACTGACCACCAGTGCGCTGTAACCTTTATACTGTAAAGAACGTACAGAACAGAAGAAGTCTATTTAACCCTTAAGTTCTCCATATAAACTTGTTTTCATGCATCTGCAAATAGATTCGACCCAGATCAGACAGCTCGCTCCCATAGATTCAGGGTCTGCTCTGTTGCTAATGGATCCACCTTCCATATTTCATTATAAATATTTTGTAAGATTCCGGAACCGGATTGTAAGCCAAGCACTGCACATGCGCGTATTCTCTTAGGGGGATTCCCGCTAGGTAGCGCTCGTGCAATAGGGGTTTCCGCCATAGTTTGAGTCGCAATCCATTTTATAAGGATTTCGGCATTAGCCGAAACCCTAAAAATAACCTAATGTTCACTGACAGTAGTAGTGTTAACTGAGATGTACGGTGTTTTAATATAATTATCTTTAAAGGGCATAGATAGATAGATAGATAGATAGATAGATAGATAGATAGATAGATAGATAGATAGATAGATAGATAGATAGATGGATAGATGGATAGATGGATGGATGGATGGATGGATGGATGGATGGATGAATGGATGGATAGATAGATAGATAGATAGATAGATAGATAGATAGATAGATAGATAGATAGATAGATAGATAGATAGATAGATAGATAGATAGATAGATAGATAGATAGATAGATAGATAGATAGATAGATAGATACATGTAGATATATAGATAGATGGATAGATAGATAGATAGATAGATAGATAGATAGATAGATAGATAGATAGATAGATAGATAGATAGATACTAGTAGATAGATAGATAGATAGATAGATAGATAGATAGATAGATAGATAGATAGATAGATAGATAGATAGATAGATAGATAGAATTCAAAGCATCAAACAGAAATGTTTAAAAGTATTTTAGAACCGAAATAATGTTTAAAGTTAACTGCATTGAAAGTAAATGTTACACGAAATAGGTTTCAAAATTCCAAGTACCTTACATACCTCTTGAAGTGATGGTTATGTCAAGATATTTCAAGAAGAACCACTTACTGTATCACTAATTTATTAGCAACTTGTGCTGAAGATATATTCCGATAGAAATATACCAATTTGTATTCAGATATTTTAAAAAGAAAAAAGTTCACATGACTCAATAGAATTGTTGAAAGTTCTAGCCGTTCAGAATGATATATGCTGCGTATGAAACACTGAAATTCATTCATTCAATGTTCCAAATCTAACCAATTTAAAGATAGCGTAACTCCAATGCCAACCTTGTAGACACTAGTTCTATGTGAGTATACGCTTTCAAGGCTAATGTTTTGCACCACGACAAGCAGTACAGGTTCAAGATCATGTTCAACAATTTCAAGGCGGTGTCTGATCAGGATCAGGGACGTCACTGTTTGTCTGAACCTTTAGCTTTTTCTCTACAGTTTATTCCTTTGAAATTTGCATTGGTGTACAGTGAAACCGCTCTATAACGGCCAATAAATTACATCAAATATTTTGTGTTAAAGGCAGGTGGCTGCTTAAAGCAAGGTGAAAGTAACACAGAACGCTCCTATACGTTCCACCTGCCATACATACCAAAAAATTAACACAATTTAGTGGCTGTTATCGAGAGGTTTTACTGTATTTCAATTCTTCCTTTTACCGAAATGTCTCATCAGTGTCTGCACTATTTACAAATTGATTGTGCAACCAGTGCACTCCACAGCAGTGATTGCACAGCGAAATACTTATACACAGTGAAGATATATGTAATTATACAACAGGGCATGGGTAAAGAAGGAGAAATGTATTTTGAAATTCAGCAAGAGAAGGGTTAACAGTATTTCAGCCATATCACGACGTCCAGCTATTTACAGGTGGAGGAAAACCCTAGAGGTTCTTCTGTGCACGGAACTAATTCCATTATTTTGTCCTCAGAAGAACATCCGGGTAGAACCACCGACCTACCGCAAGCCAGCCGGAAAGTTTCCTCACATGACAAATTCAAAATGCCCAGAACGGGATTCGAAGCACAGCGGCGGGGTATTGAGGTTTGTGACAACCGGTAACCAATATTATACTGAAAGCGGGTATGGTTACGTTTAACCCTTCGCTTGCTATTCACGTCAATATACGTACCTGTAAATAGTGAAGACCCAGATGAGACAGCTCCTGCAGGAGCTGTCTCATCAGGGTCTGCACTATTTACAACTTGATTGTGCAACCAGTGCACTCCACAGCAGTGATTGCATAGCGAAATACTTGTACACAGTGAAGATATATGTAATTATACAACAGGGCGTGGGTAAAGAAGGAGAAATGTATTTTAAAATTCAGCAAGCGAAGGGTTAAGTCTTCTGATTATGCATAAATAAATAGCACAAGGCACGTGGTTTCTGTTGCCGTTGGTTTAGTTTGAATGCCTTTTGATATGTATAGTTAATGCATAACTGTAGCCCATACCCTCTAGCCCAGAAGAGTATGTACTGGTAATGTAACCCTTTCCCTGTTTGATATTCATGTAAGAAGTTATGCCATCCTCAATATTGATTACATGTAGCTGCATTTTAATAATACTAAATGTTCAAGGGAACGTTTGGCTTTTACAATGACAGTAGAACCAAGTCTGTATAATGTCAAAATCAAACAGAGCAGACCCTGATCAGCTAGACTGTTCCTCTAGGAGCCGTCTGATCTGGGTCTTCTCTGCTAACAAATGCGTAAAAATATGTTTGTACGAAGGAAAGGGCTAACCAGTGGGGCAAATAATCATTTGCATAACCACATTTACAGGGATACAAGTAAGATGTTTATATCTTTTTAGGAATATGATGATGATCCATGACAATAGATAAAGGGCGTGTATACAAATACTAAAATCTTCATTTCTCATCTAGACGATTCTGCAGAGTGGTCACAATATAGAATTTGGTAGAGAAATACATGAGCTATTCTTGACTATGCTTTAATGTACGCATATTGTATCTGGGTATCCGGGTCGTTATCTCATTTATTTCTCCGCTAAACCCTATGTTTATAATTAGTCTTCGATGGGTTTCTAAAGAATGATCCCAACATAGCCTTAACCCTTCGCTTGCTATTCACGTCAAGATACCTACCTGTAAATAGTGAAGACCCAGATGAGAAAGTTCCTTCAGGAGCTGTCTCATCAGGGTCTGCACTATTTACAAGTTGATTGTGCAACCAGTGCACTCCACAGCAGTGATTGCACAGCGAAATACTTGTACACAGTGAAGATATATGTAATTATACAACAGGACATGGGGAAAGAAGGAGAAATGTATTTTAAAATTATTGAAATACACCCCATTAATTATGGCTCTGAAAGCGCCTTTATCTTTGACAATGATGTGAAATGTTCCTCATCGTGTTACTGTATTGTGTCAGGGCCTGGCTGTTAAATGGAGACTAAAACCCCAAAGATAACAGAAAATTAGTACCATTCTGTATGAAGTAACAGTAATTTGCACATAGTCTTATTTGGACATCCATTTGCCTGCCACATGTCGCTTCGTTAGTCGGAGCGAGTTTCGTTATATTTAGTTTTGCATCTAAAAAACACCAATGTCATGAGTAGTAGAATACTATAAACAAATATGAAACTCTTTCAGTACCAGCACTGACGTCTGCTGGAGACATTTTCGTTTGCTTCAAATTTTACAGATGGATTCTGTACAAATTCTTTATAAAACAATAAACAGTGTGTCAAACAGTTTGGATCCTGGAATAACTCTGCGTCTCATTTGGGTTGAAACTGATTGTATATGAGATCACAGACCCGTCTTCACGGCACTGAGGCACTTAATATAGGACCTATGCTCTAGTACTGTCTTCTATTACTTGTTGTACGGTATCAAGATTAATCAATACGATATTTGGCGCTTTTATTATTTTGTCTGCCACTAACAGTTTATGACTGTAGTCAAGATCATTTGTCAAATTATATCAATAACAGCGGTCAGTGAATAAGGAGATTTTATCTGTCGTAGTGGGTCTTGGTCCAAAATACACTGGGAATTTTAAGTCTTCTTTCTGCCAATGGCGAATCACCTTTAACCCTTTTACCGCCGATGTCGCATAAATGCACCACGACAAATAGTGCAGTCCCAGATCAGACGCCGCCTTTTCGGGGACTACACTTTTTGTCTCAAATTCTTTTTCTATATATGTGCTTTGTTCCTATGACATTTGCATTTATTTATCTCATTTCCTTATTTTACCGAATGATTTAACAATTTATTTTTTGCAGACGACATTTAGACATTTGGCGCTGAAAGGGTTAAAAACAAGTTTGATCCCGATGAGACGCTGAGTTGTTACTGTGATGAAACTAAAGACGATTCGACATAAAACTTGAAGTAAACGTGCATTTTGCAGACGGCATTACGTAGTAGTGAAACGTGAACATGCATGGCATACTCAGTGCTGCCACCTGTTAACGTCATATACTAAAACATGAAACGAGATTCTCTAGAAACAGACATGCATTAATAATGAAATGGGTTACCATTGAATACATTCCGTCTTGCACTTTAACCCTTTCCCTCATATTGACGACTTTTAACGACTCTGTAAACGTCACTTTGTGAAACCTTGTGATAAATAGAGCATTTGCTCCTATAGGAGCAAATGCTCTATTTATCACAATGGTTTCAAACTACAAAATTCTAAAACAAATCCTTTTCTCTAGTTAATGTTCCTTTTCGGTGGATTGATTCAATGAGGTTTGATCTAAAAATATCATATGAGGGAATGGGTTAAACAATATCAATGTTTGTCAGCTTATCTGTAAATCATTATTCCAAAAACACGCCTATTAACGACTTTGAAAACAGAGTAGACCCAGATCAAATGGCTCCTGTAGAAGATGCCTAACGAGGGTCTGCTCTGTTTTCTTATGGAATGATATATACCTATATAATACAGTTTCTGTGCTAATATACCGTTATGAAAATTAATCTAATTAATATTCATGATGCCTTCATCTCCCATATTTATATTCATGTAGTAAAGAGTTTATATATGATTTATAATCAGATAAATAGTGTTACTTCTGCCATTGACTGCGCAATATGTATATACACTGCAAATCCACAGAGGTACCTTTGTTTGTTAAGTGACTCCTTGTTAACCCTTGGTAACGGCCATCTGGTAGGTGAATAACACGGATTTACCTTTTATTGTGTTGAAAATATCGATATCCCTGATCTATTGCAAGTTCCATATAAGATTCGTATATTTAAACATTTTCAAGAATAATTCCTTTATTTCTCCACCAAACCCTATACTGTGACCACTCTTTAGAATCGTCTCTTCGAGACGATTCTAAAGAGTGGTCGCAGCATAGGGTTTGGTGAAAAAATGACGACTTTAATATGTTGGTACGCACCTTTGTATCTGATTGCAATGCGTACTTAGTTCTAATTCGTACACGTATTTTAAGAAACTATAAACCGAGCGTCAAACACACAGCTTGGGTCTAGATGAGACACCGATTTATCCGAGTAATTCGGGTTATCCAGTGTCTCATCTAGACCAACGCTGTTTGCAAATGACGGACAAGTCGCTCTTAGCATGATAAATATTTAACCCTATCCTCCATAATAACGCCTGTCTGCGCCTCTGTATAAATCACCTATTGAAAGCATTGTGATAAATAGAGCATTTGCTCCTATAGGAGCAAATGCTCTTTTTATCACAATAGTTTCAAACTAGAAAATTCTAAATTTTTCCTTCTCTCTAGTTAATGCTCCTTTTCGGTAGATTTATTCAAAGTGGTTGGGTCTAAAACAAAAGCATAATCGAATCCGACGTAGCCAAATTTTACATTTTTGACGGACATTATTTTGTTTTATAGCGGGTTAACCCTTTACTCCATAAATACGCTTTTCTACGACTTTGCAAACAGAGAAGACACATAGCAGACTGATCCTGTAGGGGTCGTCTAATCAGGGTCAGCTGTGTTTGCTTACGATATATGTATTTGATTTTACAGTTTCTGTCACGGCCAAAACCCTTGTGTCTATGTGCTGGTATAACAATTAATTTAATTAATATCCATGATGTCATTATATCTTACGTGAATAGTCATGGAGTAAAGGGTTAAGAATTAGTGTAGTAATAACCTGCACTGCGCCATCTGCGGGAATATACAGTCGCTATTTGTACATTTATCAATTGTTTTCAAGTTCATACAAAATTGCTCGGGATAAAGCCTAAGTTAATTGAATAACCCGGTTTACTTGAAACGATTATTTATTCAGTTAGAAGTCTTATTTATCCACGCAAAGAGATGTCACGCAATATGTATCCTTTTCATCATATTTGTTTAACCCGCAGGCCAAATACTGTTTGGTTTACGTGCAAGTAGTACAGTAAAACCTCTCTATAACGACCACTAAATTGTGTTAATTAGTTGGTATTTTGGGCAGGTGGTTGCTTAAAGCAAGGTGAAAGTAAAGCAGAACGCTCCTATAAGAGCGTTCTGTTTTACTTTCACCTTGCTTTAAGCATCCACCTGCCTTTGATACAAAACACTTGATGTAAGTTAGTGGTCGTTATAGAGAGGTTTTACTGTATAACCATATAACTAACTGAACCCTTATCTTGCTAAGTACGAACAGGTTGTCATTTAACCCATTACATCATAGGCTATTTTTAGATCCTACCTCTTTGAATAAATCTACCGAAAAGGAGCATTTACTAGAGAACAGGAAAGTTTTGGAATTGTGTAGTTCTGAAACCATTGTGATAAGTAGAGCATTTGATCTTATGGAGCAACTGCTCTATTTATCACAGTGGTTTCAAAAAATGATTTTTACACAGGAGTCTAAAGGCGTCAATATGAGGGAATGGGTTAAAACACTTTGGATCCTTTTTGACGCCCAGTCAATAGTGTTTCAAAAGTTTGAGTAAGTAAAATTTCCTCAAGATCAGTATTTGAGCATATATTAATTTTATAAAATAGAACCTGTATTATTTACCATTGGTGTGTAACTCAAATGTAGTATTACTTACATTTGGTGTGTAGTACAATTGTGGTATTATTTACTAATGGTGTGCACCACAAGCGTAGTACTTATTATTTACAATTACAAGTATGTAACAAGTAAGTGTAATAGTATGTACCATTTGTGTATAGCTCAAATGATGTATTATTTACCATTGGTCTGTAGCTTACGTGTTGTATTACCATTGGACTGTAGCACAAGAGTAGTATTATGTACTACATGTAAGGTATGTAGACCAAGTGTTGTAATATTTACCATCGGGGTGTAGCTCAAGTGTTGTATACTTACCATTGATATGTAGCTTAAGTGTAGTATTATATTCCATTGGGTAGTAGTTTAAGTGTAGTTTTATTTACAATTGAATTGTAGCTAAGTTTAGTATTATATTCCATTGCTGCTTAGCTAAAGTGTTGTATTAATTACCACTAGTGTGTAGGCCAAGTGTTGTAGTATTTACCACTAGTATGTAGGCCAAGTGTTGTAATATTTACCACTAGTGTGTAGGCCAAGTGTTGTATTATTTACCACTAGTGTGTAGGCCAAGTGTTGTAATATTTACCATTTGGGCAGTAGCTCAAGTGTTGTATACTTACCATTGATCTGTAGCTTAAGTGTGGTATCATATTCAATTGGGCAGTAGCTCAAGTGTTGTATTATTTACAATTCGGCAGTAGCTCAAGAATTGTTTTAATTGCAATTGGACTGTAGCTCAAGTGTTATATTATGTTCCATTGGTGCTTAGCTCAAGTGTTGTATAATTAACCATTGGTTCGAAACTCAAGTGTTGTCTTCTATTACTCGGTGTAACATATCGCCCTGAATCAATACAATAGTTGATGTTCTTATTGGTTTGTCTGCCACTAACAGTTTATAACTGTAGCTGGAACTATTGTTCGCATCATTTGTCAATTCATATCAATAACAAAGAGTAGGAAATAAGAAGGAACCGTAGATCATTTAAGAGGTTAACTGTCCAGACAGTGGCCACTGGCTAACTATTATAACAGAGTTCAATATAGGATGAGTATATAGGACTTTTCCCTTATTCATTCTCAAAACCCTATTGTATTGATTCATACTCATTAGCGTTCGAATGTGTGCCTTTAACCCTTTACGCCATTGGTACAGTAAAACCCCTCTGATGCGACCACCAAAAAATAGGCATAATTCTGGATGACAGAGGCAGGTGGTAGCTTAATGCAGGGCGAAAGGAGCTTTCGGCATAACTTTCGTCCTGTATTAAGCAACCACCTGCTTTAAACGACGCCAGTGGCTCTTTATTAAGTGGTCGCATTAGCGGGGGTTTACTGTACATCTTTACAAACAGAGCAGATACAGATCAGACGGCTCCTATAGAAACTATCTGTTCAGGGACTTCTCTATTTACTTTTTATGTAATATGGATATGATTTTCCAGTTCATATCACGTTATAAAACTATTTTGTTCATAGTGCCATTGTAACATTTCAGTGATTAAATATTCATAATGTCATTATCTATTGCCTGAACATTAATGGAATAAAGGTTTAAGGGTTATGTATAAGATATGTCCTTTACAGTTTGTGTACAGGTATATACAGATCTACCAATATCCTCAGCCAAACCCTACAGTGCTGCTACTCATTAGAATTGCGTCGGAGAGGCGATTCTAATAAGTACAGTAAAACTTCTTCTCTATAACGGCCACTAAATTATGTTAATTAGTTTGTATTTAGAGGAGGGGGCTGCTTAAAACAAGGTGAAAGTAAAACAGAACGCTCCTATTGGAGCGTTCTGTTTTACTTTCACCTTGCATCAAGCAGCCATCTGCTTTTAACACAAAATATTTTATGCAATCCAGTGGTCGTTATAGAGAGGTTTATCTGTAGCAGCAAGACAGGATTTCACGAATAGATTTCCAATAAACTACTGTTGTCTACATTTCTAGATCATAGTAGCAATGTGAATATTCTTGCAACTATTCTTGCTCTATGTCAAAATTGAACACAATGCATTCGTGCATAAATTCTACTTTTTCATCCCGATTCAGTAGTGGTTGTCATAATTATACTAACAAAGCAATTCTCGTTTAAATTGGTCCTTGGAATCGGTCTGCATATCTGAACACCTATATGTCTCATGGATTTCATATGCTTTCATTTTAGTAAACAAAAGGCGTCTGTCGCCTGTAATGTAACGCAAAACCGACTATGAATTAGATAGATAGATAGATAGATAGATAGATAGATAGATAGATAGATAGAACATTTATTTACATATCATCAATGCACATTATGGTAAGAATAGTTCATTACCAAAAGCAATATTTGACTTACTTTGGATACATGTATATCGACTGTAACGCGCTTGAGTTCCAATCAATCCACGGGATTAAGCATACATGATGATACACGCAAACGCAACCCCAAAATGTTTCATTTTCTTTCGTTGATAATGTAACAAGGTGTATAATCCTTTTCTGTTAAAGTTGATCCTTTAAAGAATAGTCTCCCTTTGCTTGGACCACTCAGCTATAGTACAGTGCGTTTCCTCTGAAATGTTTTTATATAAAAAGGCTCTAGTAGGCCAATTAGCTATAAATAAATCTAAATATCTCGGTTATATCATAGCGCTTAATATGTGCTTCGGGTCTAAAGAAGCAAATCATAAGTTACATCAGATGAATAGAAAAACGTGTTTTCAATAATATACATATACGGTAAAACCCCTCTAATGCGACCATCTAAAAGAGACATAATTCTGGATGCTATATGCAGTTGGTAGCTTAATGCAAGACAAAAGTAATGCAGAAAGCTCCTTACTTTGGTCCTGCATTAAGCAACCACCTGCTTATAAAGGCATCCATGCTTATTAGAGGGGTTCTGCTGTATTACATTATGTAATTCATAATATAAACTCTTATCCTGCTGTAGAAACGACATCTGCCTAACCCTTCGCTTGTTGAATTTTAAAATACATTTCTCCTTCTTTATCCTTGCCCTGTTGTATAATTACATATATATTCACTGTGTACAAGTATTTCGCTGTGCAATCACTGATGTGTAGTGCACTGGTTGCACAATCAACTTGTAAATAGTGCAGACCCTGATGAGACAGCTCCTGCAGGAGCTGTCTCATCTGGGTCTTCACTATTTACAGGTAGGTATATTGACGCGAATAGCAAGCGAAGGGCTAACTCTTTACTTAATGAACATCCATGTAAGAAAATCTGACATCAAAATATTTACTAGCTGAATTTTCATAATGAAATTTAAAGGGACATTTTGAAATTTAATGGACATTTTGTTTATTAGAGTAAAAAACGCTGTAGAATTATATCCATAACATGGCATAAGCATACTCTGATCAGATAGCTCATTCGGGAGCCGTCTGATCTGGATCTACTCTATTTACAGATGGGTGGAGGATAGGGTTCTTGTAAAAGTGGTGATTTTATGAATATTTACCAGCTGACTTTGTGTAATGGCATATGAACAGAATTTACGGCCATGACCGAAACCAAAGAATGATATTCAAAGTAACTCATACGCACACAGATATAGCCACAGGGGGCTATTTCGTGGGTCTACATGGTCTAAAAAGTCAAATGAAATTGATTGGGTCGATTTAGTGTTATATAACACTAAATTGACCCAATCATATTTTTTTTACTTTTGAGACCATGTAGACCCACGAAATGGCCCCCTGTGGATAAAGCCGACCCTTATCGCTCATACATGTACAGGGACCGACTGATCAGGATCCGAACTGTTTGCAAAAGCGTCAAAGCAAATCTCTACAAAGTGCAGAGTTAACCTCCGAGGTGTTGCAGTTTTACTTACAGTCAAACTTCTCTTTAGCGGTCATCAAAACAAGGTCTAATTATTGGTCTATAAGGCAGGCCGTAGATTAATGCAGGTCAACAGTAATGAAGAAAGCTCCCATATGATCTTTCTGTATTACTTTTACCTTGCATTAAGCAACCGCCTGATGTTTGAGATTCAATAAATGAATGCCTCTTCAGACATTTTCTACTGTACGTCCGAGAAGTTACTTGGCGAATGCCAATCAACTAGAGTCCTGATGCTTAATGTCATATCTAGATCCAGTTTGTTTTGTGAATGCAAGTTCGGTCATATTAGCAGACTCATGATTGCGCTCAACCCATTCCTTCATATTGGCAATTTTTTACGACTCTGTAAAAGTCACTTTGTGAAACCATTGTGATAATAAGAGCATTTGCTCCTATAGCTGCAAATGCTCTGTCTATCACAATGGTTTCAAACTACAAAATTCTATTTTTTTCCTTTTCTCTAGTTAACGCTCCTTTTCGGTAGATTTATTCGAAGAGGTTGTATCTAAAAATAGCCTATGAGGTAATGGGTTAAGACATACTTGTCCTACCTGATAGTTACCTAACGGAAGATAATACACTCTGTCTACAGCGGCCACTGAAAATAGGTCTCATTCTAGGTTTTATGATGTACAATGTATAGTGAAACCTGTCAATAACGGAATGAACATAGGGCTCTATAAGAGCAGATGGTAGCTTAAGTCAGGAGAAAATTTATACAGAAAGCTCCTCCTCCATAAGCTTTCTGTATTGACTTCGTCCTGCAATAAGCTCATATGGACACAATGCTCATTCATTCTGTGGCCGTTATTGACAGATCTCACTGTATATCATAATACCCTGTGGTACATTTAAGCAATTCCTTAATTCGATTTTTACCTACTTGAACCAACGCCGTCGAGGCTATTCATTACAATATTCCTATGATGTATGTTGTACTAACATTTAGTGACCGCTGTTTCTCTTTATCTCACTCTCTGGGTCACCTAGATACACTAATTTAATCTTAGGTCAGAACGGTTTCGACCTTTTATATTAATCAAGCGAGTATGCACTGACGCCTAATTAATCATCCGATTTTTTACTGTATGAGTTCAAGCATGGGATGCTATCGGTTTCACCGATATTTCCATATACAGTCTGTGGATAGTACAGTAAAACCTCTCTATAACGGCCACTAAGATGTGTTAATTAGTTGGTATTTAGGACAGGTGGCTGCTTAAAGCAAAGTGAAAGTAAAACAGAACGCTCCTATAGGAGCGTTCTGTTTTACTTTCACCTTGCTTTAAGCATCCACCTGCCGTTAATACAAAATATTTTATGTAATCTAGTGGCCGTTATAGAGAAGTTTTACTATACAACTGAGAGCATCGCTTACGCATTACATTTTTCACTGAGAAGTATTTGTTCTGGATATTGTAGGAATGTTTACGCTGAGCGATGTTACTTCTACTCAAATTACCACATATATTCATTCTTAGCCCTTTACCTGTTTACTGTTTATGTAAGAATTAATGACCGTATGAATATTAAGAAGCAGAAAAAATTGACAGAATTCTTCACAAGGGATTTTTTATAGTGACATAATCCCATCTATAATATTCCATAAGCAAACAGAGTATACCCTGATCAGAGGGTAATTTTGATAATTTTGATATTTCTTTTAGCAATCCGACCAATTTTCAAACTTTATCATAATTGTGCTTTTACAATTTCGTCGTCTTTATCAACGAATATTGGGACTATAGTCATCACTAAAGGTAATGAAAACACCCGAACAGTAGCCTTGATCGTAGATCCAAGGACTGATAACTACTGTATTGAAGGAGGAGTTTGCGAGCCCAACTACCCATATTACAGGGCCTTATGACAAAAATACTCAAAGTTCAAGGGGAGAGCATTCTGCAATACATGGCGTTAAACGCATGAACATTGCGTCTTGTATATCTACTATTCGTAGTTATTATGTATGGAACGTATCATTCAACATTCAAATTGAAGAAGGAGATGAGATACCGTGGTGTGCGGTGGTCTAGTGGTAACGCGCTTGAATATCAGTCCGGAGGTCCGGGGTTCAAATCCCGGTCCCTCCCGGATATTTCAGAGACTCTTTTCCGTGTCTCCCACCCGCACCTCCACTCCACCCAGGGGTTAAAATTTGTACCTGTGAGGGTCACTCGCCGGTACTGCGGCTGCATGATCGCGCCATATGTTAGCAGTGCTCAATATTGTAGGTGAATGACTCAATGACCAGGGGAGTAAATGTAAGGTCAGCTGAGCGGTCATTTGGACTGAAAGGAGACTATAACTAGGTACATATACTTTACTTTTACCACCTTCCCATGTTTCATACCAAATTAACAAATAATACTCAAAGTTCAAGGGGGTTTCTAGCGCTAAACACGTAGAAACTGTGTCTTGCACATCTGCAATTCGAATTTATAATGTATACCAAAAACAATCTAAATAACTTTTACATTGAAGGATTGTTTAATTGTGAATGGATGGACCACTAGGGTTATTCCAGTACAGAAAAACACTTCTGTAACGGCCACTAAGTTACATAAAGTATTCTGTGTTAAAGGCAGGTGGCTGCTTAAAGCAAGGTGAAAGTAAAACATAAAGTTCCTACTTTCACCTTGCTTTAAGCATCCACCTGCCCTAAATACCTACTAATTAACACAATTTAGTGGCCGTTATAGAGAGGTTTTACTGCATATCTCAATTTGTTAGCGGAACCATCATAATTAAATGATAGTTGTAGTATTTATTGCACTGAACCTTCGTTATGGAATCATGGAATGTCCACTCGATTTAATTTTTTATAGGATAGTATGTACGATAGAGCCTGTCTACAGCGGTCACTTAACTATTTCCCTGTTCAATATTCATGTAAGAAAGTATGACATCACAAATATTTATTAGCTGTATTTTTATTAACAGAGTAGAGTCTGTTCCAATGGAAACTTGGTGCCATTTTGACTACTTCCTATTCAAACATGGTTTTAAGAAACCGTTGATCGAGTGTCATACAATTTGGATCCTGATAAGATGCCGAGTGACTCGGCATTTCGTCTGAATCCAAACTGTTTGGTAATGCAAACTAGGTAGCTGTTAGCGAAATAAGGTAAATCAATTAAATGAAATCATAGAAAAATTATTTGGCATATTTAATCATTGATACATGTATAAAGATTGTCATTTTGAACTTATATTGAAATATGCCCCTGTGATACAAGATAAACCGTTTTCATCGATACTTATAATTGTTGTTTTACAACAAAATATTAACACCCTTGGTCAAACAGTTAACGAAACTAAAACGCAAGCCGAATAAATACTGATGCATTGTCGAACAAAACGGATATCTAACAAATGAACGTTGTATTGTCTTCAGCGTTTATTTGACTGGTTTTCTTGTGATGTACTTCTTTTCAGCATATAAACAAATAATTTATGTAATTGTTAGGCATTTTTAAAACACGTTGCAAGTAGAGACTATCACTTTAAGATAATTTTAAGTATATACATATCTGATGGAGAGGTGATGCTTAATGTAGGATCCAAGTAATGCAGAAAGTTTCAAAACGTGGTAAAGAATTACTTCTACAGTCCTTTAGTCCATTCCCTCATAGGCCATTTTTAGATGCAACCTCTTTGAATTAAACTACTGAAAAGGAACGTTTATTGGAAAAAATGGAAAATATTAGAATGGAGGAGTTTTGAAACCATTGTGATAAACAGAACTTTTTACGGCAAGATAATATTTAATTAACCCATTCTCTCATAGGATATTTTTAGATCCAACCTCTTTGAATAAATCTACCGAAAAAGAGCATTAACTAGAGAAAAGGAAAACTTTAGAATTTGTTGTAATGAAACCATTGTGATAAATAAAGCATTTGCTCCTAAGGAGCAAATGCTCTATTTATCACAATGGTTTCAAAAAGTGACATTTGCAGAGGCGTCAAAAGGTATCAATGTGAGTGAATAGGTTAAATTACAACCAGCTGGTGTAGTCATCAATGTTTATTCTTTGATAGGTTGCTATACAGAGGTTCTACTGTACCTTCACCGATGAAACAGAAGCTTATCATTACAATTCTTCCGATAATGCATGCGCAGCCTTACAGTTAGGGACTATGTTTGATCAAGCAGTGGTTACTGGACATGGTCCATTCTTTATACTCCGTGCAATCGTATTGTAGAACCTGTCTTAACCCATTACCTCATAGGCTATTTTTAGATACAACCTCTTTCGTATAAATCTACCGAAAAGTACCATTAACTAGAGAAAAGGAAACATTTAGAATTGTGTGGTTTGAAACCATTGTGATAAATAGAGCATTTGCTCCTATAGGAGCAAATGCTCTATTTATCACAATGGTTTCACAAAGTGACTTTTACAGAGTCGTCAAAAGTCGTCAATATGAGGGAATGGGTTAAGCGGTCATCACAAAGAGGTCTAACTATTGGGCTGTAAGGCATGTGGTAGCTTCATGAAGGTTAAAAGTAATGCAGCAAGCTTCTATAGGAGTTTTCTGCATTACGTTTGACTTGCATTAAGCAACCACTTGCTTCAATAAATGAATGGCCACTCAGAACAGGTTCTATTGTACATCGAGGATAACCACTAATATACAGTAAATCCTGTATTACTTACTGATTTTCCCTTCCCTTCCTCAATATTTTCACAAGAATTTACGCCTTCATTAATATTCTTTAACTGATTTTACATAATAGACAAGGGAAGTTTGGCCATTACAGAAACTGAGGAGACAGACCTGTATTATTCCTTAAGCAAATAGAGCAGATCTTGACTAGATGGCTCCTATCTGAGTTGGGTCTTCTCTGTCTGCAAATGCGTTTTAATGCTTGAAAAGGCGTTTATATAAAGAAAAGGCTTAAACAAGGGAGTTGTGCATAAAGAGCAAGTTGTTGCTTTACGTAGAGCAAAAGTAAATGGTTAACAATGATGTGTTCCTACCACTTGTCTTTCTGCGTTAATCTACCACCTTCTATCCTGTATTAAGCTACATCTGTCTTCCTGCATTAAGCTACAACCAAGGATTAGACTTTTCCTTAAGTACAGCTTAAGATAGTATACTACTCGTACCCGACCCCTAGAACTCCTAGGCTACCACTGTGGACAACGAAAACATCCTACGTCACTTAACGGGTTCAAACTGTTATGTCATTAGATTCCACTTTGTATTGTACAGAGATTGACTCATGAAATGCCCAATTATCGTGTATCATGTCTAGTGATATACTATTGACCATTGTTCCAATAGTTTGGATACTAATGAGACATCTATTTAACCCTTTCCCTGTTCTGCATATTGGCCAAATTTCAATACCTACTGAGTATTCATTAGCAAAATAGTTATAATGAAATATGGAAGGCCGAACATTTTAGAAAGCAAAGAACCAGACCTATCAAATTATTTTAGCAAACAGAGCAAACCCTGATCAGACGGTTCCTCTAAGAGCCGTCTGATCTGGGTCTACTCTTGTTTGCAAATTCCTGAAAACACGTTTATATGAGAGAAAGGGTTAACTCAGCGTCTAATCTATATACATGCTGTTTGCAAATGCATGCCAGGGGTCGCTTAACCCTTTCCCTGTTCTATGTTTATTCCAAATTTCAATACCTACTGAATTTTTATGGGCAAAACAGTTATAATGAAATATTGAAGGTGGAACATTGTAGCCATTTCAGAAAGTTAAGAAACATATTTACCACATTATATTAGCAAACAGAGCAGGCACTTGGTCTACTCTGTTTGCAAATGCGTGAAAACACGTTTATATGAAGGAAGTGTTAACATGATATTTGTTATATATCTTTGAAACTTGTTTGTTTCAGAGAAACTGGTATATGAAAGATTCAGTATATATTGGCTTTCTGTAGCAACTCTGTTTTGTTCTTATTGCTAAATTCCTTGTTTACCAACACTACTTTTAGTTGTTTAGGGAAAGGCTATAAAGAGATTTTGTCTTGAGTTAACAGTTTACGGTGGATTCAGACAACAGACAACAGCGGTTGTTGCATTTGTTGATGTACAGTAGAACCCTTCTAATACGACCACTTAATGAATAGATATACCGGTCTTTATAAGCAGGTGGTTGCTTAATGCTGGACAAAAGCAATACAGAAATCTCCTCTGGGAGCTTTTTGTATTGCTTTTGTCCTGCATTAAGCTACCACCTGCCTCTATAACCAGGATCATACATATTTTAGTAGGTCGCATTATTGGGGTTTTACTGTATTGATAGTTAGTTGAAATTGCTTTTTCGTTTTTCAATGAGAAAAGCACTTAGCCACTTGCTTGCAGCATATTGCAATTAGTCGGAAAGTTTCTTCTCTTCTTCTAAAAGTAAAGTATCCGGCAAAATACCTTTATTAACCCAGGTACAGTAAAACAACACTAAACCGGAATTTTAATAAAGAAGAATTAAGGTCTTTATAGGCAGGTTGCTGCTTAATGTAGGGTGAAAGTCATGCAGAAATTTCTTTTGAGAGCCTTCTGCATGACGTTCATCCTGCATTTACTATTTTGATGCCAATGTCGCATCTGTGATTACCTATGCAAACGGTTTGAATCCAGATGAAACGCCGAGAAACAGTTTGGATCTATGTGTAGCTGTTGTAGAGAGGTCACGTATGTTGTATTCATGTGCCATTGATCTATTGGTATTGACTGATCAGTCTTCTGTCTGTCTGATGACGGTCAAGCACAAGTTTTATCGAGGATTGTCTGCGTTATATTGATATACACCTCCTACAATATTACTCACAAATCATTGGTTAAAGTGATGGTCCCTACAATAAACGCATATTTTAAATAACATTATAAAACATTGTACAGTAAAACCTCTCTATAACGGCCACTAAATTGTGTTGATTTGTTGGTGTTTAGGGCAGGTGGCTGCTTAAAGCAAGGCGGGGGTAAAACAGAACGCTCATATAGGAGCTTTAAACATTGCTTTAAGCAGCCACCTGCCTTTAACACAAAATACTTGATGTAATTAAGTGGCCGTTATAGGAAGGTTTTACTGTGTTTGTTATGTTCAATAATTCGTGACTATTACGAATATATTTTAAGAAAACATGTAACACGAAAAACAATGCAGGACCTGATGAGAGTGATCCCTTAGGAGTCCTCCCATCTGGGTATACGCTGTTTATAAAAGACATTAGTGACTCGTAACCCACACTTAAACGATAACAAATGGCTCATCTTGCGACCAGGATTGACTAAGCCGAATTATAAAACACACTCGTGCCTTTCAAATATGTGCTCAATTGAAAGTGATCTCTTATGTATGTGCATGTTGCTCACACACTTTCAGTCAACACTAGATAGTTATTATTATGATGTTTCTTCTATACGAATAACATGTGTTTCATGAATGTCCATAGAAGTTCTAGTAGAGAAGAATTTAGATACTTTTAGTGAGGTGACTGTTTAATGCTTGTGAAATTCATGCAGAACTCCTAGAGTAGCTTTCTGCATAACTCTCACCCTGTATTAAAGATGTATTATGCGCATTTTTCGTATTAACCAATCAACACCAGAAGCTGTACAGGTATACAATGAAAATAATGCTTACAACCCATTTTCCGACAGAATATATTTGTTCAGCTAAATATCATCGCTATCCGAATACTGCTAAATTCTTAAAAATGAGCCTCCTTTTTAGAAACGTGGATTTTGTACGTAAATCAACGGATATCTTCGGCCAAGTTCTGAATGACTCCGATTCTATTTCGGAACAACGCTTTGAATATTAATTAAGTTGTTACCACATTGTACAATGGCTGACACTGGTTGTTGGCCTACATAATAGATTTTATTCAGGAAAATAAGGCAACATGCCCACATTACCACATATTATTTACATGCAAATAAGCTAAACTAAATATACCGTTCAATGGTGTCAGTCAAATATAACGGTCAAACGGAACTAACTCATACAGGTACATCGAATGATTATATTTCCGGTATGTAAAATTTTAATCCTACGGCAGATTCCGGCAAATGGCGAAGGCTGTTCCGTTGGTTTCCGTAGCAATCCATTTTTCTAGTTTTTTTCGACACAAACAACCATTTACTTACCGTGCTGTTTAGCGTTAAATAAGTGTTAAGGTACATAGATTCCAATTCTGAAGTCAGTTCGAAACGCAAAATTTGCGGAAATTTGCGCAGCATACATCTTTAAGCTGTCTCCTGTCTCAAAGACATATACATATTTCAAAGATCCAATCCACCGTTGTAATCTAGTGGTTTTTAGACGTGTCCAAAAACTGAAAAAGGCGATTCGCGAGATCAAGATGGCAGTTAGAATTCTAAACATTTATGTTAATAAGTAAGTTACAACCACCATGACACAAATTGTTGCCGAGGAAATACGTGCAAGTGCTAACGCCACATATTGTCACCGAGGAAAATACATGTCCATGCTGAAGACATATATTGTTGCCGTGGAAAAATATATGTCTATACTAAAGACACATAGTGTTATCCATGGAAAACAAACGGCCATGCTAAAGACACATATTGTTGCCGTGGAAAAATATATGTCCATGCTAAAGACACATAGTGTTGCCGTGGAAAATAAATGTCCATGCTAAAGACATATTGTTGCCGTGGAAAAATATATGTCCATGCTAAAGACACATAGTGTTGCCGTGGAAAATAAATGTCCGTGGAAAACACTTATATTGTCGCCGAGAATTTTTTTAGCTTACGGTAACGATATATACTGTTGCCGAGGAAAAATATATGTCGCCGCTAATGACACATACACATGACACCTTATATATTCGCCGAGGAAAATATATTCCAACGCTAACCACACATATTGTCGTCGAGGAAAATATATGTCGAAGCTAACGGCAAAAGCAATTCATTATATTTACTGGAACGCCTTTACAGCTGCCTCATCACCACCATGTACATGTTTAACCCAGTCCCTCATATTGACGACTTTTGACGTATCTGTAAAAATCAATTTGTGAAACCATTGTGATAAATAGAGCATTTGCTCCATAGGAGCAAATGCTCTATTTATCACAATGGTTTCAAAACTACACAATTCTAAAAGTTTCCTTTCTCTAGTTAAGGCTCCTTTTCGGTAGATTTATTCAAAGAGGTTGGGTCTACAAATAGCCTATGAGGTAATGGGTTAATCAGGTTGATGTCAGAGAGACTGTCATATAAATGACACAAAAACGGTCAGAGTTAAAAACTAAGGGGTAAAACAGCTTTTTAGGGTAAGGGACAAATTGTTGACAAAACTGATGTGGTGTTGCAATATAAGTATGATATAAAAATTGATGATGAAATTTGGGAGAGAACACAATAAGCAGTTTTGCTTTCGTTTCCATCTTTTTTTGTTTTGTTTTCCTTTGTGTTAGTACAATATTCATGTAAATATTTACAAATAAAATATGTTTAAGCCAAAAACTGATGTGATGTAGCAATATAAGAATGATGTAACAAAACAAATGTGGTGTTGCAATATAAGTATGATATAAAAACTGATGTGATATAGCAATATAAGAATGATGTAACAAAACTAATGTGGTGTTGCAATATAAGTATGATATAAAAACTGATGTGATATAACAATATAAGAATGATGTAACAAAACTAATGTGGTGTTGCAATATAAGTGTGATATAAAGACTCCTGTGATATAGCAATATAAGAATGATGTAACAAAACTGATGTGGTGTTGCAATATAAGTATGATATAAAAACTGATGTGATATAGCAAAAAAAGAATGATGTAACAAAACTAATGTGGTGTTGCAATATAAGAATGATATAAAAACTGATGTGATGTAGTAATATAAGAACGATGTAACAAAACGGATGTGGTGTTGCAATATAAGAATAAGGTAACATAACTAATGTGGTGTTGCAATATAAGTATGATATAAAAAAACTGATGTGATGTAGTAATATAAGAACGATGTAACAAAACGGATGTGGTGTTGCAATATAAGTATGATATAAAAACTGATGTGATATAGCAATATAAGAATGATGTAACAAAACTAATGCGGTGTTGCAATATAAGTATGATATAAAAACTGATGTGATATAGCAATATAAGAATGATGTAACAAAACTAATGTGGTGTTGCAATATAAGTGTGATATAAAAACTCCTGTGATATAGCAATATAAGAATGACGTAACAAACCGAGGTGGTGTTGCAATATAAGTATGATATAAAAACTGATGTGATATAGCAATATAGGAATGATGTAACAAAACTAATGTGGTGTTGCAATATAAGAATGATATAAAAAAAACTGATGTGATGTAGTAATATAAGAACGATGTAACAAAACTAATGTGGTGTTGCAATATAAGAATAAGGTAACATAACTAATGTGGTGTTGCAATATAAGTATGATTTAAAAAACTGATGTGATGTAGTAATATAAGAACGATGTAACAAAACGGATGTGGCGTTGCAATATAAGAATCATGTAACAAAACGGATGTGATGTTGCAATATAAGTATGATATAAAAAAAAAACTTATGTGATGTAGCAATATAAGCATGATGTAAAAAAAACTAATGTGATGTAGCAATATAAGTATGATGTAACAAAACTGATGTGGTGTTGCAGTGTTAGTATGATGTAACACAACTGATATGATGTAGCAATGTAAATATGATGTAACACGACTTATGTAATGTAGCAATGTAAGTATGGTGTAACACAACTGATGTGATGTTGCAGTGAAAGTATGATGTAACACAACTGATGTGATGTTGCAGTGAAAGTATGATGTAACACAACTGATGTGATGTTGCAGAGTAAGTATGATGTAACACAACTAATGTGAATCTTGCAATATAAGTATGCTGTAACACTACTGATATGTGTTGCAGTATACGTATGATGTAACGCAACATAATAATGTTCTTGTATAAAATAAGGATCACGTTCTGAATCAAATAGATAGAACTTGTTCACGCTAGGAAACATTAATATATGCTTTGGTAAGTTAGTAAATCTGTCTAAACTCTTAATATTGTTGTTTTAACAACTGAAGCATATTTATTTCAAATAAATGAAAACCTTTATATGTATTTTAGACAAAGCAAATTAAAGGAGAAACAGGTGAACAATATTTTAGATGAATCAAGAAAATCATAAATCTCACAGATGCTTCTAAGATGCAGAGAATCTATTCTGGTTTACAAACCTCGCGAAATATAATTTCAAGTGTTTCCTACAGGTATATGATATAACTGTGAAACGAAAGCATCGGCTAAGTATTTCGAAAGGAAACGGGACAAACATGGCTGATATACGAAGCGTTGTGTTATCACTCATAATGATCTATTGTTCACAGTGGACAGGCTGTTTTTCGGCTGGACAGGACCCTGTCCCTATCTGCTCTTCACGATATGATTATGAATCAAAGATTCTAGAGAGGATGGTCATGGTTGAGCACAGAATGAACGTACTTGAGGAAAGCACAAATACAGATCTAAAACAACTGGTAGAGGAAAAACGTTCTCTAAAGAAAACAGTGATGCGCTTTATGAAGCAATTTGAACGTGAACTGGAAAGCAAGCTAAACGAATTGAATCAGATGACGCAGTTCGTTGAAGCTAACGTCACGTCAAAATTGGACGAAATGTCAAATTCAACAAAAGACCTAAAGGAAGAGAAAGAGAACATCGTAGCAGATATCAACACAAAGATGGACGCACTGAAGGATATACACGGTATGACACAGTTTGTGATACTGTAAAACCTCTCTATAACGGCCACTAAATTGTGTTAATTAGTTGGTATTTTGGTACTTTGCTTAAAGCAAGGTGAAAGTAAAACAGAACGCTCCTACAGGAGCGTTCTGTTTAACTTTCACCTTGCTTTAAGCAACCACCTGCCTTTAACACAAAATACTTGATGTAATTTAGTGGTCTTTATAGAGAGGTTTTACTGTATGAACGATTAGTTGTTTGTTTCACACAGACATAAACGGTCACCTGCTATGCGAAGACTGACTTAGACGTTATAACGCGTCACTTACGCAGTAAATTTAACTTCAGGCCGTGCGGTTATTATAAAACATTTTGCTTTAATCTGAGATCATTCTCAGGCATCTAATTAGTCAGATTCTGAGCAAGATCAGAATCTGACCAATCAGATACTATAAACTGATCTCAGACTCGGGTTTTTTTTAACCTTGGACCCTGATCATCCAGAGTTGAGTTTAGCAACAAGCAAATGTCTTATATAATTTTGTATATTCACCGATATATATATATCTGTACCATTTAGTATATATGGTTTATACATAATTGATTATTTAATACGGCCAAAGAAACGGTGCAGAGTTCGCATCTTACATATAGATGTCATGTTTACCGGAGCAAATCCATGTACATGTATTAACTAGATTGCAAATCAATTTACCAGAGCAAATCCGTTTATTAAATCGATTGCAGATCAATTTCCCGGAGCATATGCGTGTATTCACTCGATTGCAGATCAATTTACCGGAGCAAATCCGTTTATTAATTCGACAACCTAACGAAGAAACGAAAAACCCATTGTTGCAAATCATCAAAGGGCGCGAATAGAGTTGGATAACAGTATTTGAACAAGTGGAGTGGGGGACAAGCAGTATTTGTTCAGCTAAATATTATCGCTCCGAATACTGCTAAATTCTTTAAAAGCAGCCTCCGTTTTAGAAACGGAGATTTTGTACTGAATTCAGCGGACATATTCAGCCAAGTTCAGAATGACTCCGATTCCATTTCGGAACAAAGCTTTGAATATTAATTAGGTTGTTATCACATGTACAATGGCTGACACTATTTGTTTGCCTACATATACATCGAATGAATATTTCCGGTATGTAAATTTGAATCTTACGACAAATTCCGGCCAATGGCGAACTCTGATCCGTTGGTTTCCGTAGCTATCCATTTTCTTTTTTTTCGACACAAACAACCATTTACTAATCGTGCTGTTTAGGGTTAAATAAGTTTTAAGGTACATAGATTCCGATTCTGAAGTCAGTTTGAAACGCAAAGTTTGCGGAAATTTGCGCAGCATACATCTTTAAAATCCTATCAGAAAACTGTTCATGATAGCTAAATTGAGTTATTACCGATAATATTTCTTTAAATACCTGTATGATATGCATGGGCTGATATTGACATGCATGTACATATATCTGACGTTAATGTCTTAGAACTATATTACTGAAATACAATATTAGAACTACATTACTTTTAAATCTTTACTACACAGATACGCATTATCCGCCTTTGCAAACAGAGTAGACCCAGATCAGAGGGTTCCTATAAGACATGTATGCTTTACCTTTTCCCTCATATTGACGACTTTTGACGACTCTGTAAACGTCACTTTGTGAAACCATTCTAACATTTTCATTTTCTCTAGTTAATGCTCCTTTTCGGTAGATTTATTCAAAGAGGTTGTATCTAAAAATAGCCTATGAGGTAATGGGTTAAGATATGTTCCAGATCTGATTCTACAGTTTCTGTCATGATAAAGTATTCATAGTGCCATTATTTAAACAAATATGTTTATTAATATCCAAGATATCATTATTTCTTGCCTGAACATTTATAGAGTATAAAGGCTTAACAATTTCCTTCATATAAACGCTTTTCACGCCTTCCAAACAAATTCGACCCAGGCCAGTCGGCTCCTGTAGGAGATGTCTGTTCATGGTCCGTTCTGTTTGCTTATTGCATGATATAGATATGATTCTTCAGTGTTTGTCGAAGTAAAACAAATCACTATTATAAAAAATCAGCTGATAGATATTCATAGCGTCATTTTTCTTACATGAATTGAACTATATCGAACAGGGATATGTTAAAACAATCGTGTGGACACAATAATTTATGTAGATATAGCCACATATTACCAAAACAGAGGAAGCATAATTCATTTAGACAAAAACACATGTATTTTCAGGTTGTGTACAATAAAACCTTGTTAATCCGATGGAGAATCATTTAGTCAGGTGGCTCCAATGGAGAATCTTTAAGTCAGGTGGCTCCAAGAGGGGGTTTCTGCTGACGTTCACCCTGCATTAAGCTGTCATCCGTCTTCAAGGCCGATATTGATACTCCTTTTAGCTCTCGGTTTATCGAAGATTTACTATACATGTAGTATATACAGTAAAAACCCTCTAAACCGGAATTATAGAAGAGAATGATGTTGAGTCTCTTAGACAGATTACTGCTTAATACAGGCTTAAAGTCGTACAGAAAGCTCCTAGATGAACTTTCTGCATGACTTTCACTCTGCATTAAGCTACCAAGACCAATATCCATATTAAAATACGCCCGATTTACAGGGGTCTTACTGTATACATTCCAATTATCAATCTTATTTAGAACAATACAGGCATTACAGACCTTTACGTATTGCATTTGGTTTTCATGTATCATCTTGGCATCATATTGACACTGTTTCAGAAAAGACAGATAAACCAGCCGTTGCATTCCACGTGCGTAATCCCTCGGACAGCTCACCGTATAAAGGCGCAATATTAAGGTTCGAGAAAGAGATGACAAACACTGACAACGTTTACGATACTTCATCCGGGTACTTCACTGCACCACTATCCGGGGTGTACATGTTTGCTGTACAAATGTGTACCGTTCCCGGTCAATACATCCATTTTCGAATGTTCGCCAATAATGACATTATAAGCGACACTACAGAGTTTGGTGGTTCCACTGAATATCACTGTACGTCTACCAACGCCGTGGCGGTTTTGAAAAAGGGGGACAAGGTGTGTGTGAAAACAGGACCAAACACCAGCCAAGGACGAACATCGCTTTATAGCACATCGTACAGATGGAGTACCTTCACTGGGGCATTGGTTAACTAATGTTCTCTGTGTAACGACAAAATACCATCCAAATGCTTTAACCCTCGTCATGCTAATATCGACATGACTTGTATTTGCATACAGTTTATATCAAGACGAGACGCCTATTCACAAGGCATCTCATTGTCAGGATCGAAGCTGTGTGACACTCTGTCAATATTTTTTCAAAAGCTTGAATGAATCTGATATCAGTAAACTAAATTTAGTCAACTAATGTTTGAGCAGTAATATACAGTAAAACCCCGCCAACGCGACCACCTAAATGATGTATAATTATGGGTGCTAGATGCAGGCGGTAGCTTGATGCAGGACAAAAGTAATGCAGAAAGCTCCTCTTTCTGTATTACTCTCGTCCTGCATTAAGCAACCATCTGCTTATAAAGACACAAATGTTACTCATTAAGTGGTCGCATTAGAGGGGTTCTACTGTATTTTAGAATGATACGGGTTGAGTACTGGGTATACACTAGCGATGAGAAGGGTTGAGTACTGAACATATACTAGTGATGATTCGAATCAAAACTGTGAATAGCATGTACATACACGGATGTATACCGTCATACAGTATACATTTTGACAAGTGAAAAGAAATGGTAGTACATTGAAGATACAATACTTGTTTAAGGATTCATATTTATATAGACATTTAATCCATTTGTGTTCAGTAAATTAAAAGTGGGCATGTGCAAACAAAGATCACCAGATCCAAAATCGATTCTAAGACCAGGTCCAAAGGATTCCGAAACAGGAAAAGAAGTGTGTGTGTGTGTGTGTTTGATGTTTATACCAGATAAGGGAAATACTGTTTGCTCCAAATATAATATTTTTCTTGTTAGAACTGTTTAGAATTTCCCCATTGTAGGACTTAACTAGAGACTATGGATCGGTATGTCCTCTTAACGTGTGCTCTAGTAGCTCTGTAACAGGAATTGAAAACAGTGTATAATGTTATAGCATAGTCATACGATTGTTCGGTTATGCCATTTTATTTGTCACCCAATTGCTTGGACAATCAATAAGGAGATACTTAATCACCCGAAATCAGTGTAGATCCAGGTGTTATTGTTGGTAAAAATAGGATGTGCATTGCAGAAGTAAACAAACGCTTCTGTCTTTTCAGTTCAATATTTGAGATTTCGATGTAAGATTGTCTAACGTAATCTATTACGTCTATGTATGCTAAGCGCGTCTTTGCAAGAACTTGCAAACAGCTTGGATCCAGATGAGACGCAGAATAACTCAGTGTCTCATCTGGATGGAAGTTGTTACATTTTCGGTAGGTAAACATTATTCTTTCAGCATGAGAACGGCTCTATGATCGCAATATTCATGGTAAATAAATTTTAGATTTCGCTGGGTTCTAACACATCGACAAGAAAGTAACCTAATGATGGTTGATACTAGTTTGAGACAGATTCGGCGGATGTTAATCCAACTGTCGGATTGTTATGCTTAAACATATACAATAAAACTCTCTGAAGCGACCGCCAAATGGAGGTCTAATACTCTCAGTCATAAGACAGATGATAAGTCAATGCTGGACGACTGGGCCAAATTCCACCGGATCGGTCTAAACAGGTTTTAAGCAGATGGTTGCTTAATGCTGTTTGCATATCAATCATGAATATGCAATAAACATATGTCCAAATAAATCAAGTGACAGTTGTCAAATATAATCAATATACTTAATATCATGGAAATATGTCAATGATCAACATAACGTTGACACAATATAAATAATCATTGCATAATATTCATCATGAAGCAGGGAGGGATCGGGCGGTCAATTTTTCAACGTGTAACTTCGTCGTCAAACAAGACGCAGAAATGATGAGAAAAAGAGTTCATGTCATGAATATTTAGCGCCGAAACTCAACCAATGAGAATATAGCAATAAAATTATAGCCAATGATATGACAGGAGTACATCTGGTAACCTAACAACAAGCGAGAACTAATCAGAATGAGAGTTACAATACAGTTCATTCAGGCCAAATAATTAAGTTATTTTGGATCAAAATAATGTAAATTACATCAGCCCCGCATCATAACCAGGACTCCTAGATATAATCATATCATGCCGGTTTGAAGGAACTTCACTGGCTTCCGGTTCAACACCGAATTGAATTCAAAATTATGACACTACCGTATAAAGCCATGTACAATGCACCCACAAGTGCATTGTCGACAGGCTTGAAGTGTACAGACCTCGCAGCAAGAAGTAGTTCAGTGTTGTTGGTTATACCAAGAAATCGTATGGTGAAATACGGGGATAGAAGTTTCATGCATGCAGCTCCAAAACGTTGTAATGTTCTACCATCAGGCATCACAGACGCCAGCTCACTGGTATATTTTAAAAGATGCCTAAAACCGCATGTCATCAACATATTTTACCAGGATATTACTAGGATAATTAAGAAAACGTAGCTAATAGTTATCAATCATGAAGACTGCTGCCTTGGCCACAAAGTGTCGATCCTACCGCTCTCTTGTGACTTTCGAGACATTTTCGAATCCCTCCCCTTTCGAACATTTGCTACTTGCAAATTATTAGTTGAGGAATATCCTGTCAGTTAATTGGTTGGGCACCGTTTGTAGGCACTTGATGTATGTATCGTGTTGTGCTTGGTGGTGGATCTTGATGGTAGGGATAGTCCCTAATCTCTTTAAAAACCACCCGGATTTGCGGTTCGGGACGTTATTGTGTGTCTCATTCGGTGTCAGTTGAACTGATATTACGGTATTCCTTCGCCAAATTTGCATATTGGGTGTATATATGGCTGGTTTATTGGTATTGTTTTTATTGCACTGTGTAGTTTGTATGCATTAGCTATAAAATTGACCTATTCTGTTAATCCATTGTCCTACATATGTAAGGCAATATTTTATGTTTAGTGTTGTATGCCATACATAAACCCAAACCAGGTGGTTCTTAGGCATAACTATATGCCGTACTGACACTGTACACATAATGTTGCATTCGAGTTTTTGTAACATGAGTTGGCTGAAACAAAATAGTCACATTATGAGTCTATTTCGCTTGTTTTATGGGCATATAAACTTACAGAAAAGAATTATTTTGTTGTATCTATGATTCTTAAATTAATTTCATTTTTAATATTCTTATCTATATCTCTATCTAAATTTTCATTTGTTTTAAATATTCTATATGCATTATATATACTCAGTTTTGTAAATAAAATTTATTCATGTGAAACGCTTTTGAACGCATATATCCTGTGTGAAAAGAGCGCTATATAAAGTGGTATAATGATAATATAGTAATAACATGTTGCATGATAATATAATTTAGGCATATTCTGAAGTTACATATCGATCATGAATATGCAATAAGCATAATACGTTCAAATAAATAAATTGACAGCTGCCAAATATAAACACTATAATATGTCAATGATCAACATAACGTTGGCACATTATGAATAATCATTATATAATATTCATCATGAAGCCAAATCATTGGCCAATACAAATTAAGAAAAAAGTAGATTCAGATCAGATGTTTCATGCAGGAGCCGTTTGATCAGGGTCTGTTCTATTTACTTATGAAAACAATACATATTTGATTCTACAGTTACTGGCAACTTATACATATAAACTTCCCCTTCTCCATAGTGTCATTATTAAAAACTACGGTAATTTAATGTTCAAGATGTCAATATATTGTGCATGAATATTCATGGAGTAAAGGGTTAAGGGTTAGGGGTATTGTATCCTACTATATCACTTTGTAGTATTAACCCTTTCCCTGCTCTGTATTTATTCCAAACATCAATACTTACTGAATATTCATGGACAAAACAGTTACAATTAGATTTGGAAGGTGGACCATTGTAGCCATTTTAGAAAGTAGAGAAACAGAACTTTCAAATAGCAAACAACAGATCTTGATCAAACGGCTCCTGTAGGAGTCTTCTGATCTGGGTTCACTCTGTTTACAAATGCGTGAATCAACGTTTATATGAAGGCAAGTATTAACAAAGTGAAAGAGAAAACTCTGCCAGACATATCATGGCGGATATGGCCACTGCAGTAGAAACTGTTTTAATTAGTCCCTTTTCGTGATGGATATTCATAATGGAATATATACAGTAAATTATCATACATGTACGACGAACACTCAAATTATTAATTTAGAACACATGTGGCAGCTTAATGCAGGGTGAAAGTTATGCATAAAGCTCCTCTAGAAAAATCCTTCTTACTAAAATTTCGTAGTATCGAGATTTTACTCGTACTTAGGATTTTTTCAAAGTTAGATAATTTTTAAAAATGTTTGTTTCTGGGTAGTTTATGAAGGTTTGGAAGTATATTGACTCCCTGTAGCAACGTTTGTTCGGTGTTATTTCTAATTCTAACGATTATTTTCACGATACTTGTAAAAGGCTGTAAAAATCAGGAAACGGCATGTTCCAGGGAATACTGAAGTATTTGTAGAATCAGCAAAAAATTACTTAGTTAAAAGTGGTTTTGAACAGCTGTGATATCTTAACTGGCAATATTCTATTGAATTTCTATGAGAAAACAGCAATTTGTTTGCGGCATAATGCAATTACTCGAAGTGTGAGAGATGGGTAACAAATAAAAACGGAGATATTACCGACAGTTGCAAACAGACTTCCAGAGTATATGGCGAGTAACTCGGTGTCTTGTCAGCTTCCAAACTGTCTGGTACTCAGTATGTAGTGTCTTAGCAGCTTCGGTGGTTCAGACGTAAGTTAGGTTTGCCCAATTACATATCAGTTTCAGCAGACACCATTCTTTCACGATAAGGTTTGAAGTAAGAAACATTATTATTATTGGGTTATTAGAGACAGAACACCATGTATGAATAATGCTGACATTGAGTAAATCCATTCGTTGTTTGGTATTCGACAGCAGCTGTTATGGCCACTGTGTTTGTGTCTCAGATTTAACCATTCACTTCATCAATTCGCCAATAAAAGCCTTAATAAACTTTTGAAAACAAAGTAGACCAAGATCAGACAGATCCTGTAAGAGCCGTCTGATTAGGTTCTGCTCGGTTTGCCTATGAAATTATTAAGCTTCTTCGACAGTCAAAATTCCCTGTGTTTTATATGCCTGTATAAAACAAGTAATGTAACTAATATTCGTGATGTCATTATTTCTTACATGTACATTCACAGAGGAAGCAATTAACCGATTGTCTAGTGCACTAGTCCTAATACAGTAAAACATCGATACTACGAAATGTTAGTAATGAAGAGTTTTTGTAGGCAGGTGGCTGCTTAACCCATTTGCTCCCAGTGGATTCTTCCATGCTTATATATTGGATTAGTCCATTTTTTATCTAAGGGATGTCTGGTTTAAATTTTCATTTTTTGTTTTGTTTTATATTGAATTTCATATCAGCAAACAGTGTAGACTGATCAGAGGCCGCATTATGCAGCGTCTGATCAGAGTCTACACTGTGTGTCGACGTCCCATATATGGGATCGTGGGAGCAAATTGGTAAATGCAGGGTGAAAATAATGCAGAAAGCTCATAGAGGAGCTTTCTGCATGTCTTTCATCCTGCATTAAGCTGTCACATGTGTTAAAGATCAATAACGATACGTATTTGAGTGTTCGAATAATCGAGTTTTCACTGTACATATAAAAGTATAGGCAGGTAATGCAGGGTATTCTGATGACACGCAGGAATACTGGCTGTCTCATCTGTATCCCAGAACATTGCAATTACATGATGGGAGATCATGCTTGGTAGTCTACAGGATAATAATAGAAATAAGATACAGTAGAATATGTCTAAAGTGGCCATCAAAAAAGAGGTCTGATTATGGGTCTGTAAGGCAGGCGGTAGCGTAATGTGTGTCAAAAGTAATACCGAAAGCTCTTGTAGGAATTTCTGCATTACTTTTACCCTGCATTAAACTATTCCCGCATATTGACGCCTTTTGACGCTTCTGTAAAAGCAAATTAATGCTCATTTATCACAATGGTTTCAAAACAACACAATTCTGAAAAGTTCCTTTTCTCTAGTTAATGCTCCTTTTGGGTAGATTCATTCAAAGAGGTTAGATCTAAAAATAGCCTATGAGGGAATGGGTTAAGGAACCTCCTGCTCATTAAGACTCCATTGTTCAATAAATGAATGGCCACTTAGGACAGGTTCTACTTAACTTCTCTACATCTACAAGTACTTGGAAAAGAATATACGTAAACTATGGCTTTTCATTTCAACTTTATTTCAATACAAAAGCATGACTTTCAATAAGTTACTTTAATACATGAATATCAATACATGTTTAAATCTAACAGACTGTATTTGATACAAATTATATGAGTGTATAAATATACTCAAATGCTTTACTGTATGTATATGGCATTGTATATTTTACTGTATGTATATGGCATTGTATATTTTATTGATCAACCCTTTACCTCATGAATATTCATGTATGAAATAAGGAATGTATGAAGATTGATATTATTGAATACAGTAAAACCTCTCTATAACGACCACTAAATTACATCAAGTATTTTGTGTTAAAGGCAGGTGGATGCTTAAAGCAAGGTAAAAGTAAAACAGAAAGCTCCTACAGGTGCGTTCTGTTTTACTTTCACCTTGCTTTAAGCAACCACCAGCCCAAAATACCAACTAATTAACGCACTTTAGTGGTCGTTATAGAAAGGTTTTACTGTAATTATTGTTGTTGTCGTGGCAACAGGGCATGGGTAAAGAAGGAGAAATGTATTTTAAAATTCAGCAAGAGAAGGGTTAAGATGTTTATTCTATGAGGTAAAGGGTTAAACAAGAAAACACAGAGGAAGACATTATTTCATATTTATGAATATGACGGGCAGGTGCTGTAACATTTCTATAATCAAGCTTCTATAACATATCTGGGTCCATGCTTATAAAACTTTTAGTTGAGTCTGAGTACGTTCTCAAGCTTTTGATTGGTCAGATTTGAGCCTCTGGCTCAAATCTGACCAATCAAAAGCTTGAGAACTCAAATCTGACCAATCAAAAGCTTGAGCACGAAACTCAGACTCAACAAAAAGCTTTATAAGCATGGACCCAGATCTCAACCCGCCAATAACTATTTACCTAATGAATATTCATTCAAGAAAACATAACATTATGAATGATTTTTACAATAGATATCTATGTACAGTAGAACCTGCCATAAGTGGACATTTATTCATTGAATATAGGGGTCTTTAAAAACAGGAGGTTGTTTAATGTAGAACAGAGTTCCTTAAGGGGCTTTCTGCATTACTTCTGAACTTCATTAAGCTACCACCTGCATTACAGACCCATAATGGGACACATTTTTTATGGCCGCTTAAGACAGGTTCTACTGTACACCCGGTTGGCAAAGACACATAAGTGGTTATATCATGTGAAGGGTTAATGCCAGACCTTGTTGACATGTGAAAGCCTCGCTATAGATAGCGACCGGCAGGTGGTTGATTAATTAGAATGAAGTAAACTAGCTTTCTGCATACACTTCATCCTGCATTAAGCTACCACTTTTATAGATAACAACATAATTAGACTTTTTTGAGTGGTCGTTATTGAGAAGTTTTAATGAAGCGCTACCCTGTGTTCTTTCATTAGTGTAGTAATTATGTACAGTAAACACCCTCTAAACCGGACATTCAAATTACAGTAAAACTCCACTAATACGACCACCTGAAAGAGGTATAATTCTGGGTGCAGGTGGTAGCTTAATGTAGGACAAAAGTAATGCAGAAAGCTGCATTAAGCAACCACCTGCGTATAAAGACATCCATGTTTATGCATTAAGTGGTCGCATTAGAGGGGTTCTACTGTAGTGTCAATACAGGTTTGCAAGACAGGTGATAGATTAATACAGTGTGAAAGTCAAGCATAAAACTCCCAAAGGAGCTTTCTGCATATATTCATCCTGCATTTAACATACACCTGCCAAAAAGATGTACAGTTTTCTTTACTAATATTTCAGTTAAGAGGGATTTAACTGTACGTTTTTAGAAATGTAACCCCAAAAAAAGAACCTCCTAGTCATTGTAGACATGTTTTCTATGCAGCACAAGACATAAATATTAATATATACGAGATCAAAGCATTAGGTTGTAAACACACATGCACCACGTGATCAATCATAATAAGTTGATAAAATATAATTGTAAAGAATGTAGACCCTAATCAGATACCACGACCATGAAGCAATGACTTCCAAGGATGTCAAAATCTGAATTTTATGACAGGTAGCTTAATGCAAAAGGAAAGCTCACTCGGGAACTTTCTGTATCACTTTCATTTTACATTAAGCAACCATCTGCTTTTAACGAGACATTGCGGTTGCCGTAGAGTGGTTCTACTGCATGGTGACATTTGACCTAATTTTCGGCGTGTAACATAGGCGGTACTTGTAGCTACATGTAAATGCAAAAAGAAATAATGCAGAAAGCTCCAGAAGAAGCGTTCAGTATTGTTCGTATATTTATTGGCCATGCCAATGTTCTATATTACATTTTCTCATACAGACGTCTCATTTACGGGCTATGAAGCTGATGAGAAATAATAATGAAGTACAGTAGTATCCCCCAAAACCGCAATTCTAGTAAATAAGAATTTAGATACTTTTAGACAGGTGACTGCTTAATGCAGGAGTATGCCATGCAGAAAGCTGCTAGAGGAGTTTTTTGCATGCCTTTTTCACCCTCCATTAAGCTGCCATCTCTCTCCAAGATGCTGAATTTAACACCCGGTTTAAAGTGGTATAGTAGAACGTACATATAACGTCCAAGAAATGAATAGTATAAGCATATTTTATGTCATATATCATTTCATGAAAAAGGATCGGGCCACAAGTTCGACCAACATTAGTTACGGACCTGCCCAAGAAATGAATACTACTGGTTGCTTAATGCAGAACAAAAGTAATGCAGAGCACTCCTAGAGGAGCTTTCTGCATAATTCTCACCCTGTGTATAGCTACCACCTGTTCAAACAAAATCCAACCTTATACTTATTTTGGATATTATGGGTAATAGCTGTAGACCGATTTACTGTACAATATAGTTGATTCTGTCCTGCTATTTCTTCAAATAACATCAGATTGGCAATATCTCCATTACTGTTGCATGTCCACGGCCTTTTTCTGTTGATCGAAAATCTCTTATTGATATCCACTATTTTTGTAAATGAACATCATGTGATACGATTCGATGGCTTTCATGAACAATTTCTTTGTCTGGATTTCTCCGGAAGTAATCACGAAAACGAGGCTGCTAAGATCATGGGCAAAACAGCACTCGACCAAATAGTCGAGTCGTTCCATAAATCGCACTGCACACAGTTGCAGCTGATACCGAATTCGGAACGAGGCTGCCTATGTTGTAAGCAAACGTTATGATCGACAATAGTCTAAACTGTCAAATCATTTTTTATTCGCTGCTATTTCTTCGTCGGTCACCTTCCGTCGTAGAGAAAGCCTTCGAAGAACTTTACCTCTTCTGATCTCGTTAACTAAGTTGTCAACAATTTTTCGATCTTCGTTAGTTTTGTGTACCAGTGATGAATGTCCGCCTGAAACTGCGAATAAAATATCAAGATAAGTAACTATGATCAAAGTGCAACTCCCTCTAAATAATGTAATGTATAATGCTATATAGTTGTTAATCGTGAATATTCACGTAAGAAATAATGGCATCTTTAATGAAACTTATATGATTGCATATGAACACAGAATGTTATGGCAAATGTCAAAAACTGTAGAATAAGATTTATACTGATGTAAAACCTCTCTGTAACGGCCAGTAAAATATGTTAATTAGTTGATATTTAGGGAAGTTTGCAGGTTTTACTGTAGTATTGTAACAAGTGTGATTAATAGTATTTATCACAATAGTTTAAAAACTATACAATTCTAAAATGTTCCTTTTTTCTAGGAAATTCCCCTTTTCAGTAGATTTATGTTTTCAAAGAGGTTGCGTCTTAAACTAACCTATGAGGGAATATGTCTAAAATAGCCTATGTTATAATGGGTTAAACAGTTGACAAAACCTTGCAGATATCAAATGCACCTAAACATTTACAAATCAGTATCCAATGAATTATTATTAGTTCTTCGTGAATTTTACTTACTTCGACGTCTCTCGGCCAGATCCGCCTGTGTTTTCCGTCTCATCTCGGCTTTCTCCGCATTTATTCGCCACTGTTCAAGCTCCTGTTCGCAGGTTTTTACCTTCTCACAGAACTCTCTAAACGTATCCAGGAATTCATCCAGTTTAAAAGATTTTTCATTTTCACAGTAATGGTTCGACAGCTTTGTTGTAATTTTCTTAACCCGTTCGATAGCTTCGTCAACATCGGTGATATCACTCTCGGCGACCTAAAAAATACACATTATAAAACTCAATCATGAGAAACTCTCAATTATATATGCTGGCATAGTATACAGTAACATATGTCTTAAGTAGTCATTCATTTACTGAACATAGGAATCTTAAAAGCAGGTGGTTGCTTAATGCAGGTCAAAAGTAATGCAGAAAGCTCTTATAGGAGCTTTCTGCATTACTTTTGACCTGCATTAAGATACCACCTGTCTTATAGATCTGTAATTAGACCTCAGTTTGATGGCCGCTTAAAACCCTTCGCTTGCTATTCACGTCAATATACCTACCTGTAAATAGTGAAGACCCAGATGAGACAGCTCCTGCAGGAGCTGTCTCATCAGGGTCTGCACTATTTACAAGTTCATTTTGCAACCAGTACACTCCACAGCAGTGATTGCACAGCGATATACTTGTATACAGTGATGATATATGTAATTATACAACAGGGCATGGGTAAAGAAGGAGAAATGTATTTTAAAATTCAGCAAGCGAAGGGTTAAGACAGGTTGTTACTGTATACAATAAAAAACACTGTAGAAACTAATTATAGCGACAATCCAAAAGAAATCGAATCAGACATTGGAAGACAGGTGATAATTTTAATGCATGGCGAAACTGGTCACACTTGTTATGTTCACACTTGCTTTCTAATATGTATTTGACTATTTTAAAAACCTGTGTAGCAGGAACAATCAGAGTGCACTCAGTATTAAATGCTTTAACTTGCTACTATATTCTAAATGACAAACAACCTAGTTCCTGGTCAGAGGGTTCGCAAACGACAGTGCATGCGTGTGCCATGCTGGAAGGGTTAGTCATTCGCAAGTTAAGTGCAACAAGCTTGGATCTAGATCAGACTCCGAGTCACTAGGTGTGTCATTAGAATTCAAGGTGTTTGACAAAAGATTGAACGATTAAGAAGTTCATTTGAACTTCGATATCTCGACCACGGATAACTCGAAGTAAACGTTCGGTCCTTCCAAAATTTACAATACAGAATTGTTCTAACATGTTTCACTACACATATATAGAAACACACGTGACAGCTTAATGCATGTCGAAAGTAATGTTAACTCAAAAAAATTTATATGGTTCATTGGCGTTCGAGATATCGAAGTTCAACTATAAATATTTTTTGCAACAGAGCAGGCATTACTTTTTATAACAGGCTAAAGGTCAAAGGAAAATATTATATCTCATACCTTGATGAAGTCTGAGAATTGAGCTGCCACTTCTGGATTTCCTTCTTCAAGCTCGTGTTTTATCTTTTGAACCGCTGTCTTAAGACTCGAAAACTCGCCTATCATTGCATCCAGTGAGAACCTGAAAGTTACGGATAGTCATGACAACCTGATATCCAATCCACTGTTTAGATGCTAGAAACGGACGTGTAATGGCTCGGGAAATCTAAGAACCGCGTTTAACGCTACAGTAAAAACTCTCTATTTCGGCCACTACATTACATCTAATATTCTGTGTTAAAGGCAGGTGGCTGCTTAAAGCAAGGTGAATGTAAAACAGAACGCTCCTATGGGAGCGTTCTGTTTTACTTTCACCTTGCTTTAAGCAGCCACGTGTCCTAAACAACAACAAATTAACACAAATTAAAATTACAGGCCGTTATAGAGAGGTTTTACTGTATATATTTATGTTTGCAATAAACAAGTACATAAACAATACAATAGATAGAAAAGCGTACACAAATATATAATATTAGAAACTACCAAGTATATTGAAACTTATAACAGTAATCCTTTTCAAATCTCGTTTATTGGCCGAGTATGTATTTCATATGTCACACTTATCTTTGCAATCATTAAATAACATGTAACGTGTATGTGTTATGTACAAAACATTCATTTTGCCTGTAATTTCACTAAGCTATGGACACATGCGTCTATGCAAGAATTTATGTAAGTAGACAATAGTTTCGACGAAATGACTAATGTTGATTTGAGACATAGATTAGAGGGTATATATAAAATAGCGGTATCGTCATTTTACCCATGGCTCAAATATATTATCTCTTTTAAGACAACTCTAAATAGTGATCTCATCATAGGAGTTGATGAGGTAAAACGGAGATACTCTTGCAATAAATGTTTATTCCTTTCAACTGTGAAGCTTCAAATGGACTATTCCATACCTCAAACAGCCCACGTTTACCGTGAGTTTTATTTCTAGAGAAATGTGTAACATGACAAACAGTAAAGGCCCTGGTAAGAGGACTGCTCTAGAAGCTCTCTCATCTGGGTCTACGCTGTGTGCAAAGGGCATTAGCTACTTGTGTTTGCTCATCATTTATTACTTACCTCGATGATTTTTGAAGGGGTTCCAGTAGTTCTTCCACAAACTCCAGCGACTTTTTGTTCTTGCTTTGGGCTTCTTGCACTAAGTGGTGCAATAAAGTCATTTTGGGTGTGTTGGATTTCGTCATCAGAATCTTGTTTATAGATCCAATCCGGAAACCAATAGCATCCCCCGCATTGCTGCCCTGTATAATGGACGCAATTGTTAGTGCTGGTCTACCAACTAGCATGAATAGTCATAGTAAAATTCCATAAAGGGTTACAAATACATATTTAATGTTAATAGAATCATAAGCGAATTGCAACGCTTGTCAGTCGAGGAAAACCCTATATAAGAGAATATTTTTTATTATATATGAATGAGATAAAAACAATCAGGAAATTATCTTTACGCTGAGGAAGATGAGCGTGGCAGTCGTAGAAGTAGCGTCTCAACCCAACAAACAGTAAAACCTCTTTATAACGGCCACTAAATTGTGAAAATTAGATGGTATTAAGGGCAGGTGACTGCTTAAAGCAAGGTGAAAGTAAAACAGAACGCTCCGATAGGAGCGTTCTGTTTTTCTTTCACCTTGATTTAAGCAGCCACATGTCTTTAACACAGCATACTTAATGTAATTTAGTGGCCGTTATAGAGAGGTTTTACTGTATTTCCATGATCACATGCATGTAGACAGTGTAGGTCTTGTACAAAGGACTCCTAAAGGAACCCTTTGATCAGACTGTGTACAGTTTGCTATAAAATTTGTGTCAAAGGTCTTCACCAGCCTACATGTATATTTCGATTCCATGGACCCCCATACATGTATGGGTTCCATATTTCCATTTGGACGAGCATACATTATATAATATGGGATCTGAGGGTTATCGTTATGATATACGGTAGAAACATCAAAATATGTCTGTGTCTGTAAAACAGGTGGTAGCTTAATGCAGTAAAAAATAGTGCAGAAGCCTCCTTAAAGTTTAGGAACTTGTTCTTGCATTACTTTTGTTTACCCTGCATTAAGCAATCGCCTGCTTTTTAAGGATTCTATGCTAATAAATGAATAACCGCTTAGGACAGGTTCTACTGTACATCGGGTTTTAAAATCACAATGTGGTCTCATTGCAAAGAGAATAGTTAGCCATACCTTGTTAATGAAATTCCCTGCATGGAGCACAAAACGAAGGAACACTTTAAGAGATTCGCTGTCTATGAGTTTTCTGCAGACCGAGTTGAGAACCTGGATGTTTGGGCGTATTGACCCGAGCTGTGAGTTGAAATCTCCCTTTAGTAGCATCGTCTCTATCCTCAACCGAAACCCTTCCACGCCGATAAGAGCATGGAAGAACTTTTCAGCATTTCCGAGTTTGTCGATTTCTCCATCGTAGGATGATATGGCTTCAATCTGAAATGGATTGGAGAGTTGCCCTGGTAAACAGATACAGTAACACTGTTATCGGCCAACACGTTTTGAATAGATAATTAATTAGCGTGAGCCAACCGTAATGCAAAACATCCTTTGAAATAAGCAGGTTTAATCTTTATATTATCTTATGCTTGCCGTGGCAATACGTTTGTTTACAGTAAAACCGCTCTATAACGGCCGCTAAATTGAGTTAAATAGCTGGTATTTAGGGCAGATGGCTGCTTAAAGCAATGTGAAAGTAAAACAGAACGCTCCTATAGGAGCGTTCTGTTTTACTTTCACCGTGCTTTAAGCAACCACCTGTCTTTAACACAAAATACTTAGTGTAATTTAGTGGTCGTTATAGAGAGGTTTTACTGTAATTTACATGAATCAAATCAATAACTATTCATAATTGACGAATTCATGTATGAATATTCATCAGGTTCTAGATGATAATATCTACAATATGTTTGAAAACATAATTATAATTACCTCGTCATGTTGAGGTAGAAGCTTTAGAAGTCCTTTCAACTTCTCCACACCAAGGCCTCTGGCATCGCCCGCTTTTATCAACTCTATGATCTGCTCGTTTGTCTTGCGGAACTGCTTCAGGAAGATATTAAGATTCATAGACTTTTTGGGATCCAACAGTGTAACCTGCAAAATAAATGTTACTTCAGTTATCCCATTATCTCATAGGCTATATTTGGATCCAATCTCTTTGAATAAATCTACCGAAAGGGAGCATTTGCTGGAGAAAAGGAAAATTAGAATTGTGTAGTTTAGAAACAATTGCGATAAATAGAGCATTTGCTCCTATGGAGCCAATGCTCTATTTATCGAAATGGTTTCTAAAAGTGAATTTTACAGAGGCGTCAAAAGGCATCAATATGAGGGAATGGCTTAACTCTTCCCAAACTTAGCACATCTTGACTGTCATTAGGTAACTGAAAGAGTCATTTGTATTCCAAACAGTATATGCCCTAATCTGCGAGTTCATTCAGGGGTGATCTGGTCTGGGTTTGTATTGTTTAGCAATGCTCTTATTGAGGAATATTATGAAAAAAATATATATTATGCACAAATATGTTACATAAGGAAATGCTATTCTTACAACACACATATTTCAGAGCATGTTTTTATATTCATGGAATCGGTTCCAGTAATACAAACAAAACGTACCTCTGTATTGTTTACTGAGTTCTTGCGTGTAAGTCCTTTATCATCCGGCGGAGCGAGGGTCTTTGCCGGTGGAGGGGCCTCTTGTCGGGAAAACAGGTCCTCTAATTTGCTGTACTCCACGTCTATAGAATCCTTCATCTTCAAAACTTGATCCCAAACACTCTCCTCTGCAAAAGATAGCCAATGTATAATATGTTATCCGAAGTTCAGGATATTTTTGGTAACATAGTTCCAAGCACAAAACTGTTTCTTGCCTGTCCAACACCAACAGCATAGTGGCAAAATGTATCGCAGCGCCTTTACAAGCCTACTCAATTATATTATTAAAGCTGTTAATAACTGACAAATAGTAGATGCAAATTTGTTAGTATGTCAATGTAAAGAAACGTTCTTAACCCTTTCGGTGCCAAATTTCTAATTGTCGTCTGCAATCCAAGTTTGTTAAATCATTCAGTAAAATAATACAATGAGATAAATAAATACAAATTTCAAAGGAATAAAGCACATATATAGAAACAGAGATTGGGACAAATAGCGAAGTCCCTGACCAGACGCCGCCTGAAAAGGCGGCGTCTGATCTGGGACTGCACTATTTGTCGTGGTGTATTTAAGCGACTGCGGCGGTGAAAGGGTTAACATATCGTTTAGCACCTTTATGAGCACATTCGTGTGTAAATTTGCAAATTGTTGAATTCAGATATATCATAGAACTATTTAAATCACGATGTTTTTGCAGAAAGGACTTGTAACTGCTGAATTTATTAATTCTTTCGGCTGCCAATGTCGCATATGTGATTACCTATGCAACCAGTTTGGATCCAGATGAGACGCCGAGTAACTCGGCGTCTCATCAGGATCCAAATTGTTTGTTGCTGTGACCGTTTTTTGCAACAAATATGATGAAAACATGCACAACAATGAAACTTAGCAGACGATTAAGTTTGCAGACGACAAAGACAAAATTTGGCAGCGAAATGGTTCAAGATGAAACAGTTTCATGGTAAGCTACTTACTTTTGAAAGCTGACACCGGAAGCTTACTCCAAGTCACAGTTCTCATTTTGCCCTTTGGCTTCGGTGTATCGATGGTTTTGGGTGGGGGCTCTGATGGCTGACCGAAGAACGGTGCCCCCGGTGCCATGGGGGCCCCGGGGAATGGAGGCGGACCTGGAGGTGGTGGAGCACCACCAGGAGGTGGGGGTGGCGGTGGTACACCCGCCATACCTGGTGGTGGGGGAGGCGGTGGAATAGCTGCACCCCCTGGAGGTGGTGGCGGCGGTGGAGGTATGCCTGCACCACTAGGTGGTGGTGGCGGCGGAGGTGGTGGTGGTGGGGCTGCACCTCCTATATTAGGCGGGGGAGGTGGCGGGGGAGCTGTTGTTGTTACTGGTGACACTGCCTCAGAGATCACACACTCGTCCGTCTGTATTTCCTGTTCTTTTGTTCTGGCACTCTGTTCCTTGCATTTGTTTACAAGATCCTCTCCGTCTTTAGCGGGGTCCTTCGTCATTGCTTCCTGTGCGATTCGTTCTATCAATGTCCACATTGTCTCGCTGAAAGACAATTTTATCTGTTTATTGCATTCAAATTTAAAGGTAACTATCCAAAGGATACTGTGAAGCGAATTAATTGAATTGAGATCCGAGAATTAATTCACTTGTCAACAGAAATAAGTAACATACATAGCTCACTTATTTGTTTTGCGTTTTCTTTTCAAAAACCAGCTCGGATACATATAGCAAAATATAATCAAGTTGTTGGTGGAAATTTATTCACCTGGCTAAAGGTTACAGATCGAAAATTAATTGGTTTTCAAATGGTCACTCGGACACATGCATACAGGAAACAGATATACTGACATTTGCAAACAGTGCAGACCAAGATCAGATGGCTAAAAGAGAAGCCCTTTTAATCAGTATCTACACTAATTGTCATCCAGAAGCTAAAGCCCTTCATACGGATGAACTGTATCATCTTACACTGATGAGACATTCCATTTCAGCATTAACCCTTTTCTTCAAGTAAACGCATTTTCACGCCTTTGCAAACAGAGTAAACTCAGATCAGACGGCTCCTGTAGGAACCGTCTGATCAAGGTCTGATCTGTTTGCCTATGGATACTATATATATTTGAGTCTACTATTTCTCCCAGAGCAAAAATATCCATTCATTATTATAAAAGATCAGCTAATAATATTCATGGTGTCATTATTTATTACGTGAATATTAACCCATTTGCTCCCAGTGAATTCTTCCATGTTTATATATTAGATTAGTCCATTTTTTATCTAATGGGTGTATGGCCTAAAAATTAAATTGCCTTTTGTTTTATATTGAAAATCCTATCAGCAAACAGTGTAAACTCTGATCAGACGCCGCATTATGCGGCGTCTGATCAGAGTCTACACTGTTTGCCTACGTCCCGTATATGGGATCGTGGGAACAAATGGGTTAAACAGGGACTTGGTTAATAAGCAGTACATTGTATATTACCTCTGTTGGTTGTGAGAGTCAATTTGGAAGAGACAGTGCAGAATACCCAGCAGTGTGGCGTGTAGAGGTGTTCCCTGAACCTGTAATCAACATAGTATTGTAAGTACAGTCAAGTCTAACTCGTAAGAAATATAGTTCTTGATTTTTAATACAGGTGGTAGTTTCATGCAGAACAAATCTTATTCAGAAAGCTCTGTATTACTTTTATCCTGCACCAAGCAACAACCTACTTAAACATACTCCTATAAATAATTTTAATAAATAATTCAGAAGGGTGGAGAGCTTGACGAAGATTTGGTATTTTACACAAGCCCCTATATGTATGAGCACACATAATTATTATAATTATTATGCAGCAATGTATATTTAACCGAAATAAATTATTAACTGAAATAAAAAGATGAGTTAATCTACCAGAGAAAGTACAATTGGGAATAATTTAACAGTGTAGACCAAAACTATCTACAGTGTTAGAGGCGTCCAATTTGATATTCCGTAACAGTGATTTTGACCTTAAAATTCAAAATCATTTTACACGTTTTACCAATTCATACTGAATGAACTAAATCGTGGATGGTGTACAATTCTGCATTCAAAGGACGGATGACACTTTTCAACTACCAGTAAAGATCCTTGGCAAATGCCGGTTCTTGGACGCGGTGACTGGGTCTGCGTTTATTAAAGTCTGGTATCTGATTGGTCAAATTCTAAGGAGAATCAGAAATCTCAGAATCTAGCCAATCAGATGCTTGAGAATGATTTCAGACTCAAGCAATCAGTTTTATAACCTCGGGCCTGGTCTTGGTCAATACCCTTAGCAAATTATAACATGCATTTATCCTCCTAGCGAAGCGTGGTTCTGTTTCTACCTTTTTACAGATGGCGTTGAACACAGACTGGTGGTCGTTGATGTTGACGGCGCCAGATTTGAGTTCGTTTAAGGCATCAATGTCGGCATGGAGTTCTTCTTCGAAAACATCACACTGAACTACCAGCTCCTCGTCGTCATCGCAACGTAGTGCGTGGATAGTGTCTAGCAGATTCAATGCTGAAATAGACAAAAACACATTCAGCGATAATGCAGTAGCGTCCCTTTAGTTGTATAGCGGAACATAGCAATGGACTTGTTTGTTGTTGTTTTTGTTGGATTCACGTGTTTTATTGTTGTGTTGTTATTTGGTGTTCTTTTTGTTAAGCCTAAAGTCTGTTTATTTGTTTTCTTGTCATTTTGTTGTTAAAAGGTTGTGGCTGTTATGTTTGAAAATAAAAGTAGTGGTGGACAGCTAAATTCAAATTATATGCTTCCAATGTCGATTTAGCATTTGATTGGAAAACTTTATCATACATTAAAGTAACGTGCATTTAATATTAGATAATAGACACAACAAACATGGCTTTGTCTAGATTAACCTAGAGTTGCTCCATATGACACTGCACATATATGTATGTTGCCATTTTCAACAAAAACCGGGAAAGTCTGTACATGGTAAGCAACACCATAAACTTCTACTGCAAGATTACAAGAATTATCTCCCATTAGAAATTTACAATGCACAAGCTAGTGAATGATGTTAGCCCTTTCCTCCATAGATACGCCTTTCTACGCCTCTGTAAAAGTCACTGTATGAACCCATTGTTATAAATAGAGCATTTGCTCCTATAGGAGCAAATGCTCTATTATCACAATGGTTTCAAACTACAAAATTCTAAAATATTCCTTTCCTCTAATTAATGCTCCTTTTAGGTAGATTTATTCAAAGTGGTTGGATCTAAAAATAGCCTATGGAGGAAATGGTTAATATTAACTCCCTTAACTAGTGAATGTTACCTCCCTTGCCACAAAATAGTATTAGTCAATGTCATGTGAGTTATTTTTTTTCAGCAAATTTTGGATATTATTAAAACAATACTACAAGTACCTGTAATTTGAAAATAACTGAAAAAGCCAGAATATGAATTCATTTTTATAACTAAATAAAGTTATGTTGCTATTCAATGGATTGTTTATAATGGTTGATGAACACATGACATGTTGGTTACGCCAGAAACTGTAAGAAGCAGGGTCCATGCTTATAAAGCTTGTCATTTGAGTCTGAGTTTGTTCTCAAGCTTTTGATTGGACAGACTTGAGCCAAATGCTCAAATCTGACCAATCAAAAACTTGAGAACGAACTCAGACTCAACTAAAAAGTTTTATAAGCATGGAACCAGATGTTTATACATTGTAGTTCCATAAGCAAACAGAGTAGAACCTGATTAGTCGACTCATCCAATGCTCTATCAGGTAGAGACATTTGTGTACGTCTAGATTAGAGTATCCTTGTAGAAAATTGTAAATTCAGAATTAGGAAAATAATGTTGTGACTTACAAGGTATATTGCCGTAAGAATCCTTAGCAACCATATTGTCAATATATATCCCCATGTGTTTTAATGTTAATTACACTTGTTCTCTTGACTTTACCAATCACCAACTGAGTGAAATAATATGTTGTCCACTTTTATATCTACGACCACGAATTTCATATCGTAGGCGTGTCGAGTTCCTAATTTCAATACAAAAAACTTTCAATTATTTTGAACGCATCAGCATAGACAAAAATGACCACACTGTTACTAAAAATAGTTACTCTAAACACGTAATAAAGAATACTCGACGAGGAAATAGTGCGAACTTCCGGTAATCAGTGGGATGACCTACTGTCACTATGGGAAAAAGACAAACCTCTAAGGACCGAGTAATGATATACTATTGAGATAAATATTTTGTGAATGAAAATGTAAGTAGTACTTTTGACAAGGGCTACCGTAGGTGTATGACGCATACATATTTATGAATGGGACTGGTGTAACTACAATGATTCTCAACTTTGACCGAAATATTTCAACATTTGTTTCACATACCACTTCAAAAAGTTCTTTTGACCTAATATGAGAGATATTTATAGAATGTTGTGTTGGTTTACAGTCTCTGATTTAAGATGAAAATTTTGGGATAATTTTGGTTATACATGTAATTACCTTCAAAGAATGTCGCGCAATAATACGGTTTGCATCAATATTCGGAATGCTTCTTGAAACATCGCTGAGGTTCTTGTAAACGCCTTTTATATTAGAATGTAAACAACCTAAGAAAGTGCAAATGTCCTAAACGCCTTTCCATGAAAATGAAATTGAAACAGAAGCTATAATTTAACAATAGTTTTTGGTTTTTTTGTACGAACTATATAATCTGATATTTCACCCATTTGTATCCAGTGTCCCTTAAGCAGAATATAGACAAACAGTGTAGACCCAGAGGGTCCTGAATGAGTCCTCTGATCAGGGTTTGTACTGTTTTCATATGTCAATGACTGATACCAGCAACTTTTTTGTTTGATGTGCCTCTTCAACATGGCAAATGGATGATTCCAAACTAAGATCTGGACGGGGTTTCCTTTCCTTGAATAATTGGGAATTAATCTAACACTAAGCCTTTCCTGTCTTTTGTTAATGACATATAAGGGACACTGTGCACAAATAAGGGAACATGGGCACAAATGACCGATCACGATTTGTTGATGCGGCCATTCAAAATTGCTACACAAAACAAATCCTAACAATATCAGGATCAAGTAGGAAACAGTAAACTCAAAGACCCCCATGATGTTGCGTGCATTACAAACAGACTTATGTGGAAAGTTCATACCGACACCCCCCCCCCCCCCCCCCACACACACACACACACACACTTCTTGACCATTCTTGGTGCTGAAGAGATGGACACTAACACGTTCACAACAGCATTCAACGATGGGATGACTGATACTCCTAACAAGATTCTTGGCAAAAGGTGACATCGGACATACTTGGGGCCTGCGACGAAAAAAGTGTCCTGAAGAACAATCGAGTTAAGCCAAAGAGTGGAGTGCTCTACAGAGAGGCCAACTGTAGAGTCAAGACGATGATGAAAGATGACACAGAGAACTGGATAGGTAGCTGCTGTGGTAAAATTGAGAACAGTTTGGCAAGCAATGACAGCAAAGAGACTTACCAATTCTTGAACTACTTTACCAAAGACAAGCAAACCAAGACAACAATGCCGATGGACAACTCATTAAAATGTATCATGGACTACCAATGCATCTTAAGTAGATGGACTGATTATTGTTGCGAACTCTACAACCATCAAGAACCAGGGGACCAAGCAGTATTCGATTGCCCAAAATCAGCCTTAGCAAATCCTCTTCCAATCCTTAGAGAAGAGGATTAGGTAGCTGTGAATACACTGTAAAAGGGAATAACACCTGAAGTTGATTACATACCAGCTGAATTAGTTCAGGCAGGTAGTGAGTGTACCATACATGTACTGACAACAATCTGCAACAAACTATGGCAGACTGGGGTATGGCCCACTCCATGGACCCAGTCGCTGGTCATAACACTTCCCAGGAAGGAGACATTCAGTAGTGCTAGAACTACCGGACAATAAACCTTATAAGTTATCCCAGTAAGGTGGTGCTTAAAGTTATATTAAATAGACTGAAACTAAGCAGAAGAGAGCATCGCTGGGGAAGAAGCAGGGTTCAGAACAAATCGCTGTGAGAAATATCTTCAACACGAGCAAAATCTACATCAGGTGTTCACCGAGTTCAAGAAGGCTTTTAACAAAGTATGGCATGCAGCACTGTGGACATCTATGAGGAAGTACAGCGGCAGTGAGAATCTAGTCACGACCATTAATCAGCTATATGACAAACCTTACTGCACAGTGCTCATCAATGGCAACTTAGGTGATTGGTTGCATGTTGTTACCAACCCTCTTCAACATCTTCTTAGAGCGAATCATGTATGCCGCCTTGAATGAACAGGAGGGTACTGTCAGTATTGGAATAAGAAACAACAGACCTGGTCCCATGCTTTTAAAACTTTTTATTTGAGTCTGAGTTCGTTCTCAAGCCTTTGGCTCAAATCTGTTCAATCAAAAGCTTGAGAACAAACTCAAACTCAATTGAAAATCTTTATAAGCATGTGCACAACCCTTTGCAGATGATATTGATGGACTGGCAGGAACTTCACATGAATTCAAGGACTTAGTGCAATGCCTTGGACAAGCGTCCACCAAGTTTGGGATGCAGATACGTGCTGAGGAGACCAAACTCATACGAAACACCATAGAAGACATTGAAGATGATATAGAAATCGATGAACAAAGGCTAGAGATGGTACCAGCCTTAACGTACGTACGGTCCATCATGCCAGATGAAGGCTCTAAACCTGAAGTTTGCTCGAATTGCACAAGCAAAGAAATACAGGAACGTTTCACTCTACACCGAGATGAGACTTGTGCGCTTTTTTGTCGTCTCAATACTCCTGTATGCATGTGAGACATGGACGCTTAAAGTGGAACTAGTGAGAAGAACTATCGATAGATGAGATGCTACAGAAGGATACTCAACATCTCTTACATGGACCATATCACGAATGCAAAGGTCCGCCGTCGAGTTCGGGCACTGATTTTTTCCTATTAACCCTTTACCCAATAGCCTGTTTCTAGTTTTCAAGACATATGACCACTTAAATCGGGTTGAAAGTAAAGCAGAATGCGCCTTAAGGCGCATTCTGCTTTACTTGCAGCCTGCTTTAAGCTACCACCTACTAGGATATAGAAAATATTTATTATGCAATATGTTCATGACTGTATGAATTTGAACTATTTTCTTCAGCGGAGGAATAATTCAAACACGCTAAAAGCCGCTTCTATCAGGTAAAGGGTTAAGAGTGTCTCACTATTGTTAAGAAAAGGAAGTTGAGACGGTATGGTCATGTTTCCCACTCCACAAGCCTCGCCAAGACAATTCTCCGGGGAACAGTTCATGGAACAAGAAAGCGGGGAAGACAAATGGAGTGATTGGACGATAGCACCAGGCAGTGGACAAATTCGAACTTTGCAACATATCCGAGAGCTGTGGAAGACAGGACAAAGTGGAAAGAGATTGGCATGGTGTAATCTAAGATGTCCCTACGACCGACTAGGTTACGGGAAAAGTGAAGAGAAGTGAATGGCACTAGTGATTAAAGTTGGAAAATAAAATAGTGCAGATGCTAGTAAATGTAGAGCATTAAATTTTGGGTCTAAGTCTGTAAACAAGACGAATATGGAAATCTAGATTAGATAGTTTCTAGATATTACTCCGTCAAACCCTATTTTGTTAGTACTCATCCGAATCATCTATCCAAGGCGGTTCGAATAAGTACCAATATTCTGAAAATGGTTGATCCCTCGAAAGCAAAAGTAGAAAAGCAAAAAGAGAAAATTGCAGACTCGGTTTATGTTGCACTTTCAATTACTGTTCATGAATAGACTCAATAAAACCGAGTCTGCAATTTTCTCTTTTTGTGTTGCAATTTTTGCTCTCGGGGGTTACCCCTTTTCAGAATTTATAATCTTCACAACAGCAGGTGTTAAGTGCTTGTGTGGCGGCCGTAAAACGTCGCCCCGTACTTCATTCTCAGTGTTGTTATACCTTCTGATCCTTCGAGATCATGAATTTCAGTACTTCTTGTTCTGAAAATTGAATACCGCTTAAGCCGGTGTTAGGGGGCGTGAGCAGTGTTGCACTTTCAATTACTGTTCATGAATAGATTCACTAAAACCGAGTCTGCAATTTTCTCTTTTTGTGTTGCAATTTTTGCTCTCGGGGATCACCCCTTTTCAGAATTTATTGAGTCTGTTTATGAATAGTAATTAAAAGTGCAACACTACTCACGCCCCCTAGCACCGGCTTAAGCAGTATTCAATTTTCAAACTAATAACATCAAAACTAATGATCCCGAAGGACCAGAAAATATAAAAACACTGAGAATGAAGTACGGGTGACGTTTTACAGTCGCCACACAAGCACTTAGCACATGCTGTTGTGAAGTACATATATTCTAAAGTAGATATAAATTGGCTGAGAAGTAATCTAATTGGCAAATCAAATTCAGAACAGATCTAATGTACTGTACTGTACACGATTATTGGTCTTGTTCGCATAGCTTGAAATATATTGTTTTCATGCCACACAGCCTCCATGTGTTCTACTTAGCCACAGCGATTCTCACGGATTTCCTTTTTCAAATTGAGACTGTTTTCTAAGAATGCTACGCCTTGCAGTTGACAAAAAATCGCTACACTAAAACAGTACTCATTCAATGACTCAGCGTATTAATGGATGACACTTCATCTTGGGGGACAATCTTGACAATCATTTGCCTGTTCTGCGTGATTTGAATGACATCCAGATGAGACGCCACGTAACTCGGCATCTTATCTGGATGCATGCTGTTTCATACTCGCTCAATAGTTTCCCAACACTTTACAAGAATCGCAAGTAAGCACAGTAGACCACTTAATGAATAAACGTGGGTGTCTTTATAAGTAGGTGGTTGCTTAATGCAGAACAAAAGTAATGCAAAAGCTCCTCTAGGAGCTTTCTGTATTTATTTTGTCCTGCATTAAGCTACCACCTACATCTAGCACCAAGCATTATACCTCTTTTAGGTGGTCGCATAGGTGGGGTACAACTTGAAGCAAATCCGATTTTGAGCAGTCATTATCTGACAGCAGGATAACGGTTAAGGTGCATATTTATTGGAGCTGTAGCAACACACCGATATATCAGTATATATTGAAATATGGGGTTGAAATATTGTATAAGAGTACAAGTTCTTTTTTGTACACTATATTGAACGGTGGCCCATTTGAATTAGCTTTTATTAATCCAAACAAAATTGCTCGACCAAACAACAAGGCATTCAAAAGAGGCTGGTGGTGTTTGTCCATTTGGATATAACATAGTTAACTAATTTAATTTGAGACGTTTTCATTGATTATGAAAATGACATATCTTTTCATATCTATTGCGCAAAAGGGGCACCTTTGGGGAACAACATGCTACGTTTATCATACATATTGTTTTCTTTAATCATCTAGATTGCAATGTTGGATGTTTCTTCCACGTTTAATCAGCGTGTTTCCACATAAATTCTGCACGGATTACAATACGGGTTGCTCTACACAAACTGTCTTTATCGTTGAAATTCGTTAATCATTTAATTAGTTGCATCACGGATACGCTGTATTCACATTGTAAAGAAATGTATGTGCTAAAGATTACAATAGAATCTCTGTAAAGCCATCACGTATGGGTGTGCTTTAAAGGGTGATACAAGCTGAACGTAATGCAGAAAGTTCCTACTACATTTTTCTGCATAACTTATGTCCTGTCGCAGGCTACACCAGCTTGAAAAATAGACTCTCTGTTATAGAGATGTTTTATTGAATGCTCAGTGTCATATATAAGTGTTGCCTAGTACATTATCTTCAAAGTAACTATCAAATGACAGTGACAGCAAATTGCAACAAAATGTCACTACGAACAGTTCTATTAGTCAGGCATTGTGCATTTCTAATATTAAGTGCAAATGCAAATGTGGCATATGATATTCAAATTTTAGATTAATGTTTGGACAAGTGTCATTAATTTTGTGTGCAAAAGTACACGCTGACATTTTGTTCAAGGTTTAAGCGTATTTACTAGCAACTTACAATATCACAAACTCCAAAGGACAAGTCCACGAGGCAAGGTGCATCAATGTGTTTGTTTGAAACGGTATTTAGGGTTACTTGACAATATTATCAACAATTCAATTATTCAGTTCTTCTTTAAAATTTGACCCCTTTGAATCAATCCTTCACTTGATATGCATCTGCTAAAAGAGTAGACCAAGATCATCAGACGGCGTCTGTAAGGGCTGTCTGATCAGAATACTGGTATGCTCTGATATGTAACACGGTGCGTATGCAATTTTGGTATTTATGTACAATGTAACTTGATATATTTGTAACTTGGTATATTTGTAACATGATATCCATGTAGCGTTGTATCTTTGTAGTTTGGTATCTATGTAACTTGATATTTATGTAACATGATATCTATGTAACTTGGTATCTATGTAACTTGATATTTATGTAACATGATATCTATGTAACTTGGTATCTATGTAACTTGATATTTATGCAACAGTGTATATATGTAACATGGTATTTATGTAGCATGGTATCCATATAACATGATATTTATGTAACATGGTATCAGTGTAACATGGTATCTATGTAGCACGGTGTCTATGTAACTTGGTATTGATGTAGCATCGTATCTGTCTAACTTGGAACTTATTTAACTTGGTATCCATCATGTAACATGGTATATTTATCTAACTTGGTATTTATGTAAGTTGGTGTCTCTGTTACTTGGTATCTAAGTTACTTGCTATATATGTAACTTCCATGGAACATGGCATCTACACTGTACAGTAAAACCTCTCTATAACGGCCACCAAATTGTGTTCATTAGTTTGCATTTTGGACAGGTGGCTGCTTAAAGCAAGATGAAAGTAAAACAGAACGCTCCTATAGGAGCGTTCTGTTTTACTTTCACCTTGCTTTAAGCAGCCACCCGCCTTTAACACAAAATACGTGATTTAATTTAGTGGCCGTTATAGAGAGGTTTTACTGTATGTATGTACGAGTCGCACAACGAGGAAAGACACTTTCGGGACAGAGAAAACAGTGTAGATCCAAGTAAGTAGCCTTGTCATAGGCGCAGCGTTCTGATAAGAATATACATGTACAGTGTTTGACATTTGAAAGAAGCTATACTCATTTGTCTGAATTTCATTTTGAGAAAACACACCTAGTTGCAAAATTGGTATGGGAATCGTCGAAAATATGAGAGAAATGAAGTCCTTTATAAAATCGTGTTAAATTTGTTTTAAATTGAGTGATATTTATGTGGTAATACTGTATCTTTACAAATTGTTGAAATTATCTTAACATTCTAAAGTACAGCAATAAAGGCTAGCTCTGTGTGACATTGCAATTTGCGATCGTCATATGTTAGAACTCACGATCATTTCACTGGTACTTTATTTAGAAAAAGGGACCATTCCTCATTTAACCCATTACAAGAGAAACTGGAAATTTTAGAATTTTGTAGTTTGAAACCATTGTGATAAATAGAGCATTTGCTCCTAGAGGTCCCAAATCAATTGTCCATTGCTTACTAAAGTGTTTTGCCACAACTTTGCCCACATCATGTTTTCATGTTTATCATCAGCTTGAACATGTTACACTCACTTAACCCATTCCCTCATATTGACGACTTTTGACGACTCTGTAAACGTCACTTTGTGAAACCATTATGATAAATAGAGCATTTGCTCCTATAGGAGATCTTGGTATTTACTGCAGCACAATTCTTGTTTTAGAATACTATTTTCAAGGTGTCAATTATTCATATACATGATATGTAAGTGGGTATAGTTTCAGTACACTTTGTATATCAGATGTTGTTGACATTTAACGAACTTGTAAATGGCAAAATAAGGTATACTAAATGCCCTCAGAAACGAAGCGCTTAATTACAGCAGAACGAGGTGGTTGCATAATGCAGAAAGAAAGAAATGCATAAAACTCATACGGAAACTTTCTTTATTTCTTAAAACGAAGAATTAACCTTTTAAGAAGTCGCTTAAACGAGGTTTGATTTTAGTTACGTGAGACTGATTAATGCACGGTGAAAATCATGCAGAAAGCTCCCATTGGGGACTTTCTGCATGACTTTCAACCTGTTTTTGCTACCATCTGATACTCATACTAATGATATCGCCCAGTGTAGAGGGGTCACTGTCACTGTCACTGAGGGGGCACAATAAATACAGTAAAACCCCTCTAACGCGACCACCAAAAAGGGGCAAATTTTTTATGGCAGAGACAGGTGGTAGCTAACTTTCGTCCTGCATTAAGCAACCACCTGCTTATTAAGACAGCTATGGTTATTTGTTAAGTGATGGCATTATAGAGGTTCTACTGTATAATGACATGTTATAATGTCTCCATGTACACAGAGAGTTTTGGTCATGGTAGAAAATGTAGACTCGGATACATATTATTCATTAACCCTTTCACCGTAGCAGTCGCATAAATGCACCACGACAAATAGTGCAGTCCCAGATCAGACGCCGCCTTTTCAAGGCGGCGTCTGATCAGGGACTTCACTATTTGTATCAATCTCTGTTTCTATATATGTGCTTTATTCCTTTAACATTTGCATTTATTTATCTCATTTCCTTAATTTACTGAATGATTTAACAAACTTGGATTGCAGACGACAATTAGAAATTTGGCGCCGAAAGGGTTAAACAAACAGTGCAGGCCCTGATCAAACGACCCTTACTGACGTTGTCTGATCTTGGAGTAATCTGTTTGCAAATGCGTCAAAAAATTTCTCTATCAGGGTAAATAAACAGAGGAAACTCGAAAACATGTAGTTCAGTAGAACCTGTCCTAAGCGGTAATTCATTTTGTGAACCTAGACATTTTAACCCTTCGCTTGCTAATCACGTCAATATACCTACCTGTAAATAGTGAAGACCCAGATGAGACAGCTCCTGCAGGAGCTGTCTCATCAGGGTCTGCACTATTCACAAGTTGGTTGTGCAACCAATGCAACCCACAGCAGTGATTGCACGGCGAAATATTTGTACACAGTGAAGATATATGTAATTATACAACAGGGCATGGGTAAAGAAGGAGAAATGTATTTTTAAAATTCAGCAAGAGAAGGGTTAAAAAGCAGGTGGTTGCATTACGGGTGGCTCCTAGAGGAGCTTTCTGCATTGCTTTTGACCTGCATTAAGCTATCACCTGCCTTACAGACCAATAAATAGACCTCTTTTTGATGGCCACTTAAGGCAGGTACTACTGTAGACAGCATATTTTGCAGACCTAATTTACTAAGCGTGCTAAACATCAAAGTATTACCTAGGAATTCATTCCTGATTCTGACCCGGTCTCGGATGTTTTCGTTGGCGAATATGATGGCGTTAATCAGAGCCATGATTGTAGTTCGGTAGGTGGTCAGATCGGATTTGCGGACTTCGTTGACCAGTAGACTCATCCTGTACTGTAGTTTCTGCCAGCTCTGAATACAAAAAATGTGGAGAATACAAAGTGGTGTTTGTTTGTTTGTGCTTTGATTTGTTGGAAACATTTAGCCAATTGTCTCTTATTTGTTATGTGATCAAGAAAATAACACGTATCCCTACAAGTACAGTGTGCAATTGTTGTTTGTTTGTTTGTTTTATTTATTTATATTTTTGTAAAGTGCACGTATCATATTCTACCTAAGACCAACCCCACTCTGGAAAAAACACCTCCCCCGTACTTCTTGGGGGATCTAACGAACAATAAAAACAACTATAATCCTTTATTATAGTAATAGGTAGCTCACTGCAAACTGAAATCAATGTAGAACGTTCCTCTGGGAGTTTTCTGCATTGTTTTCCTTCTGCATTAAGCAGTCACTTGTGTGCAAACTGCAAGAAGCTCCTTTTAAATAATGCAACGTCCCCTGGGAACGTTTGTTAGAGATTTACGAATCACATAAGAGATGACAAATAGAGTAGTGGGACGTTTGCTATGTTGATCAAAACCATCCCCGTGTCAAGAAAAGAGGTCTGGTAGTCTACACTTTTTGACACTCGTCAGCATCTGAAGTATTGCATTATCGAACGTGGCGAATTGTGTAGACACTGGTCAGATGTAACGGCTGATGCTCTTTATCTACAATCTTGCATGCTTAACCCATTTGTTCCCAGTGGATTATTCCATGCTTATATACTGGATTAGTCCATTTTTATCCAAGGGATACGTGGCCTAAATTTTCATTTTCATTTTGTTTTATATTGAAATTCCTATCAGCAAACAATGTAGACTCTGATCAGACGCCGCATGCATTATGCGGCGTCTGATCAGAGTCTACTCTGTTTGCCTACGTCCCATATATGGGATCGTGGGAGCAAATGGGCTAGTCAAGAACATTTTAGGTCTTTCTAGGCAAGTGACTGCTTAATGCATGTTGAAAGTCGTACAGAAAGCTCCTTTTTAGAGCTTTCTGTGTGACTTTCATCCAACATAAAGCTGCCATCTGTCTTAAAGACCACCATTGATACTAATTTGAACTTCCGGTTTAGAGAGGTTTTACTGTCAAACATTCGTTTCATGAGTTTGTTATAATTCAAAATGGGATCCGTTCCCATAGATACAGTAGATGCTCTATAAAGCGACAATTGAGTGAATAATAAGTGTAACATTAATACAAGCTATACGTGTAGTTGTTAATGAATATTCAAGTTACAAATAACGACATCATTAATATTTTATAGCTGTTCTGTTTGTATAAAGGCTTTGTGAACAAGAACATTTTAACCATGGCATATACTATAGAATACAGTAAAACCTCTCTATAACGGCCACTAAATTACATCAAATATTTTGTGCTAAATGCAGGTGGCTGCTTAAAGCAAGATGAAAGTAAAACAGAACGCTCCTATAGGAGCGTTCTGTTTTACTTTCACATCTGGGTGTACTCTGTTGGCAAATATATAAAAATGCGTTTATATCAGGTATACATGATTAATGAAGAACATACATAATGCAGGAGTTCCTATTGGAGTTTCTGCATTACGTCATTCTGCATAAAACAACAACCGACTAATACAGAGATTCACATTTATTTGTACGTGTGTGCGGCTCCTTGATCCATTCCCTCATACGCTATTTTAGATCCAACCTCTTTGAATAAATCTACCGAAAAGAAGAATTAACTAGAGAAAAAGATAATTTTAGAATTTTGAGGTTTGAAACAATTGTGATAAATAGAGCATTTGCTCCTACAGAAGTGACCATTACAGAGGCGTAGAAATGCGTATTTAGAGAGGAAATGGTTAACCCATTCCTCCATGGGCTATTTTTAGACCCAACATCTTTTGAATAAAACTACCCAAAAGGAGCATTAACTAGAGAAAAGGATTTGTTTAGAATTTCGTAATTCTGAAACAATTGTGATAAATAGAGCAACTGCTCTATTTATCACAATGGTTTCAATAAGTGACCTCTAAAGAGGCGTAGAAAGGTGTATTTATGGAGGAAATGGTTAAGAGAACTGCTAGTCTGTACGTGACGATATACAGGTACAGATGACAACACACTAGGTCAGACTGTGACTAGAATAGACCGTGACTAGCTATTTTAGTAGGTATTACTATTTTGTTTTCCTCCTATATATAGAATAGAGTGTCACGTGATATATAAAAGGAAATGTCAAAGTACAATAAAACCTCTCTAAAGCGATCACGAAACGAAGTCTAATTCTCCGATTTTAACACAGATGGCAGCTTAATGCAGGTCGAAAGGTATGCAGAACACTCCAAAGGAGCTTTTTGAATAAGTCCTGTATTTTATATGGCTTCTACTACATAGATATGCATGTTAATGACTTGGCAAACAGAATATATCCCTGTAGAAAACGCTTTTATATGCCATTCTAACAATTCAGCTAATTGATATTCATGATGTCATTATTTCTTACATGAATATTCATGAGGTAAAGGGTTAAGCAAATACCTACATGGGGTCTGTTTCATTAACGATCGTACGACTGAAATTATTGTAAAAGCTCTAACATTCAACAATTGCACGTGGAACTTACGGTCGTCGTATGTCATACACGTAACAGTATCGTATGAAGGTCCGGTGATTGCAGTTATCTGAGTACAGTAAAAAAACCTCTCAATAACGGCCACTAACTTGTTTTAATCAGTTGGTATCTAGGGCAGGTGGCTGCTTAAAGCAAGGTGAAAGTAAAACATAACGCTCCTATAGGAGCGTTCTGTTTTACTTTCACCTTGCTTTAAGCTGCCACCTGACTTTAACACAAAATACTTGATGTGATTTAGTGGCCGTTATTGAGAGGTTTTACTTTAGAGTAGAACCTGTCCTACGCGACCATTGACTTATTGAACATATGATTCTTAAAAAGCAGGTGGTTGCTTGATGCAGGACAAAAATAATGCAAAAAACTCCTATAGGAGCTTACTGTATTACCTCTGACCTGCATTAAGCTACCACATGCCTTACAGACCCATAAATAGACCCCTTTTGGTGGATGTTTAAGACAGGTTCTTTAGTAGCCATTGTCGTAAATTATGAATTACGATTCTTTTGGTAGTACGATCTTTGGAAAGAAGGGTACCAGCCCTTATAGGTTGTCTTGTTCATCGATAGACGGTTCCCAGCATTCAGTGGTCGGTCACTACAGAGATGTTTTACTACTGAACACTTTCCACTGATTATTTTTATACACTTTCCCGTCTATTCAAAAAAATAACTCATTGAAGGTGTTGACCACTGTTGGCATATGCAATAATACTATGTCTGCATACATTTGTTAGTTGTTAACCCTTTTATTTCATAAGTATGGAATTCTATCGTTTCTTGAATACTCATACACTGCATTTTGAACCGGTGCACACAAAGCTGCAATGTTTGGGTCTACTCTGTTTCCAAAGGATTGAAAATGCATCTAGGTAAAATTTAGATAAAGTGGACACAAGACGAAAATATACAGAAAACTCTAAACGAGGTCTTCCGCATTACTCTCCGTCTGCACTAAACACTCATTCCCCGCCCTGAAATAGTTAAATAGCCCTTTGATAATGCTAAAAGGGGGCTCCAGTATTTAACCAGTAGATGGTAATCAATTTAACCCTTTCGGCGCCTAATTTCTAATTGTCGTCTGCAATCCAAATTTTGTTAAATCATTCGGTACAATAAGGAAATTAGATAAATAAAAGCAAATTTCAAAAGAATAAAGCACATATATAGAAATAGAGAATAAGACAAAAAGTGAAGTCCCTGATCAGACGCCGCCTTGAAAAGGCGGCGTCTGATCTGGGACTGCACTATTTGTCGTGGTGCATTTATGTGACTTCGACGGTGAAAGGCTTAAATCAGAATAGAACAGAAGTAGACAGGAGATTCACTAGAAGAAGAATGTACCACGTCGTTTGACTCGTTCTTTGCCATTTATAAATGCAAATAGTTTAGATGCAGCTAGACACATAGAGCAACTCGGCGTCTTATTAAATTTCAAATTGTTTGATTATTATGTTGTTATTGTTTTGTTGGGTTTTAAGCAGACGGTACATTTCGAGAACGACAATACGTGTCTGCGAAATACAGGAAAACCTCTCTATAACGGCCTCTCTATAAATCAAGCAGTTTGTGTTAAAGGCGGGTGGCTGCTTAAAGCAAGGTGAAAGTAAAACAGAACGCTCCTATCGGAGCGTTCTGTTTTACTTTCACCTTGCTTTAAGCAGCCATCTGCCCTAAATACCAACTAATTAACACAATTTAGTGGCCGTTATAGAGAGGTTTAACTGTAGTAAGATCTAACATTACGGATTTTGATCTAAAATGTTAGCTAAATACTTGAATGGCCTTTTCTCATAAGACCCACTTTTTTTAGGTTTTTCCTAAAATCATTTAAGTGTTTTGTTGCAACTTTCAACCAAAATATGCAGTCCGTAGTATCGGGCTAGGTGTAATGCACATGTATGCGGTACAAGTATTTCCGGTACTTGCAATGCACCGCGTGTTTTGTATACAGCCCACTTACCCTGTACCTCTCGAGTGCATCCAGAGTCAAGTAGAAACCATCCTTAGAGTACACACACAAGGCCGACAGCAATTCAAATATCTGCATCTTCACCATCAGGTTCTTGGTGTCCAGAGCTGAAATGGTAGACAAAGATACGAAAAGGGGTTACACTTCGAAAATAAGTATCTTACGGCACAAAATTGCAATTTGTTTTATATAGGCCTACCGGTCAACCGAAGTGTTGAAAAACGTGACCACTGTTTGGGGTCAACACTGGACAGAGCTGTATACAGTAAAAAAACCCTAAAGCGACCACTTAATGAAGATACGTTAATGGTTTTAAAAGCAGATGGTAGCTTAATGCAGGACGAAAGTAATGCAGAAAGCTCATGCAGGGTTTCTAAGACCCAGAATTATGCCTCATATTGGTGGTCGCATTAGAGGCTATTCTAACGAGTAGCAGCAAGATATGATTTGGCTGAGAAATGTCCTAAATACTCCTCGCACATGTTTCTACATTGTATATTTAAGGCAGTCATGGGGACTGAGAAGGGTTGTATATGCAATAATATAATAGTGTTGCTCCGAACTAAACGCCGTGTCGGCTGTTGGTAAAACTATGTACTTTGTGCAGCTGCATAGCGTGACTCATTTTTGTGCGGTGTTACATTGTTGTTTATAGTGTTGAAAATGTTGATATTAGTAATACTGTTTATTTGTTGATTTGTCTTGGTAATGTTGTTATTCTGTTGTTAGCGGTTGTGTTGTTTGGTATTTTGTTATTACTGTTGATGTTGGTTCCGGGTGAGCACACGTAAATATACATGTTCGTTCAAAACGGCATGACATCGAAGTCTGATATTGCACAAGTACTTGAAATTGCATTGTTAAGAAACTCATAAACAAGGTAAAATAGTACCACTACCAATTACAATAGTACCGCTACCTTTTAAAATCTGATTATGAAATCTAACACGTTATCATTTTCTAAATATAGTTTTTGACACTTTACTTTTTGACTCGACCAGATCTCAAGGGGGAGAACTTTGGCGGGAATCAAGCTCCTGGTCTATACAGCCAGTTTCCGCACTTGCTTTCCCGCTCTTGAATGTACAGACCTGACAAAAGTTAAAGAGCCAAACTCTTATATTTATATAATTTTAAACTATATATTTTACAATAGAATCTCTTGTGGTAACAGTAATATTTTTAATGTAAAGATGTTTCGTAAATATAATGTATTAAGTAATTTTGCAAAATAAAAATAACTGTCTCTCCGATAGTATAGTATAAACATATTTTATTTCATATATCATTCCATGAAAAAGGGCCGAGCCAAAAGTTCGACCAACATTAGTTACGGCCCTCCCTCATACAACATTCTACAGTAAATATGTCACATGAAACGGATCGCATGAAAGAGAAATAGTGGTTCAACTATTCTCAACCCTCTTCCTGATATATAATCATCTTTTAAGAAATAATGACATTAAGAGGAACAACCATTAACTTAATAATTAAAATGGTTCATGAAAGAAGGATTGTTGACCATGGCAGACTCTGTAGAACTACAGTACTTATTCTATAAGTAATTAAGCAAACTTGAGTAGAGTATGATCAGGCGGCTTTCTCCGAAATCTTACACTTCATTCTGACATTGATTACAATACTGACAAAGCTGCACAGGGAAATTATTTCAGTTTTGTTTCTTTAATCTGATTGAACATGTAATCTGTCTAGTCGCAGCAACTGTGACGTCGAACCGAAAGTAATGTAATGTGGTGGCTTTAAAAGATGACACACTCTTGGTCATAGTAGTGATAAAACCCTTACAAGCTCTGGCACATGCATGTAAGTGTTTTAAAGACATTCTTTATTTCTTTTGACGATTTATTTTGTAAAGTAAAGAAACGTTAAAACACCTTATCACAAACAAACCTGGATCGCCAAAGTGCTATCACATTTTTAGATGTAATACGGTAACACAAAATGATTCGAATCAATAGGATAAGAAATCTGGGAACAATTACGACGCTTATTCGGATAATTGCCAATCTCTCATAAATGGCATGACTATGTGTGTGTGAGTGTGATCTTAACCTATACCTATGGCACATTCGACTGTAAAAAGTTGTCCCGTTATTCATTCTCATTGTTGTTATATTTTCTGGTATTTCGGGGTCATCAGTTTCAATGCTGTTATTCATGAACATTGAATACCGCTATATAAGCCGGTGCTGTCTAGTGTCTAGTGTGCTGTCGCGATTAGTGTTGCACTTCTAATAGTTGCCCATCAACAGACTCAAAAACCGAGTCTAAAATCTCAATTAACATTTCTATTTTTGCATTCGAAGGATCTCCTACCTTCAGATGTTGTGTTTCTATTCAACCTTAATGCATTTTGTAGACTGTCGATAGTATAAATAAATGAAGAGAAGGGATCCAAACATAAAGTTAACCTCCAGACACCATTGTCTCTATCACAAAAAGGGGTACATGTATACGAAGAATGGTGATCCAGCAGTTCTTTCCCTCTTTTTTTTCTTTTTGATTGTATGTTTGTTTGTTTTTGCTGTTGTTGTGGTTGTTGTTGGGGTTGGGGTTGGGGATTCTTTGGGCCGTCACTTTACGTATAATTAATACTACGGGTCAGTTTCAATGTGATTACCGCCCCAGGGTAATATTTCTATGGAGAGTCATTATTCTTCATTGCACTGGCACCAAAACAATGAAACACGCGCAACAGAGAATACCATGACTAGCCACCACGCTAAATATCAGACCAGAGTCTCTCTATTTAAAGCAATATACACCAAACAAACAAAATGAGACCCCTTCCATTTATATCGTAAGTATTTAATCCTATTTTTCTGGATATGCGTGCCCAATATACCTTATGTACCTATGACTTAGTATAAGTTCTTTCTACAATAAGTATTTTGCTTATGTGAACTTAGCAGAATTAAGTGACAAACAAACGATTCAGAGGGCGGCGTGTGTGAATTGTTTTGAGCACTTGGTATAAAGAGGTTACAATTCAATAAACATGTGTATTAAAAACAAAACAATGGTCCCATTGAAGGCGTGGTGGTTGAACTTATAATACATGTAACCCAGTATGTCAATATTTAGGATCAAGATGAAACGTCAAGTTGCTCGATGTCTTATCAGAATCCAAATTGACTGACATACAGAGTTTTCCATATTTATAAAGAAAGAGTGTATATCTTGAAGGCCAGGTTATTTTCATGATTGATTCCTAAACCCTTATCCAGCTACCCGATACCTTAGATGCATTTGTAAACAGCTTAGATCCAGATGAGAAGCCGAGTAACTCGGCGTCTCATCAGGATCTGAGCTGTTTGACACTTGGTCAATATTTTTCAAAAGTTTGATCATATCGGAAGTAATCAAATTGAACATTTAGAAATTGTTCACAGTGGGATAAGGGACTGGTGTTAATTAATTCCCGGCGACTGTTCACATTTAATCACAAGGGACATTTATCTAAACAATGTTGTGAAGTGACCTATTTTAGTTTAAGCCATAAATTAACTCTTATCATTCTAAGCGTGTCCTGGCTCGCTTTTGCAAACAGTTTGGATCCAGATGAGACGCCGAGTAACTCGGCGTCTCATCAGGATCCAAACTGTTTTACACACGTTCAACAGTTTCTCAAACGCTTGTAAGAATCAGAAGTAAGTAAAACAATGCAACAGATCAGAGTTTTGGCAGACATAATCTGTTCTCCATGATAAGGGTTGACATTAACCCAATCACCATGGATTAAACTTTAGTATACAACACACAACATTGCAACCAGTTTGAATCTTGAGAAGACGTCGAGTGACGCCGAGTTACTCGGCATATCATGAAGATTCAAACGCTTTGATACTCTGGTCGGGGTTGTTTCAATGCAAGATAAATCAAATGTGAAAACTGGTGTAAACAACATATATCAATTTTTGCAGTAGACTGCAGGAATGCGGTATATAAAAGAGTCTTATTGAAACCACCACTTTCATAAGTGAATGAAATTTATTTTATAACACCGTTAGCTACTTTAAATGGATATCAAGCAATTAAATGCGGGTTTAATTTTCAGCAAACTGCATGGGGTCCACCGAAATTACGGTTTATAAATGCATGCTTAATCCATCTCTCCATTTTGACGCCTCTGTAAAAGTTGTTTTTTTAACTATAGTGATAATGGAGAATTTTCTCCATATGGGTAAATGATCTATTTATCACAATGGTTTCAAAACTATATAATTCTAAAAGTTTCATTTGTTCTAGTAAGTGAAAGATGTTGGGTCTAAAACTAGCCTAGGAAGGAATGGGTTAAGTAAGGTAATACAGATGAGACGTCGAGTAAAATCGATGTCTCAACTGGACCCACAGTGTTTGATGAGGCAATTACAGTAAAACCTTTCTATAACGGCCACTTAATTACATTACGTATTTTGTCTTTAATGCAGGTGGCTGCTTAAAGCAATGTGAAAGTAAAACAGAACGCTCCTATAGGAGCGTTCTGTTTTATTTTCACCTTGCTTTAAGCAGCCACCTGTCCTAAATACCAACTAGTTAACACAATTTAGTGCCCGTTATAGAGAGGTTTTACTGTATTATTTTTGAAAGAAACTTGACGAAACACTTTACATTGTAAGAGACAACAAAGTTTGCAGATGGCAATACGTGGCAACGACAGAATACCGAAATGGGCGAAGCATTTAATTAACAGACTTCAACAATGAATTACAGTAAACTTCAGAACTGTTTTAATCTTTTGAATGTGGAAAATGAATGTACAGTAAAACCCATCTAATGCGACCACTTAAAGAATAACCATAGCTGCCTTTATAAGCAGGTGGTTGCTTAATGCAGGACGAAAGTAATGCAGAAAGCTCATATAGGAGCTTTCTGCATAACTTTCGTCCTGCATTAAGCTACCACCTACCTCTGTCAAACATAATTATACCCCTTTTTGGTGGCCGCATTAGAGGGTATTTGCAAACAGTGTAGACCCAGATCAGAGGGCTATATAGATGAGGTCTGATACGGACCTACTCTGTTTGCAAATGCGTTGAAAGGTGTAAAGAGTTGAAACTATTTGTCACAAAATATACAAATAATGTATCTGTCAGAAAAATTAGATACAAATACCGCCACCATCACCATCAACATCAACAACAATAATGCCCCAGCCGTCATCATCATCGCCATTCATAATGATCGTTATCATTATTTTCATCATTAATAACAACAATCGAACAGCAAATTCATCATTATCATCACCATCGTTATCTTTATCAAAGCAGTGGTTATAGCTTAGAAGGGAATTGTTACATCACTATGACCTTAAACTATTCGGAACACTTTTCTAAATGAACTATATGGATGGATACAATTTATTGGTATAATAATGCGAATGGCGTTTAACCCTTTCGCTGCCAATGCCGGATCTGTGATTACCTATGCAAACAGTTTGGATCCAGATGAGACGCCGAGTAACTCGGTGTCTCATCAGGATCCAAACTGTTTGTTACTGTTACTATGTTTTTGAAACAAAAATGAAGAAAATCAAAAGAATGAAAATTTGTAGCAGACGACAAAGTTAGCAGACGACAGAGTTTGGCAGCGAAAGGGTTAATACATGCATCTAACTTTCATCAAATAAAACATCAAGCCTAATATATTATATTGCATAAAGTGCCACGTTATAGGTAAACAACGAGCAGTGAGCCGTGAATGTACTTTACATGTTGGTACGTTCCACGATTTAGAGGTCTCGGCATTGCTGCAGTCCTTCAAACTAAGATAAATTATGTACTTTACATGCGACATTCAATCACGATTTTCTCATGCAGGTTTCTATGCTGACAGAATGCCGATTCCCCCAAAAAGTGGAGATCACTGATTTTTATGGTTCACTGCTCGTTGTGTACTTATAAAAGACTTGATATATAACTGACAAAGAATTATTCGCACGCGACTTACGTTAAATACAAGGACAACGCAAAAAACTTTTACATACATGTAACCTTTTTTTGTATATGGTCCTTATAATATAATGCTCGTTGTGAGAAGACATAAAATTAGTGCATAATTAAAAGACAAATATCACAATTAAATTTATCAACAAACTAAAGAATGAAAGACCATTAAATAGTTGAATAATCGACATTTTCACAGTGTAACTATCACAGCATAATTATTAAGACATTTTAGTTATATATAACAATATTCATTCCCTGGATAGCAGGAATTTCTTAGACATAGTTTCAGACATAGTTTTAGAATCTCTTATAGCATGTGACAAAGAATTCCATAAAATACCTGTATGAGCAAATGCTCTATTTATCACAATGGTTTCAAACTACAAAATTCTAAACTTTTCCTTGTCTCTAGTTAATGCTCCTTTTCGGTAGACTTATTTAAAGAGGTTGTATCTAAAAATAGCCTATGAGGTAATGGGTTAAATATAGATTAGCAGATGAGGTGAAGGGGACAGTGTCCTAATGAACATGTCACAATTTTGCGATGTGGGCGAAATTTACAGTTCAACCATAGCATGTGCACTTTTATATTTATGAAAATGTACATGTGTATGTACATGTTGCATCTTGAACGCAAATACTTGTAACAGCAATCCATCTCCATCCGGAGCTAATAACTAAAATACCAACCGTGGTCTTCTTATCTATACTGTGTCCAATAGTCAACCCGTGTACTTCAACGTTTGGTTATTCTAGCATATCATCCCATGAATTTGAATACAAGCGAATCTGTGAATATCTTTGCAAACAGTCAGGATCCAGATGTGATGCCGAGTAACTCGGCATCTCAATCAGAACCCCAAACGGTTGATGCTGTGTTCTTCTTCTTCTTCTTAACCTATTCCCCCATAGGCTATTTTAGACCCAGCCTCTTTGAATGAATCTACCCAAAAGGAGCATTAACTAGAGAAAAGGAACTTTTCAGAATTGTGTAGTTTTGAAACTATTGTGATAAATAGAGCATTTGCTCCTGTGGAGCAAATGCTCTATTTATCACAATTGTTTCACAAAGTGACTTTTACAGAAGAGTCAAAAGGCGTCAATATGCGGGAATGGGTCTCTGTCAAAGCCAAAGCTCCTTGTGTTCACTTGCCACCATACAAATTCATTTATTTTAAATTTATATTCATGATGTCATTATGCCATATATGAATATGCATGAGATAAAAGGTTAAAGTATATATCGGAGTTTGATTTGGCAAACATTCAAAAGGCACGAAATCATGCATTAACCTTATTATTACCACAAAATGGTTTATTATAAATTTTAAGATTTTATAACACAAAAATAAATATGTCAATGTTTAATATTTCTCTCCGCCATAATTATATTCAAACACGGGAAGATCTGACAGGAATCTCGCAGCTGACTATGTATAGGAAATAAACTCGTTTCCGGATAGATTTTCCCGCCCTTGATAATTTCACCCAGTCAAAAAACCACTAAAGATTCAAATATTGATATGTACATAAATATAACGTCTTACATTTATAATCGAATTTAAACTCGCAATGTTAAGGTTTTAGCATATTAATGCGCCTCGTGAATATAATTTATTACGTAATGTTGCACCATTAACTACCAATGTCTGCCTTTAACCATTTGAATGTTAAGAATAGTCCATCCGTGCTTAGTTATATAAATTATAGTCCACTCGGTATGAGAGACAAAAACCTGCTAGGGGATTTTGAACGACAAACAGTGTACAACCTGATCTGAGGATTCCCCTATGAACTATCTGATCTGGGTCTACACTGTTTACAAATGACAGTGCATGAGTGCCTCGTGTTGGAAGTGTTGAGAAGAAATACAGTAAAACCTCTCTATAACGACCACTAAATTGTGTTAATTAGTTGTTATTTAGGGCAGGTGGCTGCTTAAAGCAAGGTGAAAGTAAAACAGAACGTTCTGTTTTACTTTCACCTTGCTTTAAGCATCCACCTGCCTTTAACATAAAATACTCGATGTTATTTAGTGGTCTTTATAGAGAGGTTTAACTGTAATGCAAAATATATTGCTGTCGCTATACTACGGTAATATAGCGAACAAAATTAGTCGTCAAATATTACAACACCATGGGGTCCGACATTGTTTGCGATGCGTGGGTGCTTTGTCGATCATGACGCGAGTCACATGCATATGAATAACCCGTGCCCACGTACAATGACTACGGTATAATTTTGAATGATTAGCTTACCGCGCATATGATTGAATTTGATGAGACAGAAAATAAACCATACACTTTGATACAATAGAACCTGTCTTAAACGGTCATAAAAAAGAGGTATAAGTATGGGTTTGTAAGGCAGGTGGTAGCTCAATACATGCCAAAAGTAATACAGAAATCTCCTATAGAAGTTTTATGCATTACTTTTGCCCTGTATCAAGCCACCATCTGCTTTTTAAAACTCCTATGTTCAATAAATGAATGACCGCTTAAGACCAGCTCTACAGTAAATGCCTAAAGCATAACAGATCTGCATTGATGATGCAGCGAGGGGACAAACACAACCAGGACAAACCACACAAAGAGCATTCTTTACTCCACTTGACCGTCACTGTCCATTTGAACGGTGAACAATTGAAAATATGTCATGTGCGTCTTGTATACCCCACGTGGTTTATACTTTACAGTCAAGCGGTCAGACTGACAAACAGCTTGGATCCGGATGAGACACCGATTTACTTGGTGTCTAATCTGGATCTAAACTGGTGATATGTATTATTCGTCTGTAACAAACAAAAGGCTACCACACACATATATACACATAAAAGGGTGTCTGGGAATTCTAACATTGTAGACTCCCTTTTACCATATCAACCACTGTGGTCAATGTGTCGACATTGGTACTTATTCTTCAAACGATAAAACAAACACTGCCCATCCCAATGTGTTGTGATTCAGACTCCATCATTAAACATGTCTCTTACATATACTTTATATTCCGATATTGTATAAAAACCGACCTGTCTCGTTAATTGTTGGCACAGTAATTAAACGAGCGTTGCCGAGACCTGAGCATATTGTTAACAGACACGATACAGATAGCTTAACCCTTTCCTCCTTAAATACACCTCTCTACGACTCAGTAAAAGTCACCTGTTGAAACCATTGTGATAAATAGAGCATTTGCTCCTATAGGAGCAAATGCTCTATTTATCACAATGGTTTCAAATTACAAAATTCTAAAAATAATCCTTTTCTCTAGTTAATGTTCCTTTTCAATAGCTTCATTCAAAGAGGTTGGGTCTAAAAATAAAGGGTAAATAGATAATCCAATTAAAGGCGACAGTATTTTGGCTCTGTATCTTCGCTTCCATCACGCTCTGCGTGCATGCACGTATGTAAAGGAATGTGAACCGTACCAAAAATAAATTAAAACCAGGTTTCTACAAAAGATTTACAATAAAACAAATATATAAGTTTACACCTCTATCTTAATAAATAAATGCTGTTAACTTTATCCCGTCCTAATTAACATTAAAGTCGAAATATCTGATCAGGATATACTCTTTGACAGTCTGTTTGGTTTGCAAAGGCGTGAAACGGTGTTTACAAATATTTGCTAGCATAGGTAAGTAATATACGTTGACGTATTCAAATAAAATAAATGTAACACACACTCGATAAGAGTTTGACATTTATAGTGTAGTCAATATTCACGATGTACTGTACATCTCTATAACGATAACTTAGTTAATACATGTATACAAGGACGTCTACAATAGCAGGTTGTCGCATAATGCAGAACGAAAGTAATGCAGATATCTTCTATGGAAAACTTTCTCCATAACCATCGTCCTGTATTAAGTAACTACCTGCCGGAAGAACCAAGTACAAGGCATGATCCAACAGGTCGTGTTAAAGGGGTTCTGTTGTATTGTACAAGTAGCACGCTTTTGTGTTAACTTTATTCATATAAACTGTCTCTCTCTCTTTCCCAACTCTCTCTCTCTCTCTCTCTCTCTCTCTCTCTCTCTCTCTCTCTCTCTCTCTCTCTATTTATCTCTCTTTCTCTCTCTCTCCTCACTCTCGCTCTCCTCTCCATCTTTCTCCTAGCTCTTACTCTGACCGATTCTGTAGTTTCAAGATAAAACCCTCAAGTATTCAAAGTGTGCAAAACACACTTTCTAGAATAGCTGACGTTTGCTTCTACATTTTCTTTATAAACAAGCCTGGGGGCATTGTAAAAATGCGGAAATGATGCTTGAAAAGATAAACATAGATTTAGTGATCATTGCATAAAAAAGAAATCCTAAAAGAGCCACCTGCTATTGCCATCTGCATTAAAACACAAGTGTTTTCCTTGTACTTTAATTTGTAGAAAGTCAAACACAAGACTGCAAAACCTTTAATATCTTTATTTTACTTTGAGATAACTGATGTTTAAATAGGGTCAAAACAGCTAGCTAATCTAGAACACAATAACAAATTATTAGCCACGTAAAGGATACAACGTCAGCAAAAATAGTTTCAAGTGAAAACCACATTTTGTATATAGTATATACATGTACATATATATAACCATTCGAATGCGATTCAGCGCGTCTGATGGCAAATTGGACAATTCTATTTCATCCACGTTTGAAAACAGCTTAACCCAAGATTGAGTCGCGCCTAAGGGAGCATTCGATCGGGACCAGTACTGATTACTGTTCATTATTTTGTCAATAAAAGAAATAAATCGTGAAAAAGCGTGTTTGTGATAATCTTTGCACACAATCTGGATCCAATTGAAACGTCGAGTAAATTATTTTGACAAATACAGTAAACCCCTTTAAACCGAACGTTCAATTTAGTATACATATCTGTCTTGGAGACAGGTGGCAGCTTAATGCAGGGTGAAAGTCACGCAGGGTGACTTTCACCTTGCATTAAGCAGCCATCTGCCTAAAAGTATCCAACTTCTCATCTACTAGAATTCCGCGTTCTACTGTAAAAAATTAATGATCCTTTATTTTAGAATTGATGTAGCCGACATATTTTGCCGACGAGAGATTGTTCAGCAACTTTAAGGTAGATAAGTTCACTTGGATCAATAAAAGGTGAAAATAGATTAAATGCATTAAATAAAGCTTCTTGAAAGTTAGCCAATACACATACTTTATGTTTGCCGCAATAATTCAAGATACATATCCAGCATGATAGAATCTACAGTTGGGTCCCATTGAAGTAACCTCTTAACCCTCTCCATATTCTATATATAGTCCAAAATTCAATACTTAGTAAATATTCATAAGCAAAATAGTTCTAATGAAATATGGAAGATGGAACATTGTAACTACAGTTGAACTCCGATAACTCGAACTTCAAGGGACCATGGCAAATTAGTTCGAGATAACAAAGTTAGAGTCATCCGATTTCTAATCTGAACAATTTCTCAAGGCCACAGCTTAATACAGGTCTAAAGTAATGCTGAAAGCTCCTGTAGGAGCTTTCAGTATTACTTTAGACCTGTATTAAACTGCCACGTGTGTTTCTAGATATCTGTAGGGATACATTATTGGAGCAATTCTGTATTTAATTGTAAGATTTTGAATGACTGAACTTTTTGTTCGAGTTATCTAGAAGTTCGAGTTATTCGAGTTCGAGATATCGAAGTTCAACTGTACGTGTATTTTAAAAACTAAACAAACATATCTATCATCTATCACTTTTCATAAGCAAACAGAGCAGATCCTGATCAGACGGATTCAAATGAAAGTAACTGCATAAAGCATAAAGCTTATACAGGAGCTTTTTGCATAACTTCTGTTCTGCAGTAATCATTTCCCTGTTGAATAGTCATGTCAGAAATAATGAACATTTATTAGCTGAGGTTTTATAATGGCATACACAGTGTGTTTTTTCCTTCACTTTATTTGGTATTGAAAGAAACTGTAGAGACAGACCTATTATACGCTCATAAGCAAATATAGCAGACCCTGATCAGACGACTCGTACAGGAGCCGTCTGATCTAGATCTACTCTGTTTGTAAAGGCATGAAAATGCGTAAATATATGAAGAAAATAGTCTAGCAACCATATGTCTTACAGCCCAATACTTTGAAGTAGGTTGTTGTAGAATGGTTGGACTGTACATTCGCCTGTTTCATATAATGTCAGTGATGGTTATTAAGTACATTAAAACCCCACTAAATCGGTATTCTAGTAGACAAGAAATTAGATACTTTTAAGCAGGTGACGCATTAATGCAGAATAAATGTCACGCAGAAAGCTCATAGGGCAGTTTTCTGCATGATTTTACCCTACATTAAGCTGCCATCTGTCTCCAAGACTTATATTTAACTACATTGTAAATATAACGTCCGGTTTAGAGGGTTCTACTGCACGTTGAGTGCTTCATGTGTGTGGAATTACGTTGAGCTGCACTTTTGATGCTAACCTATGCAATTGTATTTCTTGTATCCTGCTAAAACGTGTGTTGCCTGCAGAAACTCTGATCACTATCACGCTTGTGTCAAACAGCAGCTTGGATCCTGATACAATGTAAGACGCCGAGTTACTCGGTGTCTCATCTTGATCCAATCTGTTTGCAAAATGTCAGTCAGACTGATAACATTTTCACGCTAAGCCCAACTAGACTCGAATTTGCAAGCATCGGGATCCATACGATAAGGGTTCATACATCTTACTTTTATACCTTGAGACTGAATCTTTATCTGGGTGTTTCACAGACAATCAAATAAATTAAATAATAAATGCCTTTCGATATCAATACAGCGTGAAAACAAGTGGGTGGTTTGGTTAAAGTCCAGATGTAAAAATGATGTCTGATCTGATATACCTTTTACTTACGGTTTAGAGGTTAACCCATTCCCTCAAAGCCATTTTAGATACTACATGTACATCTATAAATAAATCTACCGAAAAGGAGCATTTACTATAGAAATTAGAAATTTGAAAACTGTGTAGTTTTTAAACCATTGTGATAATACATGTTATTTATCGCAATGGTTTCAAAAATTGACTTTTACAGAGACATTAACCCTTCCCTCCATAAATACGCCTTTCTACGCCTCTGTAAAAGTCACTTTATGAAAACATTGTGATAAATAGAGCATTTGCTCCTATAGGAGCAAATGCTCTATTTATCACAATGGTTTCAAACTACAAAATTCTATTTTTCTATTTTCTCCAGTTAATGATCCTTTTCGGTAGATTTATTCAAAGTGGTTGGATCTAAAAATAGCCTATGGAGGAAAGGGTCAGGAGGTGTTAATATGCGGGGAATAGGTTAAGAAAAGGCGGACCCAAGTTTTACTCGGTGTCTCATTGGGATCGATGGTGTTTGCAAATGGTCGTCAAGTCGCGCTTAGCAGCAAATGGGTTAACATACGGAGTATGATGTAAACTTGATAAATGGTCTACAAAATGTGTTTGTTTTAATCCTTTCCCTGTTCTATGTTTATTCCAATTTTCAATACCTACTGAATACTCATGGACTAAATAGTTATAATGAAATACGGAATGTGGAACACTGTAGCCATTTTAGAAAGTAAAGAAACATTCCTGTCAAATTCCAATAGCAAACAGAGCAGACCCTGATCAGACGGCCGTCTGATCTGGGTCTACTCTGTTTGGAAATGTGTGATAAACACGTTTACATGAGGGAACGGGTTAACACTTGGCACTATAGATGTGCCTTTTGTCTGCTCTGTTTGTGAAATAATATAGATATGATTCTACAGTTTCTGGCATGGCCTAACTTTCCTGCCAATTCATTTACCATTATAAAAAAATACTCCAATCAATATTCATGACGTCACTATTTCTTACATAAATAGTTATGGAGTAAATGGTTAAATTCGACCTTTTCATTCGAAATAATAAGTGCTGTATATGTAGGTGCCAGTTAAACTTAACTGGGAGATAATACAGTGGCTAGCATGTCCGCTCCTAGAGTTAAACTTAACTGGGAGATAATGCAGTAGCTAGCATGTCCGCTCCTAGAGTTAAACTTAACTGGGAGATAATGCAGTAGCTATAGCATGTCCGCTCCTAGGGTTAAACTTAACTTGGAGATAATGCAGTAGCTAGCATGTCCGCTCCTTGAGTTAAACTTAACTAGAGTAGCTAACATGTCCGCTCCTAGAGTTAAACTACACTGGGAGATAATACAATAGCTAGCATGTCCGCTCCTATGGTTAAACTTAACTGGGTGATAATACAGTAGCTAGCATGTCCGCCCCTATGGTTAAACTTAACTGGGAGATAATACAATAGCTAGCATGTCCGCTCCTAGGGTTAAACTTAACTGGGTGGTAATACAATAGCTAGCTAGCATGTCCGCTCCTAGGGTTAAACTTAACTGGGAGATAATACAATAGCTAGCTAGCATGTCCGCTCCTAGAGTTAAACTTAACTGGGAGATAATACAATAGCTAGCATGTCCGTTCCTAGGGTTAAACTTAACTGGGAGATAATACAGTATATAGTATGCCCGCTCCTAGGGTTAAACTTAACTGACGTTGGCAAACAGATTGGATCCTGATGAGACGCCGAGTGTCTCGACGTCTCATCTGGGTCCAAGCCGTTTGACACCTGGCCAGTAGTTTCTCAACAAACCTTGAATTTATCGGAAGTAAATACTGTCCCAGATAAGTGATTACAGAGGTCAAAATAAGATACGTAAATTAAAGCATTTTCAAGAATTACTTCTTCATTTCTCTCTGCTGTGACCACTTTTAACCATCTCCCTCATATACATGTGTTTTCACGCATTTGCAAACCGACTACACCCAGATCAGACGGCCCCTACAGAAGTCGTCTAATCAGGGTCTGCTCTGTTTGCCAATGGACTTTAATATATCTATTTTTACTTTCTAAAATGGCTACAATTATCTACCTTCCATAATTTTATTTCAATATAAATATTTTGTCCATGAATATTCAGTGGGTATTAAATTTCAAATATACATAGAACAGGGAAAGGGTTAAGGTTCATCTGTTCGAGACGATTCTCAACAGTTGTCACAACATAGGGTTTGGTGGAGAAAGGGTGATTTAAGTACATGAGTACGCAACTTTAGCTATTACTCTGGTTTAACCCTTTCCTCCATCAATACGCATTTCTACGCCTCTGTAAAAATCACCTGTTGAAACCATTGAGATAAATAGAGCATTTGTTCCTATAGGAGCAAATGCTCAATTTATCACAATGGTTTCAAACTACAAAATTCTAAAATTTCCCTTTCTCTAGTTAATGCTCTTTTTCGGTAGATTTATTCAAAGAGGTTGGATCTAATAATAGGCTATGAGGTAATGGGTTAAGATCATTTTTATCGGCAGGATAAGGGTTATAAAGGAACCATGACTCTATGAACTGATACAATTACACAGTGGAATTCAAGTGTACCAACCTGAGGCAAATCTCCGTCCAAATATGTTGTCTTTTCTTCCCTTAATTTGGAGAAGACAGTCCAAACCAGATTGAGAGTTGATTACCTCCCTTATACACATTATACATTCCATCTTCAGTACCATGTCTGACAAGTGAAATCCGTGCACCTCTCCGAGATTCTTCAGAAGTTGAAATAACAGCCCAAGACCGTCAAACTCAAGAAACTCGCGCATCCAGTCCTTATCATTAGTCTTTATCGCTCGTCGCAATTTGGCCAAATTCTGTATACTCGGACTTCGAATCCATTGAAGAAAATTAACAGCATCCCCTAACTGGGACCCGTTTTGAAACCCTTCTTCATCTGAAGAGTTTGTCCCAAGTTCAAGCCCGAGCACAAATCCATCGGACCTGTGTCTCTTCGCTCTTTGTTGTTTCTTCTTTTGAGCAAATCGTTCATTTTTGGCAGGACGTACCTTTGGTGCAGTTGGCAACTCACACCCACCGCTTTTATTTACTTCACCATTCACAAGTTTCACTTTCGAAGCCATTTTCTAGTTCCTTTCTCCGATTATCTACAAATCTACACCTTGTATGATTCCACAGTAAGTGTAATATCCATTCATCACACTGAGTAGTACGATCAGCAAACAGTGTTTTGTTAACGTATCAATGTAGAACGGTACCCCCAGGTATGCATGTACATGCCACAACCTTAGACATACTATTGAATGTACCTTTATGGCGTTCAGTGCAGGCGGTCTCTTCGTTGCGTAGCTGTTGTACAATAGAGTACCCTTTACCCCATAAATACGCATTAACGCATCTGCAAACAGAGTAGATCCAGATCAGACGGCTCCTATAGGAGCCGTCTGATCAGGGTCTGCTCTGTTTGCTTATGAACTTATGTAGATCTGATTCTGCACTTTTACTTCGCTTGTTCATGTGCCATTAAAGTTGTTATTCCCATAATGAATATCAATGGAGTAAAGGGGTAAATGACCGCTTAATGAGTAAATGGGTCCTAAAACGCGTGGTTGTTTAATGCACCGCGTAACTAGTGCAGAACGTTCCTGAGGTAGATTACTGCATTACGCCCGCCCTGCATTAAGCTACCATCTGTCTGAAAAAGGTATCTTAGAAAGTCGCTTTAGAGAGTTTTACTGTACATTCATGAGAATTCCAATCATGGCACAGTGTGCTGTTGAGATCGTCTTCCCATACGATAAGGAAGAAACGAAAATAAAATCAATATTTTGTATTTTGCGTTTTAACAGACATGAGTCATGTCTACATCCGTCACAAATTCAAAAGATTTAAGTTTTAAATCACCTGTATACACCTATAAACAGGTTGTGTTCTATAATATGGCTACAGCCAATGAAAATCACACACTTGCAACAGGTAACAAAAACATTCAGCAGTTAATTTAATCACAGGTTTTACGCAGTCAGTTAACAGCCCATTAATTAAACTCGCTTCAGTAGTTCTATGCTATACAACGAAAGGTTTACCGAAAATTTCCCATGTTTTCACTCTTTATATTATTTCACATCCAGTCATACAGTAAATATTGTACATGTATCATACATGTATGCACATTTATGTTCATTCAGCATAGCCAACTTTACAATGTTTAAAACTACAGTAAAACCTCTCTATAACGGCCACTAAATCACATCAAGTATTTTGTGTTAAATGCAGGTGGCTGCTTAAAGCAAGGTGAAAGTAAAACAGAACGCTCCTATAGGAGCGTTCTGATTTACTTTCACCTTGCTTTAAGAAGCCACCTGCCCTTAATACCAACTAATTAACACAATTTAGTGGCCGTTATAGAGAGGTTTTACTGTAGAACGAATTGTATTGATGCTGTACATAGTTTGCACTTTACATTCAATTTATAACGAATTCTATTGATGATGTTTGCATAGTGACAATATTGGTTCACTATACTAACCACGTATATTAAACACAGGTCTATGGTTGTTTACTTCATAATCTAGTATTGTTCTCAACACCCTAGCTCCTTCAGAAAGTTTCGCTTCCCATAAAATATCGCCAGCTTAAAGTCTCAAAACATGCACTGCACGCCAAAGTCTTCTTTTAACAGTAGATTAGAACGTAGAGTCCGGCGTCTCATCTGGATCTAGACTGTTTGCAAAGGTAATCATGACTTACCGGTATAACGATAAAGATCAAGCTATCTACGCGTAATCTGTTGATGCAGTCAACAGGTAAGAATGTGTGCGAGCGCTGAACTCTTCTTGGAATGCGTATTTGCGTTCCATGATTTCCATTACTCTATGGCATTCCGAGAAAAAAACAGCTTTCTATAATTTCTGATGAGTCAACGCGTGCGGTTTACACGCTCTCAGAACGCTCAACGGGTCATGTTCAATGCAATTGGCTCTTTAAAAAGAGTCGTCTGCTTTAAATATTTATTCCTTTATTCCATTAATTTTTACAAGAGACGAACAGTTTGTAAAACAGTTTGGATCCTGATGAGACGTAGCTATTTACAGATATTGCACACGATTCATCCACCGTCGAGTGTTGAGGTATCTCTCATGTATATCTTTACCCCGGCGTTAAAAAGAATACCTCTCTATAACGACCGCTAAATTACATCAAGTAATTTGTGTTGAAGGCAGGTGGCAGCGTAAAGCAAGGTGAAAGTAAAATAGAACGCTCCTGGTAGGAGCGTTCTGTTTTACCGTCACGTTGCTTTAAGCAGACACCTGCCCTAAATACCAACCAATTAACACAATTTAGTGGTCGTTATAGAGAGGTTTTACTGTATCTGCTCAAATGTGGATCTTATGCAATTTCGTCTAAAATAAACCCCATATAAACCAGACTTCAACAAAAAAAATTATATCTTTTTAGGAAGGTGGTTGCTTAATGCAGATTGAAAGTCACGCAGAAAGCTCCAAAAGGAGCAATAAGCTGTCACGTGACTTTAGACCGGTATTGATACTAACTTATTCGTCCGGTTTAGAGGGATTTACTGTATTCACGCTTTAATTAAACTTTTGAAAAAAATATTGACCGAGTGCCAAAAAGCTTAGATTCTGATCAGGTGCCGAGTTACTCGGCGTCTCATCTGGATCCCATCTGTTTGCAAATGCGAGTTCAGTCGCTATGGGTTAACGTATTATTAATACAGTAAAACGGCCACTACATTGCATTAATTAGCTGGTACAGTAAAACCTCTCTATAACGGCCACTAAATTGTGTTTATTAGTTGGTACAGTGAAACCTCTCTATAACGGCCACTAAATTGTGTTTATTAGTTGGTACAGTAAAACCTCTCTATAATGGCCACTAAATTATGTTAATTAGTTGGAACAGTAAAACCTCTCTATAACGGCCACTAAATTGTGTTTATTAGTTGGTACAGTGAAACCTCTCTATAACGGCCACTAAATTGTGTTAATTAGTTGGTACAGTAAGACATCTCTATAACGGCCACTAAATTGTGTTAATTAGTTGGTATTTAGGGCAGGCTGTTGCTTAAAGCAAGGTGAAAGTAAAACAGAACGTTCCTATAGGAGCGTTCTGTTTTATTTTCACCATGATTTAAGCAACCGCCTGCCTTTAACACAACATATTTGATGTAATTTAGCGGGCGTTATAGAGAGGTTTTACTGTAGCATTTCCATTTAGAAATAATAAACTGTTGTCTGCTACAAATTTTGTCGAATTCTTACTGTGTTGTAATTGATCACTGGAGACATCTAAACACGTTTATCCCGATCACTCAACCACGTTTGGAACGGAATATTTACCGTAAATGGCAGATATTTGCCTGCAGACGTGCAAGTGCAATTTTGACACAATCTTTCATTAATGTCGTATGCTACATTCACCACGTGTCATCCTTATATATTCAAGCAAATAGTTCTCTACCGGTACAAGGCGAAGAGAGCAGCGCGCACAATATTCCACAATCCGTCAAACAAAAATACAAACCACCTCTCTTATGCCTTTCCAAAACCGATGGGATACATCATGTAACCCCTATCATGCTTAGCAATAATTTGCATGACATAAATATCACTTGCAAAACAGCTTGGATCCAGATAAGGCGTGGCGTTTGACACCCGACTTATAGTTTCAAAAGTGTGTACGAATCAGAAGTAAGAAACACTTACAACATATCAGAGTTTGGCCAGAAAGTTTGTTTTTTATCACGATAAGGGCTAATACACACTCGAACGTCCGCCCCGTCCCCTTCTCATTCCCTAACTTTTCCAATGAGTTGTACATGCATGCGTAACAAGAGACAAACGACACAAATGAATCTCATATTGGAAAACGCTCAGTGCATACTTTTACCCTGTCGTTAAAACTATCATCAGAATTGATTAGCTCTTTGAACACTATGGTACCTTAGCTTTAGGCTTTCGAATTTAGCTTTTAAAGAAAATATACTTAATCAAAGAATAAATGAAATTCTTTTTTGATTGTAGTTGTAGCTTACATGTAACCTGTTGCATAATCAAAGACATACACGTACAATAAAATGTCTACAGGGACCACTTAAAGTCTTTAGGACAGGTGGTAGCTTAATGCAGGGGAGTTTTCTGCATTACTTCCGTTCCACGTTAGATCTCTCTCTCTCTCTCTCTCTCTCTCTCTCTATCTATCTCTCTCTCTCTCTCTCTCTCTCTCTCTCTCTCTCTCTCTCTTTCTTGAGACGAAACTTATACAAATGTATACATGCATGTACACGTACGTATTTTGTATTCGTATCTGATCTTTTTATACCCTCCTTCCTGTTTAGCCTGAGAAACAACTAATGAATGCAGCAATGGCATAAACAACAGTTTTCTCAGCCAGAATCCCACTGTACGTTGAGCTGACAAGTAGTTCTTAATGTACTTATGGCTGAGTGTTTATCTACATCATTCAGATGGCTTTGTCATGAATCACAACAATACTGACAATTCACTTAACCCTGTAGCTAATGAATGTAAGAAATAATGAAATCATGAATATTTATTAACTGATTTTTAATGGTATATGAATACAGGAATGTTTACTTATGTAGAATCAGATCTGTATATTTTCATAAGCAAACAGAACAGACCCATTTTGTACATGTATATGTCCAGACGTTGTTTTATATTATTTACATTTTTGTATCCTGTCCTAAAGCGTTGTATACGGCCAGTGAAAATACTGAACTCACAAAGAAGCAGGTATTTAATAAAAATCAACCAGATGTCAGATTTCTACTTCACACGCTGTTAATAGTTTCTCAAAAGTTTTAATGGATCGAAAGTAAGTAAACTTTGTAGTTAACCAGAATTTAACCGTGTTCCTTCATATAAATGCGTTTTCACGCATTTGAAAATACAATATACCCAGATCAGACGGCTCCTTTGTAGAAGGGTACACTCTATTTGCTTTTGACATGATATAGAGCTGATTCTTAAGTTTTTGTTAAAGCAAAAAAATCTTGGAAAGTTGGAATTCAGCCAATAAATATTCATGATGTCATTATGTCTTACATGAATATTGAACAGAGAAAGAGTTCAGTAGACATATCTTTACAGCAGGCTAAAGGTTAATATTGTATCTATTTCTAATATATAAACGCACTGGCCATAAACTATTCGTCCACTGAGTAAGAGCAGCATGTGATAAAACAATCATAGACAAATAGGTCCATCAGGTAAAGCTTTAATGTAACAAACACAACAATGACGTTCTCTCGATATCTCTCAGATACAGTAGAACCTGTCTTAAGCGACCATTCATTTATTGAACATGGTAGTGTTAAAAGGCAGGTACATGTACATGTAGTTGCTTAATGCAGGCCAAAAGTTTTGCAAAGGAGCTTTCTGCATTACTTTTGACCTGCATTAAGCTGCCACCTGCCTAACAGACCTATAAGTAGACGTATTTTATGGTCGCTTTCGACAGGTTCTGGTGTATACAGACCAGGGTAGTTGGCTGCTCACGATTATGGAGATATGGTGATCCTAGGGTTGTAATACGCGTTTTAGACAAAGCATCCAGATAATGGGAATTGCAGGAAAACAATTGTGTCTGTTTAGTTGCAAACAGTGTTTAAGCCTTTCCCCCGATGAGAATATTCTTATAAGAAATCATGAAGTCAAGATTATTTTTATAATGGCATATGAACACAGGACATTTTGCCTCAGACAGAAACTGTAGATGCAGATCTATATTACACCATAAGCAAACAGAGCAGACCCTGATCTGGGTTTACCCTATTTGCAGATGCGTCAAAATGCGCTTACATAAGGGAAAGGGTTAAACAAACTGTCTTCAAGATGAGACATAAGAACTGTCTTTAACCACTACAAATGTAATATATATGTAATCTTTGTCAACAGTTAGACTTCAAATGAGTAGTCCCATGAGATGAGTCATGGCTCATAATTATATATAATAGCTTGAGGCTACAAATAAAATTGAGATTCACACTCAAAAACAGTAAGTTTAAAGTTTTGTTATAAGTTCGCCATTATTTTTAAATAGATTTTCTATTTGTTTTAAAAACGCAACCACTTGTTCGCTTATATAAACGTAAAATGAATTCAATCCTTTGTCTGCTACTCGCAATCTAATTGGTATTTGAAAACTGCTTGGCGAGAAATGAGACGCAGAGTTACTCGGCGCATCATCAGGATCCAAACTGTTTGACATTCGGTCCAAAAACGTAACATTTGTCTGTCCAGAGCCATATCTCAGAAACTGGGTTTTTTTCTATGAAACTTTAAGAAAATATTAAGAAGCATAAGGACATGCTGCAAGTATCATTCATATTCACGTTTTTGAACACCAGAAACTGAACAATTCCTATTTCAGCCATCCAGTGTACTTATGCAAGGATGCGTATGTTCTTGTCCACACCCACAGCATGCACATGGCTGTACTCTATTACTATTACACACTTCGTCTGTTTTGTTTTGAATGTTAAGGCAGTTTATCTGCCCATCTAGAGAAACTTGAAAGATTAATATCTCATAGAGTTATAAAATTGACATCATTTTTCAGATTTTTATGTATAGAATTTAGGAAAACTAAAAAATGGTTTAAATAACATGCATAGCAATATGCATAGCAATATTTTAATTGTTTTATTGTATTATCATTTGTTTTTAACTTTAACTAATTTTAAAATATAATGGTTAGTAAATATTCCACATATTATAAGCTTTAATTAGTAAAAATAATGATATAAATAAAGGGAGATAATACGCTCGAAAAAGATAGTAAAACGCATATTGTTGTCGTTTAATCAACTAGATATGCACCAAATTGGAATTTAAGTTGGCATTAATTTTGCAGCAGAATACAGTAAAACCTCTCCACAACGGCCACTGAATGTTAATTAGTTGGTATTTAGGGCAGGTGGCTTTTTACTTTCACCTTGCTTTAAGCAACCACAGGCCTTTAACACAAAATACTTGATGTAATTTAGCGTCCGTTATAGAGAGGTTTTTCTGTATGTGTTAAATCATAATAATATTAGATACAACAATATCTACTGTACACATAACTTTGAGTTTACTCCATGAATACCAATGAAAAAATAATGATATCATGAATATCATTTAACTGAATTTTAATAATGGCACTATCAAAAGGGGTTTCAAATACATGTAAGAAACTGCAGAATCACACCTATGGTTTGACATACGCAAACAGAGCAGACCCAGACTCAGATCAGACAGGTCGTGTTACAGGAGCAGTATTATCTGAGTCTCCTCTGTTTGCAAAGTCGTATAATACACATATGGAGTAGGCCTAAAGGGTTAAAACTGGTATGCATTTCCCCCATGTCGTTTATATACTCACGTGATGTATCCTATTAATCTTACATTATAATATATAGATCAACATTAGTCTTGTCTTAACCATGAAGACACAGTTCCATGCCTTTGCAGACAGGATATATCCAGATTAGATTTCCGCTGACTATAGGAGCCCTCTGATCGGGATCTGCTCTGTTTGCTATTGCACTTCGTAGATCCACTTCTACAGTCTCTACCAAGTACAAAACATCCTGTGTAAACAATTATAACAAATCACCTAATCAATACATTTATACGTGGATATTCACCTGCCCACGTGTTAAGTTTCAGTACTCATTTGAATAGTGAACGCTAACTAGATCTAATTGTTTACAAAATATGTTGCCTGCTTCTGTTTTTGAAGTATACTTTTCTTCCACTGGTGTTTGATTTAAAATAGTGTCAGATTTTGAGCAGTTTGTATCCTGATTGGATATATAACCTATGCATATGAACAACTCTTCCAAAATTACATTAACTCATCAGCACCGATTATCTCCCTTTCAATAAATCATTTCCTTTTGGATTTTGTCCTGCATTAACACTTTTCCCGCTAACATGTCTCGAATTTGCAAACACTTAGATCCAGATGATGTGCCGAGTCACTCATTGTCTTACCTCCTTTGTCCTGATCAGAACTTTCAACTTTCTTGTTCAATATTTCTAAATGAACTCCTCCAAATAAGTATTTTGCATGAATGTATTTTCATTTTAGAAGGATTTCGCCGATGACCTTTTGTTTTCCAAAAACGTAACATTTGTCTGTCCAGAGCCACATCTCGGAAATTGAGTTTTTTCTATGAAACTTTAAGAAAATGTTAAAATGCATAAGAACATGCTGCAAGTATCATTCATATTAGCATTAGAACACCAGAAACTGAACAATTCCTATTTCAGCAGCCGATGTACTTCTGCAAGGATGCGTATGTAGGCTACTTGTCCACACTCACAGCATGCATATGGATGCACTTTATTACAATTCGTCTGTTTTGTTTTGAATGTTAAGGCAGTTTATCTGCCCATCTAGAGAAACTTGAAAGATTAATATCTCATAGAGTTATAAAATTGACATCATTTTTCAGATTATTATGTATAGAATTTAGAAAACTAAAAAATGGTTTAAATAACATGCATAGCAATTTTATAATTGTTTTATTGTATTATCATTTATGTTTAGCTTTAACTAATTTAAAAATATAATGGTTAGTAAATATTGCACATATAAGTTTTAACTAGTAAAATTAATGATAGAAATAAAGGGAGATAATACGCTCGAAAAAGATAGTAAAACGCATATTGTTGTCGTTTAGTCAACTAGCTACCCATGTGCTAGATGTGAGTTAGATATGCACCAAATTGGAATTTAAGTTGGCATGAATTTTGCAGCAGAATATATGTTGAATCATAATAATATTAGATACAACAATATCTACTGTACACCTACCTGCAAACTTTGAATTTACTCCATGAATATCAATGCAAAAAATAATGATATCATGAATATCAATTAACTAAATTTTAATAATGGCACTATCAAAAAGGTTTTTAAACACATGTCAGAAACTGCAGAATTACACCTATAGTTTGTCATACGCAAACAGAGCAGACCCAGACCCAGACCCAGACCCAGATCAGATAGAATATATCAAGATTAGATTTCCGCTGACTATAGGAGCCGACTGATCGGGATCTGCACTGTTTGCTATTGCACTTCGTAGATCCGCTTCTACAGTCTCTACCAAGTACAAAACATCCAGTGTAAACAATTATAAAAAAACTCAACTAATATTCAGTTCCCATTTGAATAGTGAACGCTAATTAGATCTAATTTCTTTACAAAATATGTTGCCTGCTTCTGTTTTAGAAGTACAGTTTTCTTCCACCTTTGTTTGATTTAAAATAGTGTCAGAGTTTGAGCAGTTTGTATCCTGCTTGGATATAACCTATGCATATGAACAACTCTTCCAAATTACTTTAACTCATCAGCACCGATTATCTCCCTTACAATAATTCATTTCCTTTTGGAATTTCTGCATAACCTTTGTCCTGCAATAACACTTTCTTTTCCCGCTAACATGTCTCGCATTTGCAAACACTTAGATCCAGATGACGTGCCGAGTCACTCATTGTCTTATCAGGATCCAAACTGCTTGACACTCTGTCAATAGTTTGATAAAAAAAACCAAGTTGATCGAATCAGATGTATTCAAGACTTCACTAGATACAAATTAGAGCGGACATATTTGTTACAGAGGCACTTAACTCCATGAATATTCATATAAGAAATAACAATGTCATGAAAATTAATTAGATTCATTTTATAACGGCATTTGAACTCACGAAAGTTTGGCAAAGGAAGAAACTGTAAAGTCATATCTTTATTGATTCATAAGCAAACAGAGCAGACCCTCGCCAGAAGGCTCCTCCTACTGGAACCATCTGATCAGGGTCTACTCTATTTGCAAGGGCGTAGAAAGATGTATATATAGAGTAAAGGATTGACCCTTTACCACACAGAAACGTGGTGTTACGCGTTTGCAAACAAATTAGACCCAGATCAGACAGCTCCTGTATGAAATATAGTAGAACCCCTCTATTGCGACCACTTAATGAATAAACATGGGTGTCTTTATAAGCAGGTGGTTGCTTAATGCAGGACAAAAGTAATGCAGAAAGCTCCTAGAGGAGCTTTTTGCATTACTTTTGTCCTGCATTAAGCTACCACCTGCATCTAGCAACCATAATTATACCTCTTTTTGGTGGTCGCTTTATGGGGTTTTACTGTATATGGCCATGCTCTGCTTTATTTGCTTATGGAATAGATCTAATAAAGATCTGATTATACAGTTTCATTCGAAGTCAAATATCCACTTGCTCATATTGCCAACAGAAAAGACCAGCTGATAAATATCCATATAGTCATTGACCCTTTCCTTCATATAAACGTGTTGTCACGCATTTGCAAATAGAGTAGACCAAGATCAGACGGCTCCTAGAGGAGCCGTCTGATCAGGGTATGTTCTGTTTGCTGGTGGAATTTGAAAGATCTGTTCCTTTACTTTCTAAAATGTCTACAATGTTCCACCTTCCATATTTCAGTGTAACTATTTTGTCCATGACTATTCAGTAGATATTGAAATACCTTCACTTCGTTTTCTTTCGGGTGGTCACTTACGAGAGGTTGAAGTGTTGATTAAAGTCACACCGTTTAATGCATCGTCCACTTTTTCTATAGCCCTTATCATACATGTATATTGTCATGGCATTTGTCGTAACCATTCGGCCGTTTTCGGTCAGTCAGACTTTACATCGAATAAAATGTTGATGGAATTTAAAATGTTTTCCTTGGTGCATATGACAGTAACTTGTAATTACTGTTTATATTTTCTTGAACACTGTATTGTGTATGTATACATATTAATTACACTCTTCATATATAAAAGATAATGAATTTAAAAACTACCGAAGTCTCCCTTATAAACGCACTAACTCTGATAAAAAGCCCCTTTACTTGTGTGTATATGTGTGTGCGCGTGCGTGCATCCGTGTGTGCGTGTGCGTGCGCGTGTGTGCGTACGCGTGTGTGCATGGGGCTGTATGTGTGTATGCGTGTGTACGTGCGCGTGTGCGTGTGCGTGTGTGCATGTGCTTGGGGACCGGGGTGTTGTATTTAACGTACAATCAGCAGTAACACACTTATATAGAGACGCTGTGTCTTCTTGAGACAGATAAATCGCTGCCACAGAGTGGTAGCATGCGATACACACACGGCATGACCACAGGTGTTTGTCGTGTGCTACCCCACTACCCGGCCACCCCCCCCCCCCCTTCCCGTCTGCAACCACACAGAAAAATATTGAATATTGGCTTAAATAATCTAAAAAATGTAAATACATTGTCAAAATACCATAAAATTACATTCAAAACTGAACTAAAAAAATCTGGGTTTTTTTGTTCACATCAATGTAGGCTAATAGATAATTATCTCTACATTTAGCCAGAAAATTCAACCAGACCAAAGCTTCTAAAATCCATAAATTAACAGAAGACCCAGACCAGACAGCTCCTACAGGATCTCAATCTACTGTTTGTTTATGAATGTAAGAGGTTTTGGCCTGACTGGGTCTATTGTGTTTGCAATAGACATTTGTAGGAGGGACTTTGTAGTTTGAAACCATTGTGATATATAACTAGCATTTGCTCCTACAGGAGCAAATGTTCTATTTATCACAATGGTTTCACAGTGTGACTTTTACAGAGTCGTCAAACGTCGTCAATATGAGGGAATGGGTTAAGGCAGATTCTACTTATTTTGAAATTCCCATCATAGATCTACGATGAAAACAAAGAGCCATATCTTCTTTTGTATTTGAAGAAGACTATAGTTTTGAGAAAAAATGTATACAAATTAAATGTTTACAATGTGATTACCATTATGTTGCACTAGGTCCAGCGTATTCTTTTTAGGGGTATGTCTTTAAAACTACAAATTTATCACAAGAGTACTTACCTCGAGCAAGGGACACCACGTGTTCGCCGTGGTCAATGATAAAGTCTCTTCCGGAAGGGGAGTTCACCACGGTTGTCGCACATTCTGAGACCAGCATCATCATCATCACGTCTATGAAAGTATTCATTCCACATGTGGCTATTTCCTCCATTAAGATCAATAATTGATCCAGTCCACGAAACGCAATAAATTCCTCGTTGAAAACACCATCTTCATCGCTTAGACGCTTGTTGAGCTTCCACAAGAACGGGATCTTTGGGTAGCAGAGTAATCGAACACACACTTCAGGTTCACAGTCATATAGATTCGGAACAGTTAGTCTTAACACTATACGATCTCGAATAGCCGCAAGCTTTGGATTTTCAACAGGTTCTTGTAGAAAGGCGCTATCAACACCAAAATCTATGCTTCCACAGGAGGATGGGTCGACTCTGTTGTCCATGGAATCGCCATCACCAAGAGAATATGACGAGAAATTTGTATCAAGTGAGTTAGCACTTTTGGCTACTAGAGTATCTATATCAGTTTGCGTCCAAACAGTTCTTGTGTCAATAAATTTCTTGTAATTCAACAGCGATGCATTGGACATGGATTTCTTCGAGATCATACTAGCCCTTGAAGCAGGTTCAGAAATAAATGACGCCGTTGACATATCGTCCCTAGTAAGACGATCTTCCGAGAGGTTAGGTCGCAGAAACTCTTTGGGTGATGCCGAAATGCCTCCATGACACTCTGCCGTGACAGTAATCTCATTTGACCACCCATCTGTTTCCCCTTTGGTTCCTATGTCAGCTTCAGGTGGATCAACAATTAACTCAACCACCGCAAAGCCGTCTTGGTCTTTTTCCACAATTTTATCTTGGTTATCAACGTCTTGTTCTACGGGTTGTGGCTTTCTGTGACGCCGTAGTTTTTTCAGGAAGGGGAACTTCATATATAATCTACGGTGTCGGGAATGAGACTTTTTCTCATTGGAGTCGTGGGCGGAGGCTCCACCGAGACGCCCCTTTATCCGATCCAGAGTATGATGAAGCCGATGCATTTCTGGCTTGTCTTGTTATCCAAATCTGAAAATATACGAAATATACATCTAAAATAATCTTAAAGCAGATCGAAAGATATTGTTATTTAACCCTTTAGTTCATTAATATGCATGTAAAAAATAACTGACTCAATTATATTAGTTATGTTATTCTTATAATGGCACGTGGTCATACATATATGAGGCCCTAACAAAAACCGAAGAACAATATTGAATTATTCCATATGAAAACAGGGCTGACGCTTGTCAGGCGACTTCAACGAGCCGTCTGGTCTGGATCGCCTCTGTTTGCAAAAGCACATATCTATGAAATAATGGGTTAAGAATATTATTAATTCTGCAAGTATAGTACATGGAATCCGAAACTTTCAAATGTCTTCAGCTGACACATTCAATGTCCCCTATACATATAAAAGTGAATAAAAGTATGGCATAGTGACAAAACAGAAATTATTGGACCTTAAACTTTCTCACAGATTTGAAAGCCCTTCTCATAGATTGTCTATGTTTCTGGAAGAGTTATTTACGGAGTAATTAGAAATATGCTACAGGTCAGAATTTCTCAAAACAGCAATCATTGTTTTGTCGTGGTGAGTGTTTTATGACACTTGGTTTATTAAGTGAGCACTTGAAGCAATGTGTTTCAAGAACAATAGTTTTGATCTCTTGACTTTAATATTAGTCATCAATGCAAGTGAGACAGATCGGATTTAGTCATTAGTCAGAATAGTATGATTCAGTCAACCCTTTCCTTCATATAAACGTGTTTTCACACATGTGCAAACAGAGCAGACCCAGATCAGACGATTCCTATAGGAACCGTCTGATCAGGGTCTGCTCTGTTTGCTAGTGGAATTTGCAAGGTATATTTCTTTAGTTTCTAATATAGCTACAATATTCCACCTTCCTCATTTTATCATAACTATTGTGTCCATGAATATTCAATAGGTTTATAACTCTGGAATAAACATGATCATTAGTCAGTATTATAGGATTCCTTTAATTAACCCTTATCCTGCCGTAAAAAAAGTTTGCTCAAACTTTGATCTGGGACATTGTTTTACCTACTTCCCATTCGTTCAAAGTTTTGATACACTGTTGACCAAGTATCAAACAGCCTGGATCCTGTTGAGACGCAGATATTCTCCGAGTCTCATCTGGATAAAAGCTGTTTGCAAATGCGAGTCAATTCGCGTTTGGCAGTGTAAGGCTTTAGACATATTTTCAGTGCATGGCAGTCTTTGTGTCTGTCTGTATGCTCTCACATACTGTCACTCTATTGTAACGCAGGTTCTTCGTCGATTACAAATACAAGTACATGTATAAAACTTCTGGTATATGCATAAAGCATGGACTTACGAGTGTACTTCCGCTGTTAACTATTTTGCTGCAAATTTTATCGTCTGCAAACTTTGTCGTCTGCTACTATTTTCATGAGTTTATTTTTATTATTATTATTTTATTCAGAAAACAGTCACAGAACAAACAGTTTGAGGCCCGATAAGACGCTGATGTTACTCGGTGTTTCATCTGGATCCAAACTGCATAGATAATCACAGATGCGGCATTGGCAGCGAAAGAGTTAAATGTCATATGACAAATGAAATATTATGTAAATCCCCACCAGTTTGGATGTGCCTTGTTTAAATGAATCATGATACAGTTGACATAATGTACGTATTTGTTGTCTTTAACATGCTACAGGCGGACTGGTTAACGCTTTTGAAAACAGGATAGATCCATATGAGATGCCGAGAAACTCGGACCGATGTCTCCTCATAATCCAAAGCTGTTTTGAACTCTCTAGCTGTATATTTTGCAGATAATTAACCCTTCCCCTGTTCAATATTCCTATACGTAAATACTGACATCATGAATATTTATTAGCTGAAATTTGATTATAGCATTATATATACAGGAAGTTTTAGTGCTAGTGAAAACAGTAGTGTCAGATGTATTGTAATTGCATTATAATTGCATCAGCAAACAGAGCAGGCCCTGGTCACAGGCTCATATAGAAGCTGTCTAATCTGGGTCTTCTCTGTTTGATTATGGGTGAAAAAGCCTTTATATGAGGGAATAAGCGAAGTACACAAATGACACGTGCTTCACTCAGCATTCTACAGATTAAAGTACGCGTGCTACTACGTAAAATGTCACGAGATTGTGTTATCCCTTTCCCTCATATAAACTTGTTTTCACGCAGTTTGCAAACAGAATAGACCCAGATCAGATGGCTCCTAGAGGAGTCATCTGATCAGGGTCTGCTCTGTTTGCTAATATAATTTGATAGATCTGTTCCTTCGCTTTCTAAAATGTCTACAAGATTCTACCTCCCATAGTTCTTTATAAATATTTTGTCCATTCATATTCAGTAGGTATTAAAATTTGGAATAAACATAGAACAGGGAGAGGGTTATGATACAGCAGTACCACTCAATAGCGACTACTAAATGAATTAACACATTCTCTCCTACTGACGTATGTTGGCGCCTCTGTAGAAGTCACATTTTGAAACCATGCTGATAAATAGAGCATTTTCTCCAGAGACTCTCCTTTTTATAGTTCATGATCCTTTTCGGTAGATTTATTTAAAGAAGCTGGGTCTAAATATAGCGTAGGGGGAATGAGTTAAAAATCCTCCATTCCATGAAAGTTATCTAGGAAATAATGATATGATGAGTATTAATTGCCGAGTTTTACTAATGACATTTATTAATATCTTGGCCGTGCCAAAGACTGTAGAATCAGATGTTTTATTACTTTATAAGCAAGCAGAGCAGACCCTGATCAGACGGTTCCTACAAGAGCGCTCTGAATAGGGTCTACTCTGTTTGCAAAGGCGGTAAAAGGCGTATAAATAGAGTAAAGGATTAAAAGCAAATGGTTGCTCATTGTAGAACGAAATTAATGCAGAAAGCTCATAATTATGTACAATTTTTTGCTATCATCTGCTATCATTTGTCTCAGAATTCCAGATTTATGTTTACATGTATTGCGTTATGTCATTATAGAGGAGTTTATTGCAGATACTGAGCTACAGATAAAGATGCGAACCCAAATACTTAATTCGCCATTAGTCCACCAAACCCTATACTGTGACCACTCTTACGAATCGTCTCTTAGAATCTTAAATGTACGCATCATGTCTGTACCTCTGGTAGATAGCATGCGAAATGTGCTATCAGAGAGAGTGTACATTCTACATTCCTTACTTTTGCTGCTCGATAGCTGCTCGATACAGGTCGCACGTAATTACATAATTTTCCTATGGGAGCTTTCTACAGTACTATCGTCATGTATTAAGCTACCACTTGTCTTAGAGACCAACACATATAAAGAGGTATTACTGTTCAAACTTTAGTGTTTTTCACATCAAAACTTATGGAGTATTTTCCTGTTTTCATGTTGGGAGCAGACAGATAGGTCCGGCTTGTATGTAATGAGGATTTCCTGAATGTTAAAGTAGTTTAAACCCTCAGCTATGTTAACCCATATATTCCCATGATATTAAAACCCTTACTCCATGAATATTTATGTACCAAATGATGACATCACGAATATTAATTTGATTAGTTTTTTAATGGCATATTTACACATGAAATCTTTGCTAGAGCAGAAACTGTAAAACAGTATCCCTAGTATTCCATAAGCAAAGAGAGCAGGCCCTGATCAGACGGCTCCAATAGGAGCCGTCTGATCTGGGTCTACTCTATATGCAAAAGCATAGGAAGGGGTATTTATAGAGTAATATGATAATGACCCCCTCCACATCTTATTTTAGAACCCATCCATTTGCCACAGTGAGGGAGAACAGCACACATCATGTTTGCTGGTATATGACAATATACATATATATATATATAATTGCTGGTAAAACCATTGTGATAAATAGAGCATTTGCTCCTATAGGAGCAAATGCTTTATTTATCACAATAGTTTCAAACTACAAAATTCTAAAAATTCCCTTTCTCTAATTAATGCTCCTTTTCGGTAGATTTATTCAAAGAGGTTGTATCTAAAATAGCCTATGAGGTAATGGGTTAACGTTGTTTGTAACTCGCCACAAACATTAATTAGATGTCTGTTACGTGTGCAAATAGTAGACCAAGTGTCAAACTTTTAACCCTTTTCCCTCATATAGACGTCCTTTCACGCACTTGCAAACAGAGAATACCCAGATCAGACGGCTCTTGTAGGGGCCGTCTGATCAGGGTCTGCTCTGTTTGCTTTTGAAATGACAAAGATCTGATTCTACAATTTGGCCAAAACAAAAACTTCACTTGAAAAGTTAACATTATAAAAATCAGCTAATAAAGATTCATAATGTCATTATTTCGTAAATAAATATTGAACAGGGAATGGATTAATGTGACTTGATTTGTACCGTTGGCATATATTTGATAATGCTTGATTTGCGTTTCTTTTTTACCCAAGCTAAGTACATATACTGTAACATGTGCGCTAGTGATTCACTTTACTATCTTCACTTGTGATTCACTTTACTATCTTCACTAGTGATTCACTTTACTATCTTCACTTGTGATTCACTTTACTATCTTCACTTGTGATTCACTTTATTATCTTCGCTAGTGATTCACTTTATTATCTTCACTAGTGTTTCCCTTTTACTCTCTATGCTAGTGATTCACTTTACCATCTGTGCTAGCGAGTTTCTTTACTCCCTGTGCTAGTGACTCACTTTACTCTCTATGCTAGTGAACTTTTTGACCGCCTTAATCCCACTAAGCCTGAATTGACATGCATTTGCAAACAGCGTGGATACAGATGATTCGCCGATGAACGCTGCATCTCAGCTGAATAAGGCTGTTTGACAATCTACTAATAGTTTCTCAAAGCTTGATCGAATCGAAAGTCCTAATTTGAGAAGACGTCATTTATAACAGCATGGTAAAGGTTAATAATTCAATTTACAAAGTGTCCCTATCCGTATGGAGGTTGCAGGTTCGATCTTCGTTCGGACCATACCTAATACTTATAGGCGGAAGTAGTGTCTCCTTCACTTTGTGCTCGTCATTTGAGGTTAGTACACTAGGACTGTTATACCCTGTACCAGTATTATATGACTGGACATGGCCCCTGTATCAGTATAATATGACTGAATATGGCCCCTGTACCAGTATAATATGACTAGGTATGGACACTGTATGATTGAGTATGGACCCTGTATCAGTATAATATGACTGGGTACTGTCCCTGTATCAGTATAATATGAGTGGGTACAGTCCCTGTATCAGTATAACATGCTTGGGCATGGTCCTGTATCAGTATAATATTGCCGGATATAATCCTGTATCAGTATAATATGATTGGGTATGGTCTTGTATCAGTATAATATGACCGCATATGGTCCTGTATCAGTGTAATATGATTGGGTTTGGTCCTGTATCAGTATAATATGATTGGGTATGGCCCTGTATCAGTATAATATGACGAGCAGAGGAAATGTATTTGCGGTAAAAAAGGGCAAAACAACCCAAAACAAAATGTCACCATCCATGTAATGCTGTAAAACATCAGCTAATACCCTATGACCTTTTGCAATTTGTCCCTAGTTCCGAATCAATCAAGCTTTTAAGAAACTGTTGATCCAGTATCAAATAGCTTCGGTCCTGATGAGAAGCCGAGCTGACTTATCAGAACTGGTTTCAATCCGAGTTTTATTACCAGTCTATATGCCCTATGTTTTTCATAGACACCATTAGACTCAGACTGTTTGGAATGCCAGTCAGATCGCACACAATATACATGCTTCCGTACGGTTGATGCATTTGTAAACTCTTTTGATCCAAATGAAATCTCGAGTAACTCGATGTATCTCTCATAAGGATTTAATTGTTTGACACTGTGACACCGGGTGGCACTGGTTGTCAAGAGCAACTGGAAGTCGAGCGAGTTTTTTACTACTTGGATATGACAACATCTTTCCTTAAGTAGTGTTAAAAGATTTATGAATGTACGTTTGTCTGCACACCTAGATGTAGTAATAATGGACCGTTGGTGGAGATAAAGATTTCCCATTCCATTAGTTACTAGTTGTACATGTACAGTAGAACCTGTCCTAAGCGGCCATTAAAACACTGGTCTTATTATGGGTATGTAATGCAGATGGTAACTTGTCAAATGTAATGCATAAAGTTCCTATAGGAGCTTTCTGCATTAGTATTTCCCCTACGTTAAGCAACCATCTTCTGTTTAACACTCCTGTGTTCAATAAACGAACGGCCGCTTAGGATAGGCTATAGTGTAGGCTACCTAGATTGCTTATATTTGTGACGTTCCATCGGTTATGGCAAAATCTGTATAGACAGTAACGCGTCTCTAATGCGAATACAGACACATGTGTCTTAACCCTTCTCTTGCTGAATTTTAAAATACATTTCTCCTTCTTTACCCATGTCCTGCTGTATAATTACGTATATCTTCACTGTGTACATGTATTTCGCTGTGAAATCACTGCTTTGGAGTGCACTTGTTGCATAATCAACTTGCAAATAGTGCAGACCCTGATGAGACAGCTCCTGCAGGAGCTGTCTCATATGGGTCTTCACTATTTACAGGTAGGTATATTGACGCGAATAGCAAGGGAAAGGTTAAAACCATGTAGCCATATGGGTCTTAAAACCAGGTGGTAGATTAATACAGGACGAACGTTATGCAGAAAACTCCCGTATCAGCTTCCTGCATTATTGTCAACCTACATTAAGCAAACCCTGCTCCGTTGTTATGTATTAGGTGGTGGTTGAGGTGCTACTGTGTAGAACTAAAACGTGGGGAAGCAGGAACGCATTTAGAAACAGGTGACTGCCTAATGCAGGGCGAATATAAATGCAGAAAGCTCCTGTGAGCTCGCTATGTTTTACGTTTGCCATGCTAAACTGCCATCTATCTCAATAGGCCGACAATCAGATTTGAGCCGCACTTTTGAAAAAACGGTTATTGAATTGCAAACAATGTGCAGTAAAACCTCTCTATAACGGTCGCTAAATTGTGTTAATTGGATGGTATTTAGGGCAGGTGGCTGCTTAAAGCAAGGTGAAAGTAAAACAGAACGCTCCTATAGGAGCATTCTTTTATACTTTCACCTTGCTATAAGCAAACACCTGCCTTTAACACAAAATACTTGATGTAATTTAGTGGCCATTATAGAGAGGTTTTAGACCATCATACACAGCGTCCGGTCATGGTCTACATTGCTTGTCGCACGTCAGATTCTAAGGAAATTCATATCCTATTATTCCTTAATGAGTAAACCTTGTTCAGATACCTCATCACAAATGTCACACATATCTAATATGTGTCTACAGATACCTCATCACAAATGTCACATATATCTAATATGTGTCTACAGATACCTCATCACAAATGTCACACATATCTAATATGTGTCTACAGACACCTCATCACAAATGTCACACATATCTAATATGTGTCTACACTGCTGCAAGACAGTGATTCGTTTCTCTTGTTTACTGCAGTTAAGAATATTGGGGTTAGCATTATGAATTTGAAAAACAGGAAACTGGTAAGCAGTGTTTACCCAGATCAGAGAGCTTCGTTAGATCGTCTGCCCATGGTCAAAGCTGAGATGATGTTTGGGTTAGTCCATCAACACGTAAATACATGTAATTTGTTATGCATACTTCGCTTAATATGCATGAATACTTATGTAAGAAATAATGCCACCATGGATATAAGTTAACTGAATGTTTATACTGGCAAATAAACAAGTTATTTAAGCAAACCGAGTATAGACCCTGATCAGACGGCTCCCACAGGCCTGAAAAGGGTTCATACAAACAAATACATTAACATATAAAGGACGCTGAAGGGACTCTGGCACTAATAAAAGTATATGTGTACCTAGAGGTGACACTGAGGGGACGCTGGCACCAATAAAAGTATAGTTACGTGTACCTAGAGGTGAAATTGAGGGGGGAATGGCATTGGTGAACGTATACGTGTACCTCTAAGTGACACTGAGGTGACACTGGCACTAACAAAAGGATACGTGTACCTACAGGTGACACTGAGGGGACACTGGCACTAATAAAAGTATACGTGTACATGGGGACACTAAGGGGACCACTGACACTAATGAAAGTATACGTGAACACGGAGGTGACACTGAGAGGACACTGTCTCTGTGGAAAGTATACATATATACGGATGTGACACTAAAAGGGTACTGGCACTAATGAAAGTATACGTGTACATTTAGGGGACATTTAGGGGACACTGGCACTAATGATAGTATACGTCGACATGGATGGGACATTTAGAGGATACTGGCAATGGCGAAAGTGTGATTGCTCATGGAGGGAACACTTAGGGGACATTGACACTGTGGAAAGTATATATGTACATTGAGGGGACATTAGAGAAGGTATAAATGTATGGAGGGGATACTGATTATATAGTAGAGAAAATAAACAGGTACATGGAGGCGACATTGTGGGACACTAGAAACCGTATTCATGTACATTGAGGGAATACTGTGGGGACACTGGCACTAGAAAAGTATACATGTGCATGTATGTAACACTGAGGATAAAGTATACACGTACTTGAAGGGGTACTGAGGGGGGCACTGGCACTAGAGAAAGTATACATGTACTTGAGGGGGGTACTGAGGGGGCACTGGCACTTGAGAAATTATACATGTACATGAAAGGGACACTGAGGGGACACTGACACTAGAGAAAATATACATGTACATGAAGGAGACACTAAGGGTACACGATACAAAGTATGCATGTACATGGCTGGGACACTGAGGGGACACTAACACTAGGGGAAAATATACGTGCATATGGAGGGGTCACTGGCACTAGTGAATTTATACACGTACATGGAGGCGCATTAGCACTAGTGAAAGTATACATGAACATAGGGGGACTCTAGCACTAGTATAAGTATGCGTGTATACGAGGGATTTTAGTACTAGTGAAAGAATACATGTACTCGGGGGGGGGGGGGGGCTCTAGTACTAGTGAAAGTATACATGTACATGGAGGGGACACTGGAGGGACACTAGCACCAGTGAAAGTATGCATGTATATGGAGGGGACACTGAGGGGACACTGCACCAGTGAAAGTATGCATGTACATGGAGGGGACACTAGAACTAGAGAGGGGAGGGGACATTTGCACTAGTCAAAATACACGTGTACACTGAGGGGACGCTGGTACTAATGAATGTATAGTTGTGTATATATGGAGGGGAAACTGACACTAGAGAAAGACACACAGGGAATCAAATATGTGTATCTGGGTTAAACATGGATTGACGTAAACCAAATTATACATGGAATACATGTATATATGTAATAAAGGTGCATAAATAAATATTTCAGTAGATCCTCTATATAGTTACCACGTAATGACTCCATGCGTGTGTTTAAATGCAGATAACTGTTTTGTTTTGCTTTGTAGAACGGAAGTAATGTGGAAAGTTCCTATGGGAGGTTTCAGCAAAAATGTTTGTTCTGTATTTAGCAACCACCAGTCGCACAACACCAGTATAAGACCTATTTTGAGTGGTTGTTATATAAGGTTTGAATTTATATTGTCTGTGTGTGTTACTCTATTACCGGCAGGAGGGGTTACAAATGGAACAATAAATGAGTCATGTCAAACGATGAAAGTTTGACCGTCCCAAGATTACTTTCAACTGTACATACAGTAGAAACTCTATATAACGGCCACTATATATCGTGTTAATTAGTTGGTATTTAGGGCAGGTGGCTGCTTAAAGCAAGGCGAAAGTAAAACAGAACGCTCCTACAGGAGCGTTCTGTTTTACTTCCACCTTGCTTTAAGCAACCACCTGCCTTTAACACTAAACACTAGATGTAATTTAGTAGCCGTTAAATAGAGGTTTTGCTGTATTCTACTGAACATTTATGTATAACTTTAAAATCGCTTACCTTTGGACAAAACTTTGAGTAACTTTTATTCTCTATATACCGACTTCCATTTCCCACAGTGTATATTACAATTAAAAACTACACCATCATTTCTACGTGTTTATAATAATCTTCCTATTGTTATAATATCATTACAAACGGAACTCACTAAGTGGGAGAAACCGACAAACTACTCATCGCTTGTCACAACCACGGCCGAACAATCGATATGTGGTGTGTGTTTATAAATAAACAACAATTCATTCCTTGAATGTACAATGTAACATGAGACTTTTACAATCAGTTTCGTTTATAACGATAACGTGGTAAATATAACGACTCTATATGAGAAAAAAATCTAATACTTCTTTGAAACAAATTTGAAAATACATTTTTAATATGACAGATAACGTTCTATTTTTAGCACTGCTTTGATTGGGTTAACGTCATGTAATAAACGTCAATTGTCTACGTTAGTCCGTGTGATTACTGGTGACAGTCATGCTGTTATATCAATGTTATTGACGTACTCAGTGAAGCATGTCGGTATAGAACTCGGATGTGACCAGTGTATACTGTTGTTTACTTAACCTCTGAACACTCAAGACTGACATCTTGCAAAACGCATAAGCTTCTGTGGTTAATGTCGGTATTTAGTAATTAACCATTTACCTGTTAGAGACGCCTGTAAACAACTGTGCAAATAGAGCAGACCAAGATCAGACAGCTCCAGTAGGAGCTGTCTGATCATGTTCTGCTCTGTTTGCAAATGAAAAAAATATAGACCTGGTTCTGCAGTTTCAGCCTTTGTTAAAACTTCCTTTGTCCATAATGCTGTTATAAAAAATCATCTAGTTATTATTTCTTCAGTCAATATTTCTTACATGAATAAACGTTAGATAAAAGTATATAAGAGTGAAATGGACGCGGTTAGTGGATTGGATTACAATAGAACCCCCTAACCGCCTTTAGGTTCCATTGTTCTTAACCCCTTCCCTGATTAATATTTATTCAAAATGTCTACACCTCATGAATATTCATGGACAGAATATATAACATAGAACACGAAAGCCATTTTTTCACTTTTGTGGAAACTGCATAATCAAATCAATAAATTGCCATAAGTAAACAGAGCAGATCCTGATCAGACGGTTCCTACAACAGCAGTCTGATCTGGGTATTCTCGTGAAAAGTCGTTTATAGTAAGGAAAGGGGTGGACATGTCCGGTAAAGAGCACTGGTACAGTGTAGTAGTTTTACTCACTCAATCACATTATCCAGATACCGAGCCATGTTGCTTCTAAAACTATCCTCATTACTGAGTGCATGTGAGGAAGCCAGTAGTGCCATCTTGAGTCTCCACCAATAGGAGATCGAACCAGCGAATCCCCCACACACACAGCTGAGCCCCCCCCCCCCCCCCCCAACACACACACACACACACACACACACACAGACAGAGTATCGATTCGAAAGCCCTGCTTCACCTCCCGAGGCTACCCCGCCCCTTGCAGTGAAACGTTCTCTCCACATTTCCCCACAGTATAAAAGGAATTGATTTCGCACCCCTCTTCAAAGCCCCACCCATTCACAATTTCTTATATGTGTGGGTGGTGTGGTGGTGGTTTACAGTTTCACAGTACATAATCATAAATGGACAGGCTAGAGTAAAACAAATAGAAATATTAATATTTTACCTGATAAAGACACCTTTGTAAACAGATTAGATTCCGATCAGACGGCTCCTGTACGAATCTGGTCAGGGTCTGCCCTTTCCATGTTTGGAATCATATACATGTAGATCTGATTCTGCAGCTTATGTCATGACCAAAACCTCGTGTAGTCTATAAAATACAGTATAACCTGTCTTAACCCATATTGACGACTTTTGACGACTCTGTAAAAGTCACATGTTGAAACCATTGTGGTAAATAGAGCATTTGCTCCTATAGGAGCAAATGCTCTATTTATCACAATGGTTTCAAACTACAAAATTCTAAAGTTTTCCCTTTCTCTAGTTCATGCTCATTTTCGGTAGATTTATTCAAAGAGGTTGTATCTAAAAATAGCCTATGAGGTAATGGGTTAAGCGGTCACCAAAAAGTGTTCTTATCATGGGTATGTAAGGCAGGTGGTTGCTTAATACATATCAAAGGTAATGCAGAAAGTTCTTATAGGAGCTTTCTGTATTACTTTTGCCCTGCATTAGCAACCACCTGCTTATAAGACCCCTATGTTCAATAAATGAATGGCCGCTTAAGACAAGTTCTACAGCATAAACATTCAGCACATACATTATATTTATATTGCCCATACTTCTTTCATATATTTTCATCAGGTAAAGAGATTGGTAAATGGTTTATAGTTCACGGGACATTAATCGTTATTGATAATTGATGATATATAACGGGCGTGCTGTTTTGTATAGTGTTGGGTTTTTTTCATTATTACTAGTGTAAATAAGGTACATGTATTTCTAACTGTTATACTGAAGCTACATAAACTGCTATAGTGTCGCTACATAAACTGAAAACAACTTACAAGGGAACAAAGTAGATATCTAGATAATTGGTACTGATAATACATGTAGTATTGAAAGATAAAAATAAGGAACAGTATCAATGATTTATGAGGAAGATGAAGAAGATTATTTTTGTGTTTTATCTATAAGAAAGGGTTAAAGAAGAGAAGGGAAAGAGGGGTGGGCAGGGGGAAAGGTTCAGAGGGGAATGATGGTGGAAAGAGTGAGAAGACAGAGAAAGTTAAAAGAATGGACAGAGAGGGGGATAAAAAGGGAGACTGAGACACAGAGAGATAGAGAGAGGGGGGAGAGAAGAGAAGAGAGAGAAATATCGTCGTATAAAGTTGTATTTATGGAATTAAGGTTAACTCTTTTGGCACCTCTACTAACATTGCTCTTTCCTTTTAACTATCAGATTGATGTTCATGCAGCTGGTTTTCTGAACGTGAATAGAGTATCAAACAGTTAAACCCCTGTTGATTATGACTAAGCTGCTCAAAACTATATGTAGAATATCTGTTTTACTTACAATATCGATATAAAGCTAAAGAGACATAAAAAGTACTTGATTTGGTGTGGTAAATAGTGTTGGGGAGGGCCCGGGTCCGTATCTAATGTGTGGATTTCGGTGATGTTCTTACACGAGTTTTGCGTAATAAAAGTACCTGATTCATTAAACATAATTACTTTGATCAATACCGTATTGGAAATGTGTACTTAACAATATTTTGTAAAAAATAACGCTATTAAAGCGTTATTTTGGGTATATTTGATATGATAAAAACTGGATTTTTGGTGTCTAAAGTGTAGATATGGGTGATTTCTAGCTACATGATAATTCAAGTAATTAAAGCATATTTTAGATTTCCGATGTATTATCTACTCTCAAAATTGTTGGTGTCATAAGTGTTGATTTGCTTGATGTTTAGCCTCGTGCGTTAATCAAATTAATACCAAATATTTAATAAAAGCAAAGACCTATCATAGGTCTTTGATAAAAGCAATGGTTATGTTGCTAAAACACCTAATACCTGTTTTTCTACATACAGAAACAGACATAAACAGCAGACTATAGTCTGCTCATTGGATTATTGACACTGTTGAAAAAAATATTATGATCTTCAAATCCATCTCATTTCTGTTTAAATGCTCCTGCAAACAAGCATTACTGTCGAAAGAGAAACTAAACTCCTACTTGAAAACGCACTTCACGGCAAGGTGACGGTATTGGCAGTGCCGAGTTCAGTCGGTAAGATCGGACCATTCTTTTTTGAATCGCACGATGAAGCAACACACGTTCATGAGTAGCTGAAATCAGCAATTCGAAAAAAATTGGGGAAATCACCACAGATTATGCGCAAATGTCATTGATTTTTTAAAGAGACTGAAATGACACAAAATGGGCGTTATATTGAAGATCTGCCGTAAACCTTGTTTGGAAAGTAAAGTTCCATCACTAAATAAAATTAAAAAAGATACGTATATAACTCAAATATTTGTGAATTTTCCACAAAAGGTGTGGATTTAAATTACAAATTGTTGAACCGGGTGGGTTTTAGTGAATCGCAGACCTACAGTCAGGATATATTGAATTTGTCCTGAACGATTTGGGTATCTCGGACAAGGCTGTAGAAAAGATTCGTAATGGTCTATCAAAATCTCTTATTTCTCAACAAAACTATCAGAAATTCTAATGAGTTGCAGCGAGATGGGGCCTTGAGTAGAAATATTTGAAATATCTTTTGAGATTTTCTATATTATCCCAGCCCTGGCCTTGGGATTGTAGTGATCGGCCTATATAAGGCATCTCCAACAGCCTTGCTGTTGGGTTAACCCTTTAGCGACGTGGTTAGAGTGTCGGACTAGTATCCAGGAGTTTGGGGTTCGAATCCCGGGTAGAGGCCAGTAACTTCAGGATCATAACAATTTATCTTTACCAAAGCCCTATCATAGGTCTTTGTCTTTAGGCACGATTTCATTCATGCGCGTCTTTTACAGTAATCACAATCTGCAGAAGATGGCCACTAACCGGGAAGAATACGATAAGGAACACTTTATCTTTACAAACGATTTAGTCAACAGTAAACTTTAATCGGTTGAAAATGGTCAGTAACCAGGAAGAAGACGATAGGGAAAACTGGTCCAAGTTGAAATACCCCTCCTCTGTTCCTCCCCTGAATACACCTAATTAATGTATGAACTTATCCCCAAATATTTTTTTTATTTTAACCTACACATGTTCGGGTTTTAACATTCTGGCTATCGGTTTTCACCTGTAATGGGGTGCCAGTACTACCGGCAATCGGGGTACTGGGAAGACTTTTATACAATACCTCAGCTCAAATATCACGGCATTGTGCATTTTATACATCACCGGAACGAATTGTGCTGTGAACAGAAAAGCCGACAACATGTTTAAAAAGTACGGTATTTGGTTTGATTATTTATAGTTGTAATAAAAATCTGTGTCCAAAGGTTTCCACATACTTATAATTGATTTCTGTACGAAAACTACTTCAAGAGGCAGTCACGAAACAGCTGTTCGTCACGAATAACACAGAAATTCGACATCATCTAGATATTCGGACACATGAATCAGTCATTATAGGGTATTAAATTGTCCAGCCTAATATGTTGGATCTTAGATCTGCTGTTTATTATTGTGGATTGGAGTGCTTTTATCATTTTCCGTCCATGAAACCTTAACCCTGTCTATATGTCCGAAATACGACCAGACTAATATCAGAAAATTCGCAAGGTTAATGTCGAAATACACATGTATGGCCAAGTTAATGTCAGAAAAGACGAAATTCTTAATGTAAAATAGCCCTGATGTCAGAAAAGATGAAACTCTTAATGTAAAATAGCCCTGTTAATTAACTATAACATTTATGGTAGCTCCGTAACAACAGTAGGATGGCTGGTACCAATTTGAATTAAATCAATTAAAATTTTATTATTAAAAAGTAAAATACAGTCTGGGCTCAGTTTTACAAACTGGTCTGGACCATAGCTTGCTTTTTGTAAAATTGAAATTTTGTTGAAACAAATTTTGTCTTTTAATGATCTCATTTGTGGTACCGACTTGTATTTCATGTAGCCTGACCACTGACCAGGGACTTAACGTTAATGAATGGTTCTAGGACATTAGCCCACCGGACGACAACCCACCCAAATGACAGCCCACTATTTCGCTAAGGGCGGACATTAGCCCACCCATGTTTTTGTGGGGGCGGACATTAGCCCACTCGTGGTTTTGTGGAGGGCGGACAGTAGCCCACTTCAAGTCTTGTACTTTTTTGATGGGCGGACATTAGCCCACTCGGACACTAGACCCCTCGAGATGTATAGTAACGAGGCGGACATCAGCCCACCCGGACAGTAGACCCCTCGTAATTTGCTCACCTATTTCTGTAAGGTCAAATAAATGTAAAAATAATATCTTCGACTTTAGATCGGAGCAACATAAACATATCACACAAATTTTATTTTTCGGTAATGTTCGAACAAGTACGTAAGCGTTGAACTACAAGATAAAGCTTACAAATTTGGGGGGGGGGGGGGGGGGGAAAAAGTCGTTCAATTTACAGTATCATTACAGTATTTTTCAGGTTAACAATCAATGTAGCTAATTATCCATGATTTATCAAACAGTGCAGTGCAATGAAGCATAAACAAACATTATAACTAAGATAATTAGGGGCCAAACATCCTCGGTCCGAAACAGACTTTATTTTGTAACATAAAGAACCAGTAAGAGTAGCTGAATATTTGATAAATCATGGGTAATTACAACGATTTTCACCTAATTGGGAGTGTGAATAAACATATATTATAATCTCCAGGGGTCTACTGTCCGGGTGGGCTGATGTCCGCCTCGTTAATATGCAGCGCGAGGGGGAGAGACTTACTCTCCAGTAAGAGTAGCTGAATATTTGATAAATCATGGGTAATTACAACGATTTTCACCTAATTGGGAGTGTGAATAAACATATATTATAATCTCCAGGGATCTACTGTCCGAGTGGGCTAATGTCCGCCCATCAAAAAACACGAGTGGGCTAATGTCCGCCCTCCACAAAACCATGAGTGGGCTATTGTCCGCCCCTCAAAAACATGAGTGGGCTAATGTCCGCCCTTAGAGAAATGGTGGGCTGTCATCCGGGTGGGCTGTCGTCCGGTTGGGCTAATGTCCGTTTACCTAATGAATATGATCAATTCATGCATTGCATAAATGTTCATTAGGTACAGTGTAAACAGTGCAGAAATAGATCATTGTTCACAGTGCAGAGCTGAAGGATCTGGGTCAACACTGTTTGCAAGTATTTGTTTCATATTTCAGGCCTTTTTTTCACTTGAAGAGAAAAAATTTGCTACCCGCTTTTATTTATAAGTAGTAGAAATGGCTAAGTAGGGGAAACAATCAAGCGCAGTTTGTCAATCGGAGGAAACACATTTTTAGGGGAAAACTGCATGATTTTAAAGAAAATCGTGGATATCTGTTATATAGATTAAAAAAATCCCTGTTATTTGAATAAAACATTCATGCATTTAACCTTTTTATTCTGCACTGTATATATAATGCGCCGCTCATACAACCTTGTACATACACAGCTGTACGACATTGCCCCAGAGTGGGATTGGTACTTAATTGGAAGAAGAAGAAGAAGGAATGCTGACTCATTCCCAAATTCAAAACATTGAAGTGGACTCCATTTTCAATGTGGCAGTAAAAGCTCCCAGTTTACTTGAATAAATGTAAAAATATGAATACGGTTTTAATTACTTTAATTTTTGCATTGAACATATAAAATAAAGAAATTCATTGCCATTACAAACAGAAGAGAATCAGACCTGTAACATATAAGCAACAGAGCAGGTAAGATGCATAAATTTAAACATTTAGATAATAGTTCCAATATTTCTCCAGTAAACCCTATACTGTGACCATTCTTTAAAATCGTCTCTTTGAGACAATTCTAAAGAATGGTCACAGTATAGGGTTTGGTGGAGAAATGAAGAGTTTAGTATTTGGGTATGCACCATTATCTATAGCTGTGAGCAGTTTGATATCATATGGATTAACTCTGTTTGCAAAAAGAGTAAAATGACAAGATTACCAAAGTAAAGGTTTAACCCTTTCCCTCATCAATATTTTTACAAGAATTCATGCCTTCTTAACTGAATGTTTATAATGGCCAATGAGCAAACTTGCTTTTTGACCATTATAGAAATTATAGAATCAGACCTATATTTCCATTAGCAAACAGAGTTGACCCTGATCAAACAGTCCCTTCAAAGGCGTAAAAAGACATTTATATGAAGTAAAGGGTCACCACATAAAAATAGATTTCATATTTGTTTGACAGATTTGAAGACAAAGAGAGTATATCAAGTGTGAATAATGCTAAATCATCTGTTCAGAGACAAGTGAAGGCATCTGTGCTGGAAATGTTTCCATTCGTAGAGGACTACATGGATGAAATACTGCCAAAAAAAGACACCCTCAAGATTGTCAAGTGGTATGTTTATAATTTTACTAACTGCGACTGTTGGGAGTTGTATGTTAGATGAGATCTGATCATCTGAATCAATTACAACTAGTTCTTTCGGAATTGTTGACTAATTATAGTAAATTATACTCCCCACAATGAAGTTATGCATGGGTATACTGGATTCAGGACTGTCATTCCATTCGTAGACAAATTTTGTCCGTGCTTCTTCTTCTACAGTTTCTCACAAATTCTGCTGAAACTTCCTACCATGGGAAATTGTGCACCAGCAACATTCATTAGGATAGTATGATTTATATTACATGAGTTATTGCCCTTTTTGTATTTTGAGGGCATGTTTTGTTCTGAAGTCCAGTTTTTTTCATAACAATCAGATCTATTGATTTGTAGCTTGGAACATATATTTACCATCATAAGCTGATTATGTTTTTCAAGGGCCACAACTCCGACCTGCAATATATAAGAGCTATGGTCCTTTGTGAACTTAGAAAAATTGCATTTCTTACAAGCAAAAGTCCAATTTTCTCCATGCATGTAACTATCCAACCTACTGACTTTGTTATTTGAAACACTTATTATTAGCCATAAGTTGGTTATGTAGAGCAAGAGCCATATCTCTAACATGCATTTCATAAGAGTTATGGTCATTTGGGACCTTAGAAAAATTGCATTTTTTTGCACAGTTTCTTAATTAGTTGCATTAATGTGGTTAAGATGTTATAAGAAGCCTAACCAGCATTGGAAACTGTGCATTAGGATTGGACTATTACAGTAAAACCTCTCTACAACGGCCACTAGATTTCATCAATTATTTTGTGTTGAAGGCAGGTGACTGCCCTAAATACCAACCAATTAACACAGTTTAGTGGCTGTTATAGAGAGGTTTTACTGTAGAAGATGCAAAGTATTTGGTGTCTAATCAGGATCCAAACAGTTCAATTCTCTGACACTGAAATTGGAGATACAGAATAAAGATACTATAAGAGGTGTACTGATCTCTGAATTTCTCTTACCAGGTACTTCTCAGTCAAAATCTGTTTAGTATAAGTACCACTAAGATGTGGATTAATAAAGAAAATAATTAAGTACTTAAGATTCTTTAATATATGTAATCCTATTTTTTACAACTGCAAGATTAAAAATAAAATGGAGAGAATATATATTTCAATAGTTCAAGCATTCAAAACATATGTGAAAGAAATTGATAGAATGCTGCATAAGAGTTAAGTCATTACCGGTGTCTATAAAATTGTAGAAGTTTGCATGTTTGATGACATTTTTCCTTGACACCGTTTTGTCTTTTGAACTTCATTAGTCAGGAAGTAGTTGTATGTCTCACAGAATTGTACAGAAATACTGTTTCAGTTATTTTTGCTGCTCATTGTAAACCTTTATTGGACATAGTGTCTGACCCTTTAAATGGGAGAAGGAGTACACTGGTATTTGCAAACATTGTAGACCCAGATAAGAGAGCTCTTACAGGAACCCTTTAATCAGTGGTCAGTGTTGATTGTTATTCAAAGTCCTCCAGCATACTGAATGGGCTGTGTAGTTAACCATTTACTCCATAAATATGCCTTTGCAAACAGAGTAGACCCAATCAGACGGCTCTTGACCCTTACAATGCTGAGTTTTCAAATGGACTCTTCCAAAATTCAAACAGGTTATGTTATTGTGAATATTTAGGGGGTTTTCTAAAGAAAACTGTAGAATGACAAACAGTGCAGATCCTGATGAGAGGGCTCCTCTGGGAGTCCTCTCATCTGGGTCTACACTGTTTGTAAAGGACATTAGTGACTCGTGTCCCGCACTGTAAGGGTTACAGTCTGATCAGAGTCTACTTTGTTTGCTTATGGTATAATATAAATATGATTCTGCAGTTTCTATCATGGTCAAAAATTTCTGTGTCCATGTACTATCATAAATTTTAATCTCATTAATTTTTATGATGTCATTATTTCTGACATGAATATTCATGTCTTAAAGGGTTAAACACTAATACTGGTACATATCTTTTCTCATGACACCACTTGTTTACAATCCAACATGAACACTTTATACAGTCACGATTCTCTTTCCTTCATATAAACGCCTTTTCTTGCATTTGCAAACAGAGTAAACCGAGATCAGACAGCTCCTGTAGGAGCCGTCTGATCAGGGTTTGCTGTGTTTGCTTAAGAAATTATAGTAGTTCTGACTCTGTAGTTTCTGCCAGTACTAAAAAACTCATGTATGCAAAGTGTCTGTTCACCCATAGTATACCCAAAATGATTTGTTTTTCATTTTTTCAAGTCATGAACATATCGAGGTTCTAGCCAACTCCAGTGGAAAGCCCGTGTTCTTCAGACAGAGAGATGGTCCTTACTATCCCACGTTAAAGTTGTTACACAAGTGTGAGTACTTTTATTGTCTTAACCCATTCCCGCATAGTGACGCCTCTGTAAAAGTCACTTTGTGAAACCGTTCTGATAAATAGAGCATTTGCTCCATAGGAGCAAATGCTCTATTTATCAGAATGGTTTCAATACTATACAATTCTAAATATTTTCTTTTCTCTAGTAAATGCTCCTTTTGGGTAGACTTTTTCAAAGAGGTTAGATCTAAAAATAGCCTAAGTGGGAATGGGTTAAGTGTGATTACAACCAATTATCTAGGATTTGAAACTATTGACAATTTAAACATTAACCCTTTACTTCATGAATATTCAATTATTAAGAAATAACAATGTTATAAAAATTAATTAGGTTTATTTTTATATTGGCACGTAAACGCAAGAAATGTTGGCCATGCCAGAAACTGTAGAATCAGACCTTTATTACTCCATAAGCAAACAGAGCAGACCTTAATCGGACAGGTCCTACAGGAGCTGTCTTATCTGGGTCTACTCTGTTTACACTTGGGCATTAGAAGACATTTATGCATATGCCTTAATAGGTAAAGTAACATTCATCTGCAAAAATGTTGTCAGGATGTTTAACCCTTTCCTCCATAAATACGCCTTTGCAAAAGTCACTGTTTGAAACCATTGTGATAAATAGAGCATTTGCTCCTAAGTAGCAAATGCTCTATTTATCACAATGGTTTCAGAACTGCAAAATTCTAAAAAATTCCATTTCTCTAGTTAATGCTCATTTTTGGTAGATTCATTCAAAGAGGTTGGGTCTAAAAATAGCCTATGAGGTAATGGGTTAAGCTGACCTGAGCTATTGCTCAGAGTGAGCTATTCTGACCAAGCACTGTCCAGCTTTCAGCTTTTCATGATGATACAAATATCATCTCCTCTGAAAACATTGGATAGAAGTTGATGAGACTTGACATGGATGGTCCTCTAGACTACCAAACTTCAATGCAATTAATTGGTTGCTATTACCAAGTAGAAAAATGTTAACAGTCTTGTCTAAAACCACTGGCCAATATTCTGTATAAAGTATTTAAGAATGAACCAATATTGACTCTCTGTTAAAGTTGTTCAAGCCATGGTAATTCCTAAAAACACATGTCTGCCTTCTGAAACCACTTGCAGGATCACTGTATATTTTTGTACAATTGTTCAATAGGAGATCCTTCACCCTTTCCTCCATAAATTCGCCTTTCTATGCCTCTGTGATAGTCACTTCTTGAAACCATTGTGCTAAATAGAGCATTTACTCCATAGGAGTAAATGCTCTATTTATCACAATGGTTTCAATACTACTGAATGGTTTCAATACTACTGAATTCTACAAAAAATGTTCCTTTTCTTATTAAGTAAATGCTCCTTTTCGGTAGATTTATTCAAGAGGTTGGGTCTAAAAATAGCCTATGAGGGCATGGATTAAATACCAAAATGGTTCAAACTGTTGTGATTCATCAAAAGACATACCTGCCTCTGAAATTACTTTCCAGATGTCAGTATTATTTTGCAGGAAAGCTGTTTAGGTACCGTAAACCCGAACCAAAATTGTACAACCATTAATATTTGTCTAAAAACCAGCGGCCAGCGGCTAGTTTTCCATTAACCCTTGACTCTATGAATAATTATGTAAGAAATAATGCATGTATGAATATTAATTAGCTTTATATTTATAATGGCATATATATGACAAAGAAATGTGTTGACTCTGGTCAAAACTATACAGTCATATCTTTATAATTACATAGCAACAGAGCTGACCCTGGTCACATGACTCGTTATAGGAGCCGTCCAGATCTAGGTCTACTCTGTTTGCAAAGTCACTAAAAGGATTTACATGTATATAGATGTAATTCTTCAGGTACTGCCAAGGTATAAAAAACCTGTGTTCATATGCCATTAATACATAAATGCAACTAATAAATATTCATAATGTCAAGATAGCAACTTCTACAGAATACAATATGTGATAGAGTGTGAAAATAGATAAATAGTTAACCCTTTCCAATATGAACATGTATGTAAGAAATAATAAGATCATGAATATTTATTAGCTGAATTTTTATAATACATATAGTTTATAAACACAGGATATAAATTTTGCAATTGCAGAATCAGGCCTACAGTAAAACCTTTCTATGACGGTCACTAAATTACATATATTATTTTGTATTAAAGCAGGTGGCTGCTTAAAGCAAGGTGAAAGTAAAACAGAACTCTCCTATAGAAGTGTTCTGTTTCACTTTCACCTTGCTTTAAGCAGCCACCTGCCCTAAATACCAACTAATTAACATAATTTAGTGGCCATGATAGAGAGGTTTTACTGTATATAATTTTGTAAGCAAATAAAGCAGACCCTGGCTTCTACAGGAACTATCTGATGTGGGTCTACTCTTTTTTATATGGAGTGAAGGGTTATATGTCAGCTGCAGAAACATTCTGCTGTATAGATCTAATTGTTTTCTTTTTGTTACAGATCCATTTTTGTTGCCACACATGCAGGTGGACAAAGGGGCAATTCGTTTTGTTCTTAGTGGTGCTAATATCATGTGCCCTGGATTGACCTCTCCAGGTGCCAAGATGACAAAGGTCGGAAAGGACCAGATAGTTGTATCCTTTTTTATATTTGTGTGTCTGTGGGGTAAACTGGAATAGTATATAATGTGTTTTTCAGGGTAGTTTGTTTTAGTTGCTTTTGCAGGGTGACGCTAAGGAATCACTGTTTTTATACCCACACAATCTTGTTTGAGGGGGTATACTGGAATCGCCCTGTCCGTCCGTCAGTCGATGGTGTGGTCGGTCCATCTGTCCACATTTGAACATGGTAAGCTGGGTTCGCAAACTTCTCCCTCAGTTGTAAAGTTATTGACTTTATATATTTGGTATACATAATAACCACAAATAGTAGATGTGCCAGACGCAATTTCCATGTGTTTACTGCTGTGCATTGCAGAACTTTGAACTCCTCTTGAACTTTGAGTACTTTTTTAATCCTTTTGGCTTGAAATATGGGTATTTAGATTTGCAATCAAGGCTGCTGTGATAGTTCTAGTTCATCATATTCTGTCCCATTTGTTCTGTCAGGCTTTCACTTAATTTGTTATGACAGTTTTCAGTGGATTAGCAACAAAGACTTCCAAAGTGAGGACCATTACTACATGTTGAGTTATTCCACTTGTTTCTTCTAACATTTTCTCCCATCAGATGACACACACCAGGGCTGGAAAAATCCTAAATCTTTTACTAGTCCTGCCAACAGCATTTGTCTTATTTTACTTAAATTCATTGTAAAAATTTCTGAAATTATACTCGTCCTGCAGGAAAGTTACTCGTCATGGCGAGCGGAAGAGTGAAATTTTTCAGGCCTGCGCACTGGTCAGTACAATATGAGTCTTAACCCTTTCCCTCATATAAACGTGTTTTCATGCATCTGCAAACAGAGAAGACCTAGATCTGACGGCTCCTATGGGAGCTGTCTGATCAGGATCTGCTCTGTTTGCTAATGGATTTTGACAGATCTGTTTCTTTACTTTATTAAATGACTACAATGCTCCACTTTCCATATTTTTAGTATTACTACATTGTTCATGGATTATCAGTAGATATTGAACTTTGGAATAAATATAGAACAGGGAAAGGGTTAAAATAGTACCCAATGCACATGGGTGCATGAGGTTATGCTGGAATCACCTTTTCATTCCATCTGTTTACCCTTCACCTCATAAGTATTAATAGAAGAATTCATGACTTCATTGGCAGTATTCTTTAACTCATTCCTTCATAGATTATTTTTAGATCAGACCTCTTTGAATAAATCTACTGAAAGGAACATTAATCACAGAAAAGAATTTTTTATGCCCCCGTGACGACCAAGTGCCTTTTACAGAGGAATAGAAAGGAGTATTTAATCAGATCTATATTATTCCATAAGCAAAGAGAGAAGACCCTCATCAGACAGCTCCTACAGGAACTGTCTGATCTTGGTCTACTCTGTTTACAAAGGCATAGAAAAGAGTATATATATATGTGGAATAAAGGGTTAATGCTAGGAACATTAGCCAGTCCTTTTTCATCAATCAGATTCAAATTTTTGGTAGCATTTCATCATTTTTTTAGCCCAAGTAATTTTGGTTTGTGATCACTTGTCATGTTTTACTCCGTTTCATAACCCTTTAAATGATGAAAACTTGTGCAAGAAATAATAAAAAATGGTACATATAGGGGGTATTCGGGTGACCCAAACTCAATCGTATGTATTTTGAAAGAGTTGATTGCCATGGTAATGGAATGGTGCTTCTAATTGGTCACATTGTAGATTTTTCTTTGATTATCCAGAAAATCAGTATGTAGGGGTCTTTCGCTACCCTAAACTTAATTTCAGGTGTTTCCAGGTGGTTGCCTGTCATTGTCATTTAGATATTGTCAACCAATTTAGATATTGGAACCCGTTACAATTAGATCTTGTTTTCACATTGTATGTATTTTGGGTGAATAATGAACATTGCAATAGACCTTCTCCATTGTTGCCAACAGTAGTTGTCTTTAAAAGTGGAAACATAATACAGAACATAACTGATATATAAAGCGCCATAGGATCTATTTTATGCATAACAGTAAACTGTTGCCCTGAATTGAGCTACTACAGATCTTAACTCTTTCCTCCATATGCTATTTTAAGACCCAACTTCTTTGAATGAATCTACCCAAATTGAGCATTTACTAGAGAAAAGTAAAATTTTAGAATTTTGTAGTTTGAAACCATTGTGATAAGTAGAGCATTTGCTCCTATAGAAGCAAATGCTCTATTTATCAAAATTTTTGCAAGAAGTGGTTATTACAGAGGCGTAGGAAGGCGTATTTATGGAGGAAGGGGTTAAAAAAACTAGACTTTTGAGGGGCAGATGTAGAGAGATATTGCAGTACATGTATTTCATTTGGATATTCAAAAAACAAGCAAATACCTTAACCCTGAACTAGGCAATTATGGCAGAAGGAAAGGAGAATGCTTTGGCAATAGGAATCACAAAAATGCCAACTGAAGAAATGTAAGTACATTAAATATACATGTATAGTCAATCCTCCTTAACTCAAATTATTAGTAAAGGAGAATTGAGAACATTTATTCCGGTCGCTCTTAATATTCTTAAAAGAAATCATGAAGTCATGAATGTTAATAAGATAATTTGTTATAAAAGCTCATAGACACAGGCATTTTTGGGCGTTGCAGAAACAGTAGAATTTTAAATATACAGTAAAGTCCCTCTAATGCGACCACTAAATGAACAAACATGGCTGTCTTCATAAGCAGGTGGTCGCTTAATGCAGGATGTAAGTTATGCAGAAAGCTCCTATAGGAGCTTTCTGCATAACTGTCGTCCTGCATTAAGCTACCACCTGCCTTTGCCACTGTGAATTATGCCCCTTTTTGGTGGTCGCATAAGAGGGGTTTTACTGTATTATGTCATAAGTTAACAGAGCAGACCCTGATCATAAAGCTCCTACAGGAGCTGTCTGATCTGGATCTTCTCTATTTGCAAGAATGTAGAAAGGCGTATTTATGGAGTAAGGGGTTAAGTTAAATACCAGTAATAATACTTGTTGGAGAATTCAAGTTATGGAAATTGCACTGTACTTCAAGTACCTAGTAATAGTTGTTATTCATCTATCCTTCACCTGCTGGAAAGGTGTGTATAGCTTTGCTCTTGTCCTGCCATGTGTATCTCCTGCTGACATCCTGTGTGGCATCTAGAGTGGTGTACACTGCTTGTTTACTAATAGATATAGGGTCATCAAACTTCATACAAATGTTTATTGAGATGAGTTGTGCACCTAGGTATTAGTGTGTGTATCAGTGAGTAACAACATAAGTATGTCCTCTGTCTTATGGACACAGTCTAACTTCACCCTTTACCGTGTAGCCTATTTTTAGATACAACCTCTATGAATAAATCTACTGAAAAGGATCATTAACTAGAGAAAAGGAAAAGTTTAGAATTTTGTAGTTTGAAACCATTGTGATAAATAGAGCATTTGCTCCTATGGGAGCAAAATTTAATGCTCTATTTATCACAATGGTTTCACAAAGTGACTTCTACAGAGTCGTCAAAAGTTTACTCCATGAATATTCAGGCCAGAAAAAATTTAATGAATATTAATTAACTGAACCTTTATAATGGCTCTACGAGCAAAATGTTGTTGAGTCAGATCTATATTATATCATAAGCAAACAGAGCAGACTCTTATCGAGCTTCTCTTATAGGAGTCATCTGATATGGGTCTACTCTGTTTGAAAGGTGTTGAAAGGCGTATTAATGGAGGAAAGGGTTGACCTTTGTCCTGCCATAAAAATCAGTCTGCACTATCTTCCTAGACATTCAATTTTTAGCTCACCAGAGCACAAAGTGCTCAGAGTGAGCTTTAGTGATCGCCTGATGTCTGGCGTGCATCGTTTGTCATTCGTCTTCCGTCGTCAACAATTTGAACCTTTAATTTCTCCTCTGAATCTACAGGGTTCTCAGCTTTCATATTTGGCACATAGCATCACCTACAAAAGTTATATAAATTATGGCCCTGTGGTCAAAATTGGCCCCGCCCCAGGGGTAGCCAGTTTTCAATGGAAACATATAGTGAAAATTTTGAAAATCTTCTCATGAAACTGGAAGGTTCTCAGCTTTAATATTTTACACATAGCTTCATGTTCAGGTCCTCTACAAAAGTTATATAAATTATGTCCCTGTGGTCAAAATTGGCCCGCACCAGTGGTGGCCAGATTGCAATAGAAACATATAGTGAAGACTTTGAAAATCTTCTCCTCTGAAACTGGAAGGTTCTCAGCTTCATACCGGTATTTGGCAGATAGCCGGTAGATTTGGCAGATAGCATCATGTTCAGGTCCTCTACAAAAGTTATATAAATAATGCCCCTGGGGTCAAAATTGGCCCCGCCCCAGTGTTTGCTAGTTTTCAACTTTTGTATAGAAACAGATAGTGAAAACTTTGAAAATCTCCTCTGATTGTGACAATTTGTCTGGTGAGCGATATCAGGGCCATTCTGGCCCTCTGATTTTAGAAACTACTGATCGAATGTCAAACAGTGTCGATCCTGATGAGATGTTCAAGTTACTTATGTGTGCATGCATCCGCAGGCAATAGTGCTTCTACTAAATAACTCTTTTATGCTTTGTCTGCTATCAGATAGTTTCACACACATTAACCCATTACCTCATATTGACGCTTTTGTAAAAGTCACTTTCTGAAACCATTGTGATAAATAGAGCATTTGCTCCATAGGAGCAAATGCTCTATTTATCACAATGGTTTCAATACTACACAAATCTAAAAAAAATCCTTTCCTCTAGTTAATGCTCCTTTTCAATAGATGTATTCAAAGAGGTCGGATCTAAAAAAAAATAGCCTATGAGGTCATGGATTAACTATACTATACTATGTAACTTGTATAATACGAATGACTGGGCTATCTTCAACTGTCAAAGTTGATAAAATGTAAATGATAGAGCAGTGTTGATTCCACTTCGTTAGTTTACAGTGACTTCTCCAATGTTCAAATAATATCACATATGTATTACCCATAACCTGAATAATATCGCATACATATTACCCATAACCTGAATAATATCGCATACATATTACCCATAACCTGAATAATATCACATATGTATTACCCATAACCTGAATCATATCACATACATATTACCCATAACCTGAATAGTATCACATACCTATTACCCATAACCTGAATAATATCACATACGTATTACCCATAACCTGTATAATATCACATACGTATTACCCATAACCTGTATAATATCACATACATATTACCCATAACCTGTATAATATCACATACGTATTACCCATAACCTGTATAATATCACATACATATTACCCATAACCTGAATAATATCACATATGTATTACCCATAACCTGAATCATATCACATACATATTACCCATAACCTGAATAGTATCACATACCTATTACCCATAACCTGAATAATATCACATACGTATTACCCATAACCTGTATAATATCACATACGTATTACCCATAACCTGTATAATATCACATACATATTACCCATAACCTGTATAATATCACATACGTATTACCCATAACCTGTATAATATCACATACATATTACCCATAACCTGTATAATATCACATACGTATTACCCATAACCTGAATAATATCACATACATATTACCCATAACCTGTATAATATCACATACGTATTACCCATAACCTGAATAATATCACATACATATTACCCATAACCTGAATAATATCACATACCTATTAACCTGAATAATATCACATACATATTACCCATAACCTGTATAATATCACATACATATTACCCATAACCTGTATAATATCACATACATATTACCCACATACATATTACCCATAACCTGAATAAAATCACATACATATTACCCATAACCTAAATAATATCACATACCTATTACCCATAACCTGAATAATATCGCATACATATTACCCATAACCAGAATAAAATCACATACCTATTACCCATAACCTGAATAATATCGCATACATATTACCCATAACCTGAATAATATCACATACATATTACCCATAACCTGAATAATATCACATACCTATTACCCATAACCTGAAAAATATCGCATACATATTACCCATAACCTGAATAATATCACATACATATTAACCATAACCTGAATAATATCACATACATATTACCCATAACCTGTATAATATCACATACCTATTACCCATAACCTGAATAATATCACATACCTATTAACCATAACCTGAATAATATCGCATACATATTACCCATAACCTGAATAATATCACATACATATTACCCATAACCTGAATAATATCACATACATATTACCCATAACCTGAATAATATCACATACCTATTAACCATAACCTGAATAATATCGCATACATATTGACCATAACCTGTATAATATCACATACCTATTACCCATAACCTGAATAATATCACATACATATTACCCATAACCTGTATAATATCACATACCTATTACCCATAACCTGAATAATATCACATACCTATTAACCTGAACGATAGCACATTACTTATGAACCATAACCTGAATAATATCACATACCTATTACCCATAACCTGAATAATATCACATACCTATTACCCATTACCTGAATAATATCACATACCTATTACCCATAACCTGAATAAAATCACATGCATATTAACCATAACCTGAACCTGAATAATATCTCATACCTATTAACCATAACCTGAATAATATCACATACATATTACCCATAACCTGAATAATATCATATACATATAACCCATAACCTGAATAATATCACATACCTATTAACCACTAACCTGAATAATGTCACATACCTATTACCCATAACCTGAATAATATCACATACATATTACAGGGTTCCCACGGACAGGGAAAAGTCAGGGAAAAAGGGGTTTTTTTCAAGGTCAGGGAAAAGTCAGGGAATTTTTTAATTGGTCAGGGAAATTTGAAAATTTGGCAAAAGTCAGGGAAAAGTCAGGGAAATTTGGAACCAAAGGATGAGGGTTGAGGAAATATGTCAAAAAGGAGAAAGAATGAAAATAACAGGCTAAGGCAGTTTCTTCAATTTTGACCAAACCAAATATCTTTATACATCTTTGATTAGCTTTGTATATTTCACATCCAAATTTTATAGTATATCTGTCATGAAGTCTGTTAAAACAAAATCATTGGAGAATTTTGGCACCTCTGCAAGACTCCAGCATCCATTTTGACAGCAGTGCTAGAATAGGGCAGCTGCTAGATATTGGACATTCTACTGTAGTGTCTTCACTTGTTAGGACAGGCTGGGCAGCAGTGCTAGATATTGGACATTCTACTGTACTGTCTTCACTTGTAAGGGCAGCAATATTTTGTCTGCTATTATGAAAACAATGAAAATGCAGACCCTTTTCTGGCGTCTACAGAGACCCGTTAAAAGGACCTATTTTTCCCAATTTTGGAAAAACATCCCAAGTGATGCAAAATTTTGATTAAATTGCAAAACAAGAGGGCCTGAAAGGCCCTGATATCGCTCACCAGATATCAGAGGAGAAGATTTTCAAAGTTTTCACTATGTGTTTCTATAGAAAACTAGCCGGCCCTGGGGCAGGGCCAATTTTGACCCCATTTTAATAGCATGCTATTTCAGTGTCTTACACACTATATGTACTATTTTAAAATTCAGCTTACACAGAAAAACTAAAAGATTAACCCTTTCCACCATCAATACACATTTTATCACCTTTGCAAACAGAATAGACCCATAGGAGCTGCCTGATCAGTGTCTACTCTCTTTGCTAGGAAACTATCATAAATCTGAATTTTTACTTTAGTTTACTGCCAAAATATTTCTTAACTTTGCTTAAAAATAAATTTTTACTTAATTATATATTCATAGTAGATGGAGTCTCTAATAAAAATTCATGGAGGAAAGGGTTAAGAGAGGTAGAAAAGATTCAAGAGACTTTATACTCAGGGTGCATAGTAGGACATGTTTGGCATCATGCATGTTACATACAGTATTGAGCAATTAAGAATGAAAAAGTCAAAAACATTTTTAAAATGATCAAAACACTACTGCTGTATATATAGTTGTCATAAAGAGAGAGGTGGTAAGGATTGGCTGATGGGGAGGACGGAGGCCAACATTTATTGATCATGCTCATAGATGACCAATTAAACTTCTGTTAACATGGGGTCAGGGAAAATTGAAATTCGGTCAGGGAAAAGTCAGGGAATTTTGTTTTTTCTGTTTTGTGGGAACCCTGTATTACCCTTAACCTGAATAATATCACATACCTATTACCCATAACCTGAATAATATCACATACCTATTAACCATAACCTGAATAATATCACATACATATTACCCATAACCTGAATAATATCACATACCTATTACCCATAACCTGAATAATATCACATACCTATTAACTATAACCTGAAAAATATCACAAACAAATGTACCTATTACCCGTAACCTGATTGTGTCTTGTGCATAGTACTTAGGCTGATATCTTTAGTGTCATGGTAGCAGCAGCTGGTTTGTAAAAATATAAATGATGTGTAATCCTTTACTACAGACTTATTTTAGCTCTTGTATTGTTTTCAGATTGGACAAAAATAAGGGGATTGGAGTGGACAATATACATTACCTGAATGATGGACTTTGGAATATGAAACCAGTGAAATAATGCTCAGCCCCTTTTTAGACAACATCTGTTAATATTATTATTCTCGAAACAGCTGCATGTTGGATTTAACCCTTTCCCTATATAATGACATCATGAATATTAATTAGCTGAATTTTTAAAATGGCATATGGACACATCTATTATGACTTTATATGCACACAGAGCAGACCCAGGTCAGATGGATCCTACATGAGCCGTATGGTCTTGGTCTACTCAGTTTGCTAAGGCGTGAAAATGCATTTGTATGATGGAAAGGTTTAAAATGATACGCTAATAGTCAGCAGAAAATTTGTAAAACTATAATTTACTGTAAACATACTTCAGGTCAGTTTCTAAATGATTTTTCCTGTCATAAAAAGTAGTTTATACGAAGGAAGAGGTTAAATATAGACTTATGGCGTATGTATGATCTGAAAGCCAATTAGCCCTTTCCTTCATATAAACGCCTTTTCACGCATTTGCAAACAAAGCAGATCCAGATCAGGGTCCATGCTTATAAAACTTTTTAGCTGAGTCTGAGTTCGTTCTCAAGCTTTTGATTGGTCAGATTTGAGTTCTCAAGCTTTAGATCGGTCAGATTTGAGTCAAAGGCTCAAATCTGACCAATCTAAAACTTGAGAACGAACTCAGACTCAACTAAAAGTTTTATAAGCATGGATACAGATCTCATATCGGAGCTGTCTGATCATGGTCTGCTCTGTTTGCTTTTGACATGATATAGATCTGATTGTACAGACTTTGTCAAAGCAAAATGTTTCTTGAAAAGTTTACCGTATAAATATCAAGCTAATAAATATTCATGATGTAATTATTTCGTACATGAATATTGAACAGGGAAAGAGTTAAGAAAACTTAACTACTGACACCATAAGGGATTAAAATTCAACATTGCCATCTGCTACACTTTTCTACAAACATTTGTGTTTATCTTTGCTGGGGTTTTTTTTCGAAGATAAAGTCAAGGTATTGTCATAGCCTTGATGTTGTTGTCAAGATCTGTCTTCATGTGCGTTGTTGAGCAAACACTTGGAGATTTGTTTTTATTCTACATTTTGCTACTTTCTGGTATCGTCCTGTTTTAACCTGTCAAAATTTAAATAATTATACGCTTGCTGAACACGCTACAATATATAGCTTCGGTTGATATCAATTGTTTCTTCTAATAAAAGCTTTCCTACTTGACTTATTCGAGTACATGTATATTTATTGTGAATCTCGTGAAAAACGTTTGAAACACAGGTTTACCGAAGCTAAATATATCCTTTCAGTGACATAGGAATATTCACATTTTGACAGGTCGAAAAAACAGGACATTAATGGGCATACCTCTCATGCATATTTAAAGAGTTTTTTCCCTTCAATTAAAGAGTTTTGTCCCTTCAATCCTTTAATCGTTTACTTTATAGGCTATTTTTATAGATCTACTGCAGTTGAAACCATTTCGAGGGCTTGGAGCAAAACTATTGTAACAATAGTTTTGTTCCAAGCCCTCGATTTGCTCTATTCATCACAAGGGTGTCAATAAGTGGCTCTTACAGAGGTGCCAAAAGAGGTGTATGAGGTAATGGGTTGAATATTGAATGTCTTGTCATGTAAGCTTTAACCCATTCCCACATATTGACGGCGTTTGACGCTTCTTTAACAGTCACCTTTTGAAACCATTGTGATAAATAGAGCATTTGCTCCTATTGGAGCAAGTACTCTATTTATCACAATGGTTTCAAAACTACACAATTCTAAAATATTTCCCTTGGACCCCTATAGCCACAGTGCATACATCACATTTGGATTCAGCTACTCTTAAGCTCCTGTATAATAACAGCAGTACTTTCTTGTTAGATAGTAAAACCTCTCTAAACCGGAATTCTAGTTGAGAATAATTTAGGTACGTATAGGCAGGTGACTGCTTAATGCAAGGTGAAAGTCATGCAGAAAGCTCCTAGAGGAGCTTTCTGCATGACTTTCACCTTGCATTAAGCTGCCACATGTCTCCAAGAATGATATTTATACTGATTTGAACGTCCGGTTTAGAGGGGTTTTACTGTATAACATTATCCAACTTGACATCCAGTGTAAACCCTGATCAGAGAGTTATCACAGTCGGTCTGGGTTGGCAAAATACCAGCATTTATGAGTATTTTCCGTTTATGAGTATTTTCTGTGCATGAGTATTTTCCGCTCCGTTCGGTGTTTACATCCAGGTGCAGAAGAACTTGACAACGGCAACCACTTCTTTAGTGCATATGTGTGGCTTAAGTAGGTGCTTGCTTATTCAGAGTAAAAGTAATGCTGAAATACCCTTAACCCTTTCCTTCATGTGACCACTTTTTAACGCCTTTGTAAACAAAATAGCAATAACAGTGTTTCGAGCAGTCCGTATAGAGATCTACCCTACCTATTCTCATATTGGTAGTTAAACCCGTTTAATTCGAGAAACGAGTTGGCTGTCATTTGTTTGCAAACAGTGAGCTCCTAGAGGAATCCTCTCATCAGGGTTTGCACTATTTGTCATTTCAAATCCTCTCACAAGCTATACCCTTTCATACTAAACTAACTCTACCTTTAACCCATTCCCCCATAGGCTATTTTAGACCCAACTTCTTTGAATTAATCTACAGAAAAGCAGCATTAATTAGAGAAAAGGAATTTTTTAAGAATTTTGTTGTTATGAAACCATTGTGATAAATAGAGCATTTGCTCCCATAGGAGCAAATGCTCTATTTATCACAATGGTTTCAATAGGTGACCTTTTCAGAGGCGTCAAAAGTCGTCAATATGAGGGAATGGGTTAATCTGTGATGTATTATTCCACTTTGTTAATTTAACAGTAAAAGTTTTGACTTTGAATTGAATCTATTGTTAAATCCACTAAATTAAAATGAAATTGCTGGTTTTCATAGTGATTTATCATTGTGGCTTGCAAGAGCTTAGATCTTTTGTTAACCCTTTCCCTCATATAGACAATGTCACATGTTTTCACGCATTTGCAGAGTAGACCCAGATCAGACGGCTCCTATAGGAGCCATCTGATCAGGGTCTGCTCTGTTTGCTTATGAAATAGTAATAGGCCGGACTCTACAGTTTCTAACAATACAAAAAAAACAGGTCTGCAAATGCCATTATAAATATTCAGCGAATAAATATTCATGATGTTATTATTTCTTACATGAATATGCAACAGGGAAGGTTTAACTATGATATATATTTACTTTTTGTAATATTGCATCTGTATT